>CM050163.1:479358616-479818616 GCA_027410445.1 Discoglossus pictus | reverse complement strand
CTCGCAAAGCAACCGCAGACATCGCAAATCGAGGGCCGCAGTTGCGGCCAGGCAATGATCGTCAAAGGCGCTCATTGCGCTGGTGGAGATGAGCGCCATAGGCGCTCATCCCTACGACCCTGTACGACTTAGGCAGTGAGCGCCAAAGGCCGTAGGCGCTCAGCCCTACCACCGACGGGACTATACATCAACAGAAATCTCAATTACACAATTCACAATGCAAGACCCGTAGCACTTTGAAAAAATACAGTGGAAAAATTACGGCCTGTAACACTTTTGAAAAAGGAAAGCAGACCTTAAAAAAAAAAAATAGGACCCGCAGAACTTAGAAAAAAAAATACGAGGTCAGAAAAAATACGAAGTTAATGGCCGAACAGCACACATACAAAAACAACAAAAACACAAAGAAAAAAAAAAAAACACGACAATTTAAACTCAATTTCCTGAGTTAAGGCACCCAAAAATTGCCTAAGCGACAAAAAAATGGCGGACAAAAAAAAAGAAGGCTACACGACCCCTAACCACGCAAAACACCGCCAGGCACATAAGACTATTACCCAGGAACGTATGAGGTAAAAAATACACTATTAGGAAACACTGTAAATAAGGTGCGATGCTGGGAAAATGCTCCAGACCCACGTAACAGAGGCTCGCAATGAACGCAGAAGGCGCTTATTGCGAGCCATGCGATGAGTGCCAAACAGCACTTGAGGTAAAATACGTCTGAATCAGTGTTTTTCAAACATCATCAAAAAGTACTGATTGAACGCCAGAGATGCAAAATGGTTCCCATAGATGCACAAAACTACAAAATGTCCCCAGAGTGCACATGTCTTACCCAGATTTCCAAACTGGCCCGATGACATCAGCATCCCTCATAAATCCGCTTTAGGGACACAGCAATCTTTCTACAAAGAGAAACTATTTGGAGTCATGTTGTTGGAGTCGCACAATATGGATCCCAGAGAAGACAGTTTGGAAAATAGAGATCTGAATAATAAGATTTTACATGGAATGATACATAAACAAAAAATGACATCATGGGTGCCCTAGATTGGGCGACAGATTTGAATTATATAGAAATAGAGGAAAAAACCTACATGATAAATCAGCTGAAAACGAAGACAACTGGAAATGCTCAGTAAGTGAAGATAAGTTGGTACCACAAATATAGGCCTAAGGGAAGAGAATAGTTTCCATCAATTCACTAATTTACCATATTGTCCAATAACAACTGAAGCAAATACAGAATTGGTGTCTCCTCAGTGAGAGACCACAATGAGTAAATAATATGCCTATTACACCAATCAAATATTGTACTTTGGACAGTACACTTGAGAGAACTAGCAACAAACCTATGCAATAACCTGCATGAACTAAAGGGACAGTAGAGGAGAGTGCCCAGGGCACAATATTCCATGTGCAGCACATCAACTGAGAGTACAACAAATACTGGATCATTAGGGGCATTTTAGAAGACATTTTCTCCAAAAGCAAGCTTGGTATATTGAGCAAAAGTGCAATGTCATAAAATTCAGGAACAGTTTAAATACATTTGTTAGATTTGCATTAGGATAGATGGAAAAAAGAAGTTTATAATTATAAAGGAAACAATTATTGTGCAGTACAGAAGGTTTGCATTACTAACAGTGGATGTGGAGTATAGGGGGCTTATCTGACAGATTGTATCTCCTAGTAAAATAGATAGGAGGTGGTAGTCATTTTGTAAACAAAATAAGAGGTAATTAACAAGGAATTCATGTAAGATGATCTGTACACCTGTAACTAGTGTAATCATAAGAAACCACTATTTAACATATTCTCCAAAACTATGTCCCCCATTCAGTTGAGGTTTTGGGAGATCTGGTAGCCCGTGAGTGAGGTCGCAAGATAATTTGCTATTCAACTGGTGTCTTTTTGTGGGCTCGGACCGGCTTCCAAGTTACTTAATTGAAAAAATGGAGATGGTTAAACTCGGAAAAACACGCAGCCTCCAGAAACCTTTGATCTTTTATTTTCGCAAGGCTAAAATCGCAAATCACTATTCAATTGCTCAATTTCACCAAGCTCACAAATGTTTTCACACCCGTAAACGGCAAATGAAGGAGAAAATTAGACGAGTGCTAGGGAGGACTTGTTCGTAGCACTGTAAATGCAAATAAAAACTCAACACTGCACTGTAAATAACGGGGAAAGCGATGATAGACATTAGAATTAATTGCACAACAGTCTCAAGCCCGTAAATCGGTAGGAAATAATCTTTATTTTAATTTTTAATTTCAGGCTAAATCGATCTCAGGTATCCATTAGTTAATACATATCAGGCCACCCACATGGACTAGAACAGTATTGACATTCATTTTCATAATTCTGTATTTTTCGGGTTTGCGAGTCTGATCACATATACGACCCCCAAAGCTAATTGATTGACATGTAACCTCCAAGTTTTACTGCCCTAATAATGACAGTCTGCTTTTCTTTTGGCTGATTCTAAATTGGAGGTTACGGGCTTGCTTAATTGATCATGTTCCCCTCCCTGAACTGCTCCAAACCAGTGCATGGTTTACGGGTTCGGCTTTGGGACAGTAACTTGCGGCCTTGAGGAATTGAAGAGCATTGCAATCGGAGACCAACGGGAGCCCGCAACACACCTGCAGATTTTCGGCTGTCTTCAATCGAGTTGAGGGCTCTGAATTGAATATGGCCCAATGTTTTCATTAACAACTGCCAGACCACTTATATTTATTTCCCTCTAGTTGGAAAGTGCTTCCCATCGCCCCATTTCTTGCATCATTAAGTTGACCAGCATTTTCCAGTCTTTAGGGAGCTCACTGAAACCTCATAATAAAGATATATAATAAACGTTCCTGAAAGTGATAGGAACAAAGTGATAAACATCTATAATTAAATAATATACAATTCAAATTAAAACCAGAAATGTTTAAACGAATCACTAAGTAAGATCTGTACACTATTTACATTTACAAAGAGCGATTCTTTTTTTACGCCGCTGTTCACACCGTATATCAATAAACTTAGAAACTGTAAATATTTGTAAATAATGTATCCCTATTCACATGATTGGTATAGATGAGTGTTAAGCACTTTATTTGGGAGTGTTAACTCCTATAGGTTTTGGATCAATCTATAAGTACAAATAATATTTATTTCCACATTTTGGTTGTCTTCAAATGTATGTCAAATGTTATCCATGTGTTCATTGTACTCATAGGTCTATGGGATCTATCACATATATAGTTGTGAGCGTACGAGTTGTTGCTAACGCTGCGGGCTCGCGTAGCGAGCCCGCGGCCCTCGCGAAGCGAGGGCCGCGGGCTCGCTACGCGAGTCGCGGCCCTCGCAAAGCGAGGGCCGCGACTCGCGTAGCGAGCCGCGGCCCTCGCGTAGCGAGGGCCGCGGCTCGCGCAGCGAGCCGAGGCCCTCGCGAAGCGAGGGCACTGCCCGAGGGTCTCAGTTGCTGCAAGGAGCGCCGAAGGCGCTCCATGCCAGCAACTGAGGACCCTCGCGAAGCGAGGGCCTCAGTTGCTGGCATGGAGCGCCGTAGGCGCTCCATGCCAGCACCTGAGGACCTCGCAAAGCGAGGGCCGCAGTTGCTGGCATGGAGCGCCGAAGGCGCTCCTTGCCAGCAACTGCGACCCTCGCAAACTTCACCTCGCAACCCAAACAGTACGACACACACATTACGACACTCGCAAACAACATACGACACACGTTCACACACATTACGGACTCGCAACACTCGGACGCAACTCGCGAACATTAGAAAATGTCAAACACAATACATACACACACCACATACATAAAAAACTTACCTACACCAAGAGGGAGCACCCAGCACCTCAAAAATACAACTTACACCTCGATTTTACTTCAAATAAAACAGTTTAGACACTAAAAAAAAAACGAAGCGAGAGAAAAAATGGCCGCCGAACAAAACGAAAACGAGGCTACAGCACTCTAAACTCGCAAAACACCACAAGAAACTCGCAAAACACCACAAAACACCTACGGATATTCCGATACAAACGTATAACACACATTACTCGCCATTTCTCGCCAATGCGGAAGTACACGACTACGCTAACGGTTTGGTCTCGCGCACGCACAGTGTTACACTGCACACATTCAGCACGCTTACACAGCAGATCCACACCACTAATACTGCAGCAACATCAAGACACATTGACAGCTCTTCAACACAATGCTTAAAAATAGGTAAAGTATATTCATTTATTAATGTATTATATATTTCATTATTACACACCAAACAGCATTAGCTCACTTACAATTTCATTGCCGTCATTTTTTGACGGGCAATTCGCTAGTATAAATAATAATAACAATAATAACATGCATTTCATTTCAAATAATTTGAGATGTTATGAGCTATTAATTTAGGAAATGTTATGGTAGGGTGGATATCAAGTTGGTGTATGTTTCAAATTCTAATGCAGTCAAAAATGTCAGTACTTCAATGAATGAGCCACAAATGTGCCCTCCCAAGGATATCTGGAAATGAGAATGGATTTAATGACAGCATACATTGCCTTCTGCCTACAAGGTGAGCAAACAGGAAAAGCTTAGTCCTTTCATTCGTAGCAACCAATCTGCCATTATTTGCTTTAAAATCTATGGGCCATTTAACCGAAAGTCATGGAAAGTGCTTACTACAGGATATCAAGCAATAACAAAGGGCAAACAGCAGAAAATGACAGTCAGGAAGGAAGACACACATTAACTAGTAGGGAAAATACAGTCTTACCTGTCGCTTAAACATATTGGCAATTATATACATTTTTTGTACCGTTCACCTGTAACCTACAATATTGTTTTTAGTAGTTGGAGTTATTCATACAACTTTGTTTTACTGTCTTTTACAAAAAATAAAATTTTACAAAGCACTGGTACACAAAAAAAGCTTATTAATATATCACTATAGTCCCATATTTACATGGATAAGGGCAAAATACATTTAGAAAGTAGGAAAAACAATGAAAAAGCAGCTTTTAATTCCTTGAAATATTAACTAAATATTGTAATAAATTAAAGGATTTTTTTTACTTTTTAAAAATGTTGTTGAAATAAGTGTATTTTTAAAAGAAAACATATTTAATTAGAAAAAAAAATATCATGTTAGTAGAACATTTAAAGGACCCCTGTAGATTTGTGAAGTTTGCAACAAACTAACAACATTAGAAGATGTGTAGGTTATAGACGTAATATGATTTCCATAAAAAATATACATTTTAGCAGATTCTGCTAGTGCATGGAAGCTGCCATGATAGTCATACTTCCTTTTCAAGGGGTGAAGGGGTTGTTACAGAGCATGACAATCAAGCAGAGCAAATATACTTGCAATCTGCCTCTACTCAGCCTCATGGTGGCAGGGGGAGTCCGCCTCACTCCTCCCTATTCCTCCTTATGCTCTTGAATAGACAATAAAAGTTAGCAAGACACACCCACTCATTCTCCATCCCAGCACCAAGTGTAAGAGATAGAAACATGACATCCTTCAGAGAGAAGCAGTGTCTTCTAAAAATTACTTCTAAGATCATGGCTTTTTTTCCCCATCGTTCAGTGGTTTCTGACTTTCCGTGATCTCATGGACCATAACAGACCAGGCGTATCTTTTATGTTCATGATGATGCCACTTGGTATTCATATCAGAGATACTGGAGTGGGTTGCCAATTTCTTCTCCAGTGGGCCCCAGCATACAGTTCCTGGTATTCCTAGGTGGTCTCCCATCCAAGTCCTGACCAGGCCCAACCCTGCTTGGCTTCAGGGTGGTGTGACCTCTTGGTTCCCTGACTGGAACCAAAACCAGGTCACAGTGGTGAAAGCACCAAATCCTAACCTCTTGACCACCAGGGAACCCACTACAAGACTGCTAATGTTAATTTGTTTTATCCTTCATAAGTATCTGACGTGTTTCCCAATCTACAGTGTCCTTTAAGCCTGTGAGCACTTGACCTCAAGAATGCTGAGCTTAGAAAGTACACATGTGCTTAACTGATATATATATAAATGAATGTATATAGTTAAGAACATGTACATTCAAATAAAAACACATGCCGGTAAGAGCAATGTAAGAGAGACTCTTGTAAACAAGTTCTTCTACAAATTATTTATCCTTTTTTTAAAACTCTTCTCTTTCTAACAGACTAAGAACAGAATGTTTGCTAAGCTGATTTCAATGTTCTATTACTCAGTAGCTGAACAAAAAAAGATAATGGCTGCTGTCAGTGACATGTTTGAACTGTAGTCAATATAAACAGCGTTTACTTGGGTGAATTCAAGGACTAGACGTAATTCATATACAAGAAAGCTCTTCCGTTTTAGTTTTCACTAATCAAACAAAAAGCTCTGCATTATAAACAGATATACAGACAGAGGCAGGTGTTTCTTTTTAGGGACAAAGCCAACAACTCAGCAATGTCCTACAACTCTGCTAGGTTCAATTGGTTTATTTGGAAGCAAACTTTACTAGCGACATAGTGCAATATGGATAAATGCAAACATAATACATGATAATTGTTCACATTTGTTCCAATCTCTTAAGGCACTTTCCCGTTTGATCAAAAAAAATTATGTTGCAAACATACAGCTATAACATGTGTTGTAATTATAGGAATAAGTACATCACCTATTCATGGTGCTTTGCGGTAAGTTTAGAGGAAGAAACCTGTTAGTGAATATCATGGTGGTGGTTGGTGTTAGTGTTTTACATGGCACACCGACTTTCAGGCGCACACCAAAAGCGGCCCCAGGCATGCGCGCTGACACGTGCGCATGCACGCACATCAAAGCACGCCCAAAAATACTGTAGAGAGGGCTGACTGCAGGGTATAGGGAGCACATATGTCGGGAGCTCTATTTTCGGGCGTACTTTGATGGGCGCTTTTCGTGTGCGCCTGAAAGTCGTGCTACCATTTTACATACAACAAACCCATTAAACTATAACGGCATCAGACATTACAAGAAAATATAGCTTAGTGAATACTGTGCACGCTATAGAATGGAAGCAATTTTTTTCTGCATCATGGACATTTAATACACCAGTGATCTTTATGTTTTTTTGTGATATGACAGATGTAGGCCTTGCCTGTTGTGTTGCTAAAAGCATTTCTGATTCTGCATGTGCTTAACATGCTGTTTCTGAATCTATGTTGTGAGTTAATTAGACTGCTTTATGTAACTTGGAGCAGGAATCTCTCCCACAAGGTGACATGAAGCACTATTAAATACCCCTAACGTGTAAAGCCATAGCCCGTAAAGGAGCCTGCAAGCCTTATGGCTATTATATTGGCCTGCAGGTTACAGGCGGAAAAACCCTACGGGATGTCAAAATCAGAACGTTGCCACAAAGCCTTTGATCTGTCAAGCCCATAACTGTAACATTCTCAAATCGCTTTTAAATTGCTACAAATTCACTGGCATTCAAACCCTTAGCCCACAAATGGAGCCAAAAAGCCTACGAGTACTAGAGAGGACCCACAAGAGGGTAAAATTCCCATCTGTAGCACTGTAAATGCAAATATCAACACACTACTGTATTTAAAATTAAAGGGAAAGGGGGCGGAGCTGGCGTTTGCGGAAGGCAGACGTGTTTGTCTGAGCTCCGGATTGAGCTCCGAATAGGGCTTTTTATTCTGCCCTGGAGCGGTTGCTTGTGCCCTGCCTGCACACGGGGCACTACTGGAGGTTGCCCCCATCCCCCGGGGAGCAACGGGGAGCCTATTAGGCGGCCCAGCAGCACGGGAGACCCCCGGTCACGGGACGATGCCTGAGGCCCCAGAGGACTTCGGGGCTCTATTCCCCAGCTCCTGAGAGGGTGCTGGAGCTGATCCTGGTGGCGGCTGGATCCGGCCGGGATCCCAGGGCGACCTCTCTGGCCAGAGTGTGGTCCCAGAACAACGGGGCAGAAAGCCCGCGAAACGCGGCCGCCATCTTGCGGGGCCGCCATTTTGTGCACCCACCAGACGGCTGCAGGTAGGGGGGATCTTCCCCAGAGTGCTGTAACTCCCCAGAGGGGCCCCAGGAGAGAGCCAGACATCCCCAAATGAGGGAGCAGTGCACCCAACGCAAGTAGTGGCTACTTAGCACTCTCCCCACATATAAGGCACTGTGGCTGCCATTAAAGAGTCTTGGTGGGGTAGGAAGAGGAAGCTGCTTGAATATTTCCCAGCTTGCAAGGCACTCAATGCTCTATTTATTGTCACTTCCCCACACAACTCTGAGATCTGGGGTTAAGGCTGTGTGAATCAACTCTTTAAGCTACCCTCTCAGGACTGAGCTCTTGATATAGAGGCTTATGTCATAGCATTGCCAGAGTCTGAATTGCATAATATTTGGGAGCACTGTGGGTGTACCTTGTCTCAGAAACTGACGCTCTCTTTAGGCACTTTTTATGGAACATTTGTGCATCAAACAAAATATTGTGTCTACCTACATTTGAGACTTCTGCTTTTACTACCAGGTGCATAGACTGTGTTAATTTCTTACAACATCAGCGCATGTGCTGCCACCGTGTGGACGTTTACAATACTGCAGATCATCATTGGCCTTATTGCTGCTTTCTGTCTGTACTGATCTATCCTAAGGCTGAGTTCTACTTAACAGGCTCCCGTCAACAAAAGCAGACAGACCACCTGAAGAGGGTACAACTTTTTGTGCCACCCGTCTAACAAAGGACTATTCTCTGTTTGGCCGGATTTTCAAAGGCCTCTCCAGTGCCCTGGCTGTAGACTACACTATAATTATGGAGTAAGGAGACGAATGGGAAATTGGCCTGGCAGCACAGCTATCACCTACCTCAACTCACCCTTATAATCTGGACATACTCTACTACTTGGGCCAGCGGACTTTCACTCAGACCACTTGGGGCATAGCTTCCCCCTATTCTATACCTGGCTGATTCCATAACAGACCTTTTGCTGAACCCTGCGGCCCGTATTCCAAAATGCCGAAACCCAAAAGAACTGCTTCAGCGAAGGGCATTAGGGAGCACTTTACACCTAAATCTGCCAGATGCTCCCTACCTGCGGAATCTGCCTCAGAACACTCGGATGGCTCGGACAGGGAAGGTACTCCTGACGCTCCTAGCCAATGTATGGACCTCTCTGCCAGGTCAGTGGCTACTATTGAGCTGCTCCTGGCAAAAGCTATTGATCCTCTAAGACAAGACTTGAAGGACCTGGGGCACCGCACTCAAATCCTGGAGGACGCATCGGATCGGATGGCCGAAGCGCAAGAAAGAGACCGATCCTCTATTGCTCAAAACTCCATTCATATCTCTGACCTCACGGATAAGATAGAGGATCTGGAGAACCGGTCCCGCCGGCATAATGTACGCATCCGAGGTATACCGAGAGCGATACAGGACCTGTCTGGCTATCTGAGGGACACAATTCCCATAATCCTCCCTAATCAGCCCGAAAGTGTGTGGGAGATTGAGCGGGCCCATAGAGCCTTGGGTGGTATGAGGAGCTTGGAGGCTCCCAAGGATGTTATTGTTAGATTTTTAAGGCAGCAGGCCAGAGATCTTCTACTATCGGCCACCAGGAAGCTGCATACCATCAAGGGGCCGGATGACTCAATCCTGCAGTTTTATGCGGACCTCTGCCCGGATACCCTGCATAAGCGGAGACTTATGAAACCGGCTGTTGCTATTCTTATTCAGCACAGGATCCAGTACCGTTGGAACTTTCCGTTTGCTCTGACTTTCACCTATCGTGGCAAGACTTATACCACCCGCTTTCTGGAAGACTGCCTAGATGTATTGCAGAGATTACAGCTATGCCCGGAGCCCACGACAGCAGCAAATCAAGAGCACCTTGTTTCGCTGATCCCTAAGAGGCAGCAGACCTCAAAGCCATCACAAGTTCATGGCAAACAAGTCCCTATCTTGGAGGGGCCCAGTGGCTTTCGGGACTATATGGGCGATCTGCAAGACAAGCGCTTGGTATCCTCAGCAGACTCTGGACTCTCGGCCTCTTCAAAGTTGGGCCCGCGACCTGAGAGGCCTCCTACCTAGCTGGACTTTGATAATATTTTACTGAGTATTTGATGTTCAATTTTCATTGTTTATAATCCAGATAGAATGTTGATAGAATAGTTCGCACTATTGCCATTTAGAATTAATATAGTTTGCCAGACTAGTTTCCCACATTACGTGGATTTGTCTTTTACTTTGTTTACTATAAATAGAGATAGAAGGGTCTGTGTAGTCGATTGTTTTATACTGATCCTGCTATATACTTGAAATTACAGCTTGAAGTTTAGTCGTACTGTAAACTTGTTGTTTTCCTGCTCTGTTTTTTTTTTTATTTTTTTATTTATCTATTTATTTTTTTATTTTATTTTTCCTATTTTTGTGTTTCTTGTTTCTGTTCTGTTATTGGCTTGTTTGCTTTATCCCGGATTTGTCTACCTCTCCGATATTAAACTGCATTTCTCCCTTTTCATTGCTCTCAGCCCTCCTGATAAAAGAGAGATCTCTCCGCCGCCAACAGCATACCCGCTGGGACTTCTGTCTGCTCTCCGGGCTCTTCCACTCCCCGCCATTCACGTGCTCAGCTATTAGGTAAGGTTGCATACACCTACACTCCTGATTTTTAATGGCTACTTCTAAATACACCATAGTGACCCACAATGTGAAGGGCTTCAATTCCCCCTTTAAAAGGAGGAAGGCCTTTGCATTCTACAAAAAATATACTCCCTCGGTCATTTTCATGCAGGAGACCCATTTTTCCCTTGGCAACAAACCTAAATTCCTGCATAAGGATTACCCTACCTATTATCTAGCCTCTCTCCCCACTAAGAGAGCTGGCTGTGCAATTTTGCTGCATAGGACCTTCCCCTTCCAGGTAGAATCCACTCGGGTAGACGGGGATGGCAATTACGTTATGGCAACTGGGACTATAAGAGGGGAAAGAATGACGCTGCTATCTCTGTACTCTCCTACGAACTCCCCCTACTCTGTTCTCATAGACCTGTTGAAAAAACTAGAGGCTCAGGATTTGGGGAAATTGATTATTGGGGGGGACCTTAACCTGACCTTAGACCCGACACTTGACAGATCTGGAAAACCGACCAACAGATTTCCCAACAAGACTAATCAGATTAAGTCCTTACTAAATGGTTTGGGGTTAGTTGATGTCTGGCGGGGTAAGCACCCGGACAAGAGAGAGTACACTTTCTACTCCCAGACTCACCTGACATACTCTAGGATTGACGCTCTACTTATCACGTCCTCATTGTATGACTCTGCTATAAACTCTGAGATAGTCCCTTGCCCCTGGTCAGACCATGATCTGGTACTAGCTGAGCTGGATCTGGGTCCTAATCCTCGACTTCCCTATAAATGGGTTCTGAACGAATTCCTCCTGTCTAATCCGAGTAGTGTGGATTCCATATCCAAGGACATACAGCTGTTTTTTGAGACTAATGACACCCCCGACACTGGGGCTGGATGGCTTTGGGCCGCCCATAAGGCTTTTGTTAGAGGAACTTGCATTAAGCTGTCCTCTATACATAAGAAACTTCTTAGGCAGAAGGAGACAGAGCTCTCTACCTCATTAAAGAGGTTAGAGGAGAAAAACCAACAGCGTCCCTCTCTTCAGGGGCGTAAATTAATTGACCAGACTAGGCTTGAGCTGGACGCTATTTTGTCCCATCAAACTGAACGGGCTATGAGAAAAATGAAGCACCTCTATTACTGGAAGGCAAACAAACCTGACTCCCTTTTGGCTAAAAGACTAAACAATAAATTTTCCCAACCCAGAACCACCCAAATTAGGATACCTGGCGGTCAAATCTCCTACAGTCCCAATGAAATCCAAAAAACGTTTCAAAATTATTATCAAAAAATATACTCCTCGCAAACCCACTGCAGTGGATCAGATATAGACTCCTTTCTAAATTTATGCGACCTCCCTAAAATACCGGATTATCAACTGGATGATTTGAACTTAGAAATAACACAGGAGGAGGTTAAATTTACCATCCAGAATCTTAAGTTGGGCAAATCCCCGGGACCGGATGGCTTCACTAACTTGTATTATAAAAAATTTGAACCTCTTCTTACCCCCCACATGACATCTCTTTTTAATGCCATATTAAACGGAGAGCCTATGCCCCCGGAGTTAAACCGGGCTGACTTGGTGATTTTTCCAAAAGATGGCAGGGACCCTTTAGAGGTGAAAAATTATCGCCCTATATCCCTAATCAATGGGGATGTCAAAATTTTGGCGAAAATTATGGCCACCCGCATCTCTAAATTTCTACCCGATTTGATCCACAAGGACCAAACTGGGTTTGTTCCCTTTAGAGAGGCCGGGGACAATGTTAGGAGGGTCATGAATGCACAGTTCATGGCTCAGAAGTCTAATATACCAGTCTGTCTCTTAGCTTTAGATATAGAGAAAGCTTTTGACACGGTAGAATGGCCATATTTATATAAGATTCTGGACAAATTTGGATTCAAGGGACGCTTTATTAATTTACTTAAGAGATATTATGACTCCCCAGCAGCCAATCTAAAACTCCCAGGAGATCACAAAGTCGACATCCACATTCAAAGAGGGACCAGGCAAGGGTGTCCGCTCTCCCCACTGTTATTTGCTCTTGCTATAGAACCCCTTGCACAAGCGATTAGAGCCAACCCAGTCATCCAGGGGGTACAGGTAGGCCTCCAGCATTTCAAATGCTCTTTATTTGCGGATGACATGCTTTGCACCCTAACCAATCCCCTTTCATCCATACCTGCACTCATGTCCACTGTCCAGGACTTTGGCAAAATCTCGGGTCTTAAGCTGAATGTTGAGAAGACTGAGGCGATGGGGATCAGATTGCCGCAGGGGGAGATTGACATCCTCAAAGCTAATTACCAGTTTATTTGGCCCGCACAGTCTATAAAATACTTAGGTGTTAGACTTACCTCCAAGTTTGGGGATATGTACGGGGCAAATTTTCCTCCCTTGTATAGATCTCTGACATTGGATATGCAGAAATGGAGGAGCTTTAAGATTTCATGGACAGGCCGCATTGCGGCTGTGAAAATGAATATCTTACCTAAATTACTATACTTATTTAGATCTCTTCCTATCCCTCTCCCCCTTAAAGACCTAGACAAATTCCAGAATAGCATTTCCCGGTTCATCTGGGACGATAAACGCCCTCGCATTCCCAGGCAGGTGATGTTTCGCTCCAAGAATAGAGGTGGCCTCGCAACTCCGAATTTAAGACTTTATCTTAAAGCTGCACACTTGGCTCCTTTGCCTAGAGCCCACTCTATGAAACACCATCCATCTTGGGTTTTTATGGAAAATTATCAAATGTCCCCACATAGTTGGGATAAGTTGGTTTGGATGCCTGAGGACTCTGCCCCTTTCATAACTCATGAAAACCCCATAATCTCCTTGACGCTCCAGGCCTGGAGATGGGCTAGATCTAGGCATCGACTTAGCACGGAATTATCACCCCTTCTATCAGTTATGTCCTTCCCACAAATTCTAGCAGATTCAAGTTCTACGTCTAGATTTTGGTGGACCTCCAGACGCCTGGATCGCATAGGGAATTGGTTCGCCAATGACAAACTACTGACCTATGACCAATTTTGCACGACTCACGACTTGCCAACTACAGAACTCTACAATTACTTAAAAATTAGAAGTTGGGTTACCAAGATGGTTAAGGATTCCGGGCCCCCCAGAGCCTCCTGGCTATCAGTTATCTGTAAAAATCTCCCACTTGCCAAGGGTAACCTGAGTTCTTTGTATAACACCTTTCTGGGCACTTCGGGGGGCCAAAAACCCAAGTTTATGCTGCATTGGGAAAAGGATCTGGGGGTGGAGTGGGACTGGGACAAATGGACTGAATCTTGCTCCAATCTTTCAAAAGGATCACTTAATTCGGCTTTATTAGAAACATCAATTAAAGTTTTACATAGGGCTTACTGTACTCCCGATAAAATGCAGAAGTTTAGGCCACAGGAGAGTAACAAATGCTTTAGGGGATGCCAGGATGTGGGGGATCATATTCATGTTTGGTGGGCCTGTCCACGTGCCCAGAATCTCTGGGAACGATTGACCCGTTTAGCCTCCACACTTTTTCATAGAGAAGTAGCTCCTTCAATTGAATCCTGTTTACTGGGGGTCCATATTAAAAACTTGTCCCAATCCCAGAACAAGTTGTTTCAAATAATGGCATTAGCTTCAAAGATTCACATAGCTAGTAGATGGAAGGACATGAATCTAAACTTTCAAGAGGTAATTAGGAAGATCAACTATTTGCTTATTAATGAGAGGCTAACTCATATTGTTTTGGATAGGATGCCCCAATTCCAGATAGTTTGGGACCCTTGGATAACATCCTCCTTTAGCGTTTCCTTAGTATAATGCCTGTATTTGCTTGAAGCGATTCTGAGGAGTGGACTGGAGTGGGGGAGCTTTGGAGACCTTTCAGTGGTGCTGGATGGCGGGAAGGATCTGAGGTAAGAGGGAGAGATAAGCCGGGACTGCTTTGGGGCCGCCATGAGGGGCCAATGATTCTTTTATTTAGTTTATATATTTTTTTTTTCTTTTTCTCTCTTTCTTTACTGGGGTATGGTATATGATAGTTTAGTTAATATAGATAGGTAATACATTTTATATTGTATACTTCTATCGACTGTGTACTCTAGAAGTTAATTGGCTCATTTTGCCTTGTATTTTTTATATGGTTGGAAAAACCAGCCTAGACATTAGAAAATTTTCTCACTAAAAATTAAAAAAAACAAGAAGGTTTAGTCAGTTAAATGCTGAAAAATGATAATTTTATGTTTAGAGGACTTGATAAAGCTGACATTTATGACTGTTAAGAATGTTTTATTTATGTGTGGATTTTGCATACCTTCTAATAAAAGAATATTTATTCAAAATTAAAGGGAAAGTGATGTTAAGTATTAATATTAATAGCACAACATTCTCAAACTCGCAAATCTGCAATATAAAATACTTTTTTTAATGTTTCATTTTCGTATTATATCAATCCCTGCAATCAATGTGTTAATACATATAATGGAACTCACATGGACTAGAATGTCATGTTTACTGATCACATAATATAATTGTCAAACTGCGATTCGTCGTCACACTTGCGACGAATCGCAGTTTGACAATGATGAACTGCGCATTGCGCAGCAGTAGCAGCGCTTGCACAGCACGGCGCGAGCCGCGAGCAGATGGGAGAGTGGGGGAGAGTGGGGAAGAGGGGGGGGGGAGGGGGGAAGAGGGGGGGGGGGGGAGAGGCACAGAGGTAGAGTGGGGAAGAGACACAGAGGGATAGGTGGGAAAGAGACACAGGGGAGGTAGAGGAGGGGGAAAAGACACACGGGAGTGAGAGAAGGGGGAAGAAACACAGGGGAGGGAGAACAGGGGGAAGATACACATGGGAGGGAAATGGGGGGGAAGAGGGGAACAGACACAGGGGGAAGGGGGAAAGAGACACAGGCCAGGGGGGGACAGACACAGAGGGAGAGGGGGGAGAGACACAGGGGGGAGAGATACAGAGGGTGAGGGGGGAAGAGACACAGAGGGAAAGGGGGGAAGAGACACAGAGGGAAAGGGGGGAAGAGGTACAGAGAGAGGGGGGAAAGAGGCCCAGAGGGGGAGACACAGAGGAAGGGGTGAAGAGACACAGTGGCGAGAGACACAGAGAGAGGCGGGGGAAGAGGCACAGAGGGAGAGGGGTGGAAGACACAGAGTGGGGAGAGACACAGAGGGTGAGGGGGAAGAGACAAGGAGGAAGAGGCACAGAAAGAGGAGGGGGAAGAGACACAGGGGAGTGAGAGGAGGGGGAAGAGACACAGGGGAGAGAGTGCAGGGGGGAAGATACACAAGGGAGGGAAATGGAGACACGAGGATGGCGGGAACAGACACAGGGGGAGGGGAAAGAGACACAGGCCAGAGGGGAACAGACACAGGGGAGGGTTGGGGGAGACACAGGGGGGGGGAAAGGGATGCATGGTAGGGAGAAGGGGGAAAGAGACACAGGGGAGGGGTTTAGAGACACGGGAGGGCGAGGGAGGTAAAAACACGGGGGCAGGAGATACAAGGGAGGTAGACGAGGCGGAAGGAGACACAAAGGAGGGAGAGGAGGGGGGAAATAAGACACGAGGGAGGAAGTAGACAGAGGGAGAGACTCGCAATGAGCTCCAAAGGGGCTCATTGCAAGGCCTGTGATGAGCGCCAAAGGCGCTCATCACAAGGCCAGTAAAGTAGAGGGGGAGAGGCTTACATTGTGTGGCAAACAGCATTGCCAGGCTTCAGTTTTTATTGCCGGGCAAGTCGCTAGTTTATTAATATTGCATTATTTCTGGAATGTGGGTCCGATCGTAGCTCGTAATTGAAACCCGTAAGGCTTTGAAATCTAACCTACATTTTTGATGTAATGATGACTATCTCTTTTACCATTGGCTCCATCTAAACCCATAACTACGGGTTTGACTAATTGATCGTGTTTGATTGTTTTTTGGGTTTGCGTCTCCGGCCCATTGATCGCAGCATGGTTGAATGTAATAGCTCTGTAACTCCAGCGAATTTCAAGCCTGTACCGATGCCGTTACAGGCTTCGGATTTATTATGAACCATAGTCTAGTTGGCACACAATTACAGTATATAAGTATGATTCATGTACATTACAAGATGCTTTCATATGTTTAGCCTTTAGGAATTCAGGCCAATCTCAGGGAGCATATTTACGAAATAGTAAAGTATCTGATATGTCAAATCTTAGCCGATATGTCCTATAAGATTACTTAGGAATCCAAGAAATCTCCAACATTTCACTACTTAGTGTTCTTAACCTAAACTAGGTGCACAATACCGGTAGGTTGAGTAGCTGTTCTGGCTAGGCTAGGCTGCTTAAAAGGTCTTAAATGTCTCTGTGGCTCCACCCTATAGTCAAAAAGGGGCCCAGTACTCCAACCTACTAGGAATACCATCACGGGCCCAGATATTGCACAAGACTTTTGCCTCAGTTCAATCTTTGTGTCCTGTAGCAACTATGAGTGAATGACAATATTTTTTTTTCTTATGTTATATGGAGTAGTAATTTTTGAATAGCATTATTCCGAAATTTTAGATAATATTTCCAACCAACCTAAGCAGGAGCTTCATTTTTCTATAGTTGTAACTTATAAAGGGAACAATATCTAAAGCCTCCGCAACAGCTTGAGTATGGATGGCCCTGGCAATAATACTTTGCACTTGATGACACAACATAATACCATACCCTTAGACCCTCCTTCCACCTTATGAGAACAAGATGCACTGGGATTTATGCTTTACCCCAGGATATTTTATTTCTGGACATCCTCTAAGAACCACCTTGCCCAGCTAATATACCCCATTTTCAACTTGTTTTGCACATCAGATCTTATTTGGCCTTATTTAGTCTTCATGGTAGACCATGCATTGTGTATATTTATTTAACCAACCAATTAAAATTAAAACCTTCAAATTCATTAATCCTTATCGGTAACTACATTTTTTTTTATGATTCTTAAAGGCTCTGAAATCAGTAAGAAAAATCAGTATGGTAAAAGAACAAAACATATTTTTAGATGACCCTCAAGCCATCCACTTAATTATTATTTTTACTCGAAAGACATCTGAAAGGATGTGTGTTATTGCTCAAATAAAGAGATGAAAACAACATCCTTCAAATGGCATTAAATCCTTACACATTAAAAGCTCTGATCTTTCTGAAGGATCTGACCTTTTCCATTGGATATAAATAGAACCGTTGCAGGGACGAATGTGATAATCATCCATAAATGAGCTTTGATGTCCAGTCTGACAAGATCTGATTGAAATTTAGACACTGTCGAGGGAGACATGTTTGAAAAATGTAATCTAAGATTTTACGAAATTTTATTAGATCACTTACACCAGGATTAGCTGTTACAAGTATTGAGACAGGAGATCATTTTATGCACAGATTGGACATAATTAAAAGAACACCGAAAATGTCCAAATTATGTGAAACAATGTAACTATAAATGAAAACGATAATATTTGCAATAGATCAGTATTTAAAAATATTACAAAAGTGATCTTCAAAACCAAGCATGCTTAGCATGCAATCCTTGTTTCGCAGATGCTCCCTTGTCTCTCATTCTTATGTAGGCTTCCTAATTGATCGTCTTAGTCATCCAGATAGAGCATGTTCAGTTGGTTTGCAGATTGAAATCATGCAGTTCTGCTATATCAAAATGTGTAAATACAGTTTAATACACACAGACGTACCTATAATAAATCAAATGTGCATGCTCATCTTATGGATGGGATGTATTTGCTCCGCCAATCAAGGAGTATAGAAAAGAGGGAGAGGCAAGGGATCTAATGAAAAGATTTCAGGCTAAACATGAACATACATTTTATATCACTAAACTGCATTTTGTACAATATGCTACAATGAATAATATTTTACCTAAAGTCAGCATTATCACAACACTAGCGAATTGCCTGTCAAAAAATGACGGCAATGAAATTGTAAATGAGCTAATGCTGTTTGGTGTATAATAATAAAATAAATAATACATTAATAAAGTAATATACTTTACCTATTTTGAAGTAATATATGGAGGAAGCATTCTGTTGAAGCGCTGGCAATCTGTTTTGATGTTGCTGCAGCAGTGGTGTGGAGCTGCTGTGTAAGCGTGATGAATGTGTGTAGTGTAATAGTGTGCGTGCGCGAGGCAAATCCGTTAGCGTAGCTCTGTACTTCCGCATTGTATACGTTTCTGTGCTAAAATGGCGGCTAATGTGTGGTATGCGGCTGTGGCGGAATATCCGGAGCTGTTTTGTGGTGTTTTGCGTGTTTATGGTGGTGTTTTGCGTGTTTAGAGTCCTGTAGCCTCGTTTTCATTTTGTTCGGCGGCCATTTTTTTCTCTCGCTTAGGTGATTTTAGGGTGTTTAAACTCCAAAATTTGGACTTAAATCGAGGGGAAACTTTATTTGCAGAGGTCCTGGGTGCACCACCTTGCTGTGGGTAAGCTTTTTATATGTTTGTTGTGTGTATTTATTGTGTTTCTAATGTGTTTGGGGTCGCGCGGGTTGCATCCTTGTTTTCGAATCTCGTAGGTGTTTTTCAGCAATTCCGTAGGTGTTTGGTGGTGTTTTGCATCTTTAGACTGCTGTAGCCTCGTTTTCGTTTTTTTTCGGTGGCCATTTTTTCTCTCGCTTAGAGAATTTTTCATTGTCTAAACTCTTTTATTTTGAGTTAAATTAAGGTGTAACTTTAGTTTTTTAGGTCCTGGATGCTCCCTCTTGCTGTAGGTAAGCTTGTTATGTATGTGCTGTGTGTATTTATTGTGTTTTTCATTTTTTCATGTGCGCGGGTTGCGGCCGTTTTTTGCGAGGTCGTAATCCTTGTCAGCTCCTTTGGCGCTCCATGCCAGTGGCGCTTGGCTAGGGCCGCTTGCTCGCTGCGCGAGCCCGCAAGCATTAGCAATAGCTTGCATGCTCGCAACTAAATTAGCACCTGTTATGCTATATAAAAAGATGGTTCCTCTTCTCTATCATACTAAAGATAGTGCACTATTTATTTGTATATTAATCTAAAAGTTCCAGTAAATATTAAAATAAATCCTGGACTAGACGAAAAACTAAAAATGCTATGTCTCTGTACAAATAGAAATAATTCCTTTCTATTTTTTACCAAGCCACGCTATTTATAACATCTACACATCGAATTGAGCATGATATAATTGCTAATTAGCTATATATATGACGACATACTGTTTAAACTGTTTCAAAGCATATTTACCATATACTAAATGACATACGATTCGAAAACAATTATGTCTATTTACCATACATAAGATGGAAGACTGCGTACATCAAATTCGGCAACACAGGGTATAAAAAAAATTCAGATTTAAAAGGTTTCCCTGTTAAGATAGAACTTCATTGAGTAGCTATTATGATACTTATAACAACAAAGATGTTAACCATTCAAGATTCAAGGTGTAACAATAAAATACTATACCCCTTTTTTCTGAAAAAGTATCATTTATGCCACACACAAAATGGCGCTTTTGTGATGGTCTGGAGGCTCGAGTTTACAGCGGAGTGCCTCGGATCGGATGGAGATTAGCTCATGTCTCTACAGTGAGAATGTTTTGTGACAGCAGTAATGTCTGCCCAAATAATGTTATAGATCCTCGCAGAATCATGGTGCTTGGCTGAACTGATATTATGCACAACGGCCAAACACAAGATGACAGACTGCCCATCGGTTATAATGCATATTTGCCATACACAAGATGGCGTAATGCTCAATTAAGATAGGCCAAAAGTTACAGCCTACATAAAAGTGTTCCAGCGCATGTTTATGATGCAATCAACGTCTTAATAAGTATAAAAACCCGCCAAACAACATCAGAAATGTCAAAGCCTTTGACAAAGACAGTTTACCTGTCGAAACCGGTCAGGAGATAGACACCACCTGAGTGATTTTATCCATGTGGCACTACTGAGCAGAAAAGGGGCACTACAAATGGTACAGTACAAATCTGTTATAAAGTAAATTGTTTTTTGGTTAATTTAATGACCATACATGTCAAAGAAGGAAAAGTTCTTATAAACATCCTTCTCTCTTTTTCTATGATGCTGGCAGTGGGTTTGTCCCACCTTTGGAACTTACTGACAAACCAGCTATATATATATAAATAAGCTTTATAAAAATATTTATAACCTATATAGTTACATAGTTACAGAGTAATTAAGGTTGAAAAAAGACTTTCAGTCCATCAAGTTCAACCTGTTACGATCTCCTCTGATCTGCAATATGCGGATTAGTTATTAATTAATTTGTTGATTAAATAATTATTAATAGTATAGTATTAGAGGATGAATAAAGAGTTAGTCCCTCAAGTTCAACCTTTTTAGATCTGTATTGATCTTTTTAATGTGCACTATTTATTATTAATTGTTAATTGATCCAGAGGAAAACAAACAGAAAAAAAAAAAAAACATTGAAACTTTGCCAATTGTCCTATAAGGGGAAAAAAAGCAAAATTCCTTCCTGACCCCAGAAACTGGCGATCAAATTTCTCCCTGGATCAATACTCCTTCGCTAGTTATCTAGGATGACCTTGAATGCCCTCTTTATTCAAAAATATATCTAACCCCTTTTTGAAGTTATCGAATTCACTGTTACCACCTCCTTTGGTAGAGAATTCCACAGTTTAACCACACTAACTGTGAAGAACCCTTTTCTTTGTTTAAGATGAAATCTTTTTTCCTCTAACCTCAAAGGGTGTCCTCTTGTCAGTTGAAAATCTCTTGCTACAAAAAGTTAACTTGACAAAGCCTTATATTGACCCTGGATGTATTTAAATAAGGTAATCATATCCCCTCGTAGACGCCTTTTTTCTAGCGAAAATAAGTTTAATTTGGTTAGTCTTTCTTCATAACTCCATTCCCCTTAGTTTTGTAGCCCTTCTCTGTACTTTTTCCAGCTCTAAAATGTCTTTTTTATGAAGTGGTGCCCAAAATTGTACTCCATATTCCAAATGAGGGCTAGGGATTTGTATAGTGGCAGAATTATATTTGCTTCCCTTGCTTCTATACCCTTCCTAATACATGCTAATATTTTACTTGCCTTTGCAGCTGCTGCTTGGCTTTGAGCGCTGTTACCTAGGTGGTTGTTCTTCAAGCACTCCAAAATCCCTTTCAATATCTGATACACCAAGATTTGCTCCATTAAGATTATAGATTGCATGGCTATTTTTCCTTCCCAAATGCATAACCTTGCATTAATTTGTATTAAATCTCATCTGCCATTTAGCCGCCCATTTCTCTAATTTATGCAAATCCCTTTGTAGGGAAAGTACATCATTATCTGATTTTATAACATTACACAACTTAGTGTCATCAGCAAAAAATGGAGACACTACTTTCGAGTCCTACTTCTATATCATTAATAAATATGTTAAAAAGGAGAGGACCTAATACTGAACCTTGAGGAACCCCACTTATCCCATTAGACCAATCGGAGTATGTTCCATTCACAACAACCCTTTCCTTCATGTCTTTTAGCCAGCTCTCGATCCATGAGGAGATATTTACTGCAATTCCTGTATCCCTTAGTTTGCTCACTAGTCTTCCATGTGGCACTGTATCAAATGCCTTTGAAAAAACTAAAAAGACTACATCCACTGAGTTGTCCTGATCCAAGTTCCTACTAACCTCCTCATAAAAACTAATTAGATTGGTCTATATACAGATATATTTTGATACTGCGTGCCATCCTCCCGGCTCAGTGAGTTTAAAATGCCATTCCCTTTAACCTGTTTTTAACAAATCACCCTTTTTCTATTTTTTTCTATCACATTCCCTGTTTTTAATAATAAAATTATCAATGAAGGGTAGCCGATGATTTTGGTCTCCAAATATATGAGGATTGCCCATATATTCAAAACTGAGTAATTTAATAACTTTAATGTTTCTAAACTATACCTTTCACTTAAATATATTATGCTAAAAGCACTTTTATAAATAAGCACTACTAGAAGCCAGCACTTTATAACTTATAATCTTATTGATATAGGTCAAACTAATTAGCACTTTATCCTGAATCACCTAGCACCTTAAATAATCACCAAGCTTAGCACTAGCACTTTAGATATTCCTCTAAAATCCCCCTTTATTTTTTTCTATATATTTCTCAAAAATGTCATTACATTAATATTCATTAATTATAATACCTTTGACTTTTAGTCCTTGCACTTCTACAATTGATTATTTAATAGTTATTAATATTTAGTAACTTACCTGCACTTAAGTTCAATAGGTATAGTTCCTACTTTACCCCTCAGTATTATTTTTCTAGCAATTATATTAGACCTTAATCTCTACTGAAGTCATTATACTTACCCTCTATTTAAGGCTAATTATACAGCGTGTTTTTCCATTTTGTTTTAAAATACATAATTATTAAAATCGAATTTTTTAAATTTAGCTTTAGTCTATACTCACCTTAAATTTTGTGCAATGCACTAAAAATCCAATAGTCAACGTTTATATATGTTATATGTGCTGTCTAAAAGTACTGTGTACCATCAGGTAGAGATTTTGAAAATCAGGCAGGGCAATTGTTTATCTTTTTTTAAACGGATCAATAATCTATTTACATGTTGTCATTTACAGTAGTTACTTCTTGTATTGCCCTTAAAGCCCCCACAAGAAACTGCATAGATAATGAGTTCCAAGCTATAATTATATTTTACGGTTATTGATTTCTTTACTCACTTAACATGTAGAATGATAAGAGTAATTACAGCTGACATAATATAAATATTATTTTATGTTAATATTGTTATTTAGTAAAAAGCTTTTAAGATTTGGGAAGTTCAATGGAATCAGAGTGGAAATTTCCTATAGAAATAATGCATACATCTTTCATATAATTTAGCCAACCAAGTTATATTAATAATTATAAACTGGCAGCTATTTCATTTTTTTTATCTTTTACAGCCCAGACTTTTTGTTGTAGCTCAACTACGGCAGAAACTAATTTACACAAGTATAATTATTCAATTTCGTAAGTGTAAGCCAGAGCATGCAAAGCTGTAATCACTGAGCCTGTAATCATAGGCTGTATGCAAACTGTGCCAAAGACATGCTCATTAGGTGAAGTGTTGGAAACCTCTATTACATTTCCTTTACTGAGTGACACTTTCAGCTCTTTAACACAATGCAATATATAATTCATAATACTTACTTTGTATTATAAATGGAAAAAATTAAGAAGTGGCTATACATTTAAAATACTCACTCTCTGTATATTTTCCAGTAATATAAACTTTTCTCACATTTTACTAATATTTTTAAATACAATAGAACTAAAAAAAAAGTTAGAATTATACAATGCCATTAGACCTGTTGAAAGCACTTTTGGTTTTAGTTGCCACATTCCCACTGTTCAATTTTCCTCTACCTTTGAGGTCTCCTCGTCGAAGTAGGCGAGAATAATATAATAATATAAAACAACAATAATATCAAATGTAATGTAAGTTGTATTATTTTACATTATCAATGTGTATACTCCTTCAGAACAGTATATTTTAAATATATAGCAAGGTCTCTTAGAGGTTAGGATTCTGTGCTTTCACCGCTGTGACCTGGGTTTGATTCCAGTCAGGGAACCAAGAATTCCCACAACCCAGAAGCCATGCAGGGTTGGGCCTGGTTGATACTTGGATGGGAGAACACCTAGAAATAACAGGAGCTGTATGCTGTGGCCAACTGGAAAAGGAACTGGCAACCCACTTCAGTATCTTTGCCATGAAAACCTAGTGGATCAGCATGACTCCGGACATAAAGATGTGCCTGGTGTGTTATGGTCCATGAGGTAGCGGAGAGACGGACACGACTGAACGGCTCAAAATAAAATATGACGTCATGGCTATACAACTAAGTAGAATTTATTCCATGTGAAGTAGTAATTATATAAAAATAAAGATGGCTTTTCAAAATATGAAATGAATATGGCCTTTCAAGTTCTGAGCGTACAACACTAAAAATAGGAGACTTTTATAAATGCCCGCTATCATGTTTCCCATTTCTTATATGATTATTATTTGCTAGTAAGATAATTAAGATAATGTATTTTTTGCTGCAGCCAAGTTTTCAATTTAACAAATGTCCAAATCAAAAAGTACGTACAGGGATCAGTAATTGCTGCTTCATTACACATTCTCAGCACATTCAGCAAATCACTTATGCCTGAAGGGAATGGAGCTTGATCTGTGTGGACGTCATTGTATAATACCTTACTCACTATTTTCCGAATGCTTTATGTTGTCCTTGGAATATTTGCTTTGTTTGGAAGGTTAAGGACTGCAAACATATATATATGGCTTACAGTACATTCAGCAATACCGGTAAGTATGCAAAATACATCATGTCCCACGTAATATACCATCATTGGAAATCCCCTCTCGGCTATATAGCTAACCTCTGAGAATATAGGATTTGAATGCTTTTTGAAAAAAGCTTCTAAAACACTTGTTTGGTTGTAGCCATTAAAAATCAATATATGTATAAATATATTAACTTTTTTTTTTATATAAAAAATATGTTATATGTTTTAAGCTTTTGCTGGTCTATGAAACTTGAGTGAAAATTGTATGTGTGAAAGGAGCATTTACATTGTGGTAGCAGCATAATAGCCAAATATGCAATGTCTCAGGGTATTTCTATTATACCTGAAAATATAGAGCCCTTGCGATGAAAGAGAATCCTAAATGGTTAATTATTCAATTGACCTTTAAAAATGTAAGGCTTGCCGTTTACATTGCAACTGCCTGCATCTGAGCATGTGCTAAGTACTGTATTAACACTCTGCCCAAGCATTGTCGTCTAAAAATGAGTTTATACTCTTGGCTTACAACCCGGGCACTGTTATTAGTATGTTACATATTTCACAACGTTAAAAAAACCTAGAACGGGGGGGAAATATCAAGGTCCACGAAAATTCAATCGTATTAAGTGTTGTTAGGGAGAAAGAAAATCTAAAAAGCTTAATTTAACCAATATTTCATTGGAAGGCTGAGATTGTCTACTTGTTGAGTGCTGTCACATTGTAAAACCTATTTTCAACTGTCTCCTTCTAATCAACATTTATTCTGACTACATATTCTTTATCCTTACTAACTCCTTTTTTTAATTTTTTTAAAATTAAAATTGTACTCTCCAGAAAACCTTAAAAATATGACATTTTCAGCATGCTACGCTAAAGCTTGCCTCTCGTTCAGTGGTGGTCGGTCACTGAACCTTCTGCTTTCCGTTCTTGTTACTTCTTGTCACTAATACAAGCTAAGAATTCAACTAAATTAGACAAAATGCCCCAACTTGTCTCTGGACTTCAGTTTATTTACTTCTGGATTAGTGGGAAATTGGATTTATATTTATTCTCATAAGTGACTTAGGTTTGCAAACAACAAGCACATCATTACAAATAGTATAATAAATCTGCTTTGCTTAACAATGGAATTGACCTGTTACATATTGCATTTGACAACATTTTGCATTATATTTATGGACTGGCACTGTATTTTATGTAGTTTATGAAATGTACCACACAAAGTAATGTAGCCTATTAATGGACTAAAGGCTAAATTTGGTATACGAGGGTTATACATTACAACATAATTAGTTTTGCACAATAGAATGCATAGGACAAAAACATTAAGAGAACCATATGTATATATTCAAATTGTTGACAAGAATTACTATTACTGATTGTGAAAAAACACTAGTATTTTAATTATTCATCACAGTACCAATAAATAAGTCAGAGATTTGCAAATTTGTGTCATTTCCATATAGAAGGCAATAAATAAATAGATTCATAGAGGATATATTAGACACTCTAACTCATGATCTATATCCAAAAGAGTCTAATATAGCATTTTACAACTTTTCCTTTTTCCTTTATTTATTATGATTAAATTATACACTTTTCTAGAAGATAGTTATATTATTTAACTCTGGAAAACTTGAACAATAATCTAGATAGCTTTATCAATTTAGACTTGCCCAGTAACTATATAATCTAAATTATATAATGCAATTAGACCACATCCAGATTATAAATTTCAAAGATATTTCAAATTGGCTTAAACATTTTCCCATTCGGGATTTAGCAGATATTATTAAACATTTTGAAACATGAAACATAATCCCATTGATTATTACATGGAAATTAACTTTAAATTGATGCACTATGCTTACCTCACACTGGCTTTTAACACAATACCTTTTTAGTGTACCGTTCTACCAACATGCCTTAGATGTGGTAACCACCTGCTGGTTTGTCTCATTGGCTCTGGGCATGTCCATTATTCAAACCTTTTGGACTGCAGAAGGACTTTTTTCTAGGACTATATTGGATTAATTTTATTGAATATCATCAGAATGGGCTGTGTTTTACATCAACAGAAAATCAAACAATTCCTAAATTTGAAATTTTTTTAAAACTCAAAGTCAAAAAGCCCATTTTGGCTAATTGGTTACAGCCAAGTCCACCAGTTCTTGCAGAAGTATTAATGCAATTGCAATTTTTAGTTCAAATGGACTGGGCGGGAGCATCATTGAGTAAAAACGATAGGGATTATACATTTATCAAGAAGTGGAAAGCTTATATAAATGCTGTTACATTATGACACAAAGAAAAAATTACAAGACTATTTCCAACAGACAGACTGATTTATATAACAATCAATGTTTGGTAACAGTCCAATAATTTTGACTTAAAGAGTATAGAAATGCATATATAATAGCAAAAAACATGTCTTCCCTGCGCTAATTAACTTATTTTTCAATAATGGTCTCTATACTGGTTGTATAAAGAAGTATTCAGTAATATTTAGCTGGTTATGGGATTTGTAATACATGTTTTAATTTGGCAGCAAAGTGAAATATTTAGATTATCATTTTCTTTATTGGATTTATCTTGGTATATATACCATAAGTGTTTACACATGTCAGAGGTCCATTATGTACTGTCTATTTTGTCAAGCTATTGCCTGATCTATTTGACTTTAATTTTGTATAACTTAGTGGTTTGGGTTTTATAAGCTGTGTATTATTATTATTATCTCTCATTTATATAATGGCATTCTGTAGAGCTGTGGTACAGCAAACTATGGTATGACAATAAGTAATTTGATAGATTGATACAGATGGAGCTGAAGACCCTGCCCTTGAGCCGAAAAATCATACACATAATATTTTTATACAAAGTGCTTTGCAAGACTAAGAATTTGCAAGCTTACAGGATAAAGGATTAATGAAACAATAGGTGAAGATGTAAGATCATAAATCTATATTAACAGTTGTAATTTGTAATAGTCTTGTAATTGTTTTGTGTTGAATATAGTTTAATTAAAGGACAAATAAATATCTGCCTTCCTCCCATAATACATTAAAAGTCTCCCCTTTTACCAGGTTGCTGAAAATAACATATGGCCCCTACCCTACTATAGGCCCTGAAACTTCCATGATAAAGTCCTTGCAACAGAAATGATTCACGTGCTTCTTGTGAAGTGTAAGCAAGTTATTTGTATTTCCACATATACTAAGGCAAAATGCACGTAGCACTATTTGTCTTTTAAAATGTTTACTTCCTCAGTACTCAAAGACATAGACATTGTCATGCACAGATTCAAAACAACAAGGCAATGTACATATAGCCTGAGAATACAAAAACATAGTATAGATTCCGATACTAAAAAGAAAACACAACTGTCCGACAATGGCTTGAGATTCCTTAAAAGGACATAAAAGTACTGAGATAGAAAGGTCACTTATTGTGGTTCCATACTAAATGTATTGTTATGTACTAATTAGTTGAAACAAAAGATATGGGGTGGAAATGTACAAAGGGCTGTAATGTATCTCAGGCTTGCATCACAACTCTTCACTGAATTCATGAACATCTGTTTTCTAGTAACTGTACATTCCATCATGAGCTATCGATAAGATCTGCCCACTGCAATGCGATCCAACATCACAACTGAAACCAAAAGTGCATTTTCCCATAATATACTGTAAATGTCCAGGTATAGCCAGGTGTAACAAGGGATCAAGTAGCCCCAGCCAAACATCAGCTACCAATCCAGAGAGGGATACATCTAACATGTTCTGCTTCCATTTCAACCCATTCCTAAAGTCACCTAACCCTATAGTGTCATTTTTGGCCCATATCACATACAGCTTTGTAGCTCCCTATATTGTAATTTTTGTACAAACTATTAAGCAGTGTTTTGGCCAATGCCCAAGTTCACTCTTTCATTATCATCATAAGGCTCTCCTTAGGCCTTCAATGCAAACTCCGGCCCATATCTACTAAAACATGCGGCTTTCCATAAGATTTCTAGAAATATTTGGCCCATAGCCACTACAGCAACTAGCACCCCATAACAGTTTGTGGCCCATAGCCACTAAGCAACATTTTTGCACATGTGCAAGGTCAATCCGCGCCACATAGCTTTCCATAAGTTCACCGGTCAGCTACCACATGATGGGGACCTGACCAAAACTATGTTGATTATTTGCCAGAAGATTGTATGCACTGAGATTCCTATTTTGTCACAAAACATTTATTTTTGTAATTTTATTACAAAAAATTACAATCATTTTATTTCTGTGTTTTTTCACAAATGAACAACTCCAAGTGATAAAAAAAATCACCATAGCCCAAAGCAAATCACCATAGCCCAAAGCATTCTGAGGGTTGAAAGTTAAATGATCTCAGAGAAGACCTCTTTGAATACATTATTCTTAGTATGAGGCTGCTGCAATAAGCAATGATATGCTGTTATTTATTGCAGCTCTTCATAGCCATTATTAGTTATTAGTTATCTTCCTTTATTACTTGAAAATACATTTTAAAATATCACATTTCTGCTTACTATTTAGTTATCCCACTTTAAGTATAAGTGGCTGTCACGATCTGCTACTTCAATTAGAACCTGGTTCAAACCTATCCAGCAGAATTGTGCGATCCTTGAACACGTCTGATAGCAGAAGATGGACCATACACAGGAACCACACCCAGGAATTTGCTTCAGCAGACCAAAATATCAGGAATGCCATATAATTCCTTAGAAATAGGATTAATGCACAGAATGACACTTACACCTTGTCTATGTAAGTACAGATACCACTGTCATACCTTTATTAATTCGCACATTTTATAAAATTTTCTGGCACACAGGCTGGCCAATCAGTAAGCACCATCCCTAAATAATAGGCTGTCCCATGCTTACTAGGAAAACCCTGTACCTCAAACCCTGTAGATCAAATCTTTAATCTCATCCTGTTGATTATATTTAGGTGGGCTGAGTGAGTTATGCCAGATAACAACATTGTAACATATTTAGGCTGGTGCAATAGCCTGCAGACTAGCTAACATGTTACTTTACAACAATTCCTTTAACATGAAACATAAACCAACATACATACAGTATAACAGTGTAATGATATTTAAACCATAAGCACTAAGAAATACATAACCATAATAATAAAAATAGGGTAAATCTGGCCAGTCAGGCCCATGCCATAGTGTAAAACAGTTCAGTCAGGCCCTGGACATGACAGTGGCTTAGTACTATTTAATCAGAATATTACACATATCCATTTATTTAAAATATCAACCAACTGCACTACTTAAAACTGATCTACAGCAAAATAATAATGAACCAACTGGTTCCAGGTCAGGTTTCTTATGGTGGACAAGCATGGTACAATATGCGCATAATAATTTATCTAATCCAACAAGCAAACCATGGCCCCAGTGGAATCTACTGAAAGCATGTTTATATATCTAGTATACAGATAGGGAACAAACCCCAGTAACTCGCCTTGTTTGTGGACTATGTAATTTTTACACTCACCAACCCAAATGTATCTGTCATGAGGAGGTTCTTTTCTCTGCGGTTTTCTGTTTATCGGTGCTAGGGATTCCCCTGTAAGGAGACTTCAGGATCTGTGGAGAGCAGGAATGCAGTTCTGGAATGTAGATGCAGGGTTTCTTGGTAGTTGGACTGCAGTAAAATGATTAAAAAGCTTGTTCCTACCCCTCAGCTGACACACTTGCATACGTTCAAAATGGGTACTATCAACAAAGGTCAACTATTCAGTAAAAAAATAAGGATGTGAGAGCTGAACAATGGGAGGATGCTACATAGAATTGATACCTATGAGTTGTGGTGCTGGAGAAAACAGCTTAGAGTGCATTGGAAGTCAAGTTGTTCACTGGAATATTTGATTATGTGACTAAATCTGAACTATTTAGGCAATATCATAAGAAGACAGCATTCCCTAAAGAAAGCTCTGATGCTGGGAAAGATTGAAGGCACATAATGTAGGAGTTTGCAGCAGTGGAGATGGGTAGATGAGGTCATGGAAGCAATAATCATGAGCTTGAGGGAAATCAGAGGGGCAGTGAAGGATGTGCCCGGTGGGCTGCGGTCCATGGAATCACAGAGACAACAATTTATTGAAACACATATTGACTTATATACATGTAACCACAAATCAAAAACTGGACCACAGCATATGAACCATAAGGCTACATATAAAATATATATCAATATTAGCCTTGGTCAACATGGACACAATCAGAATAAAAAGAGGGTAGCAACACAATGTCCAAAACACAGAGACACAAATGTTATTCAATGGTGATGAGACTCTCCAGAACCTAGACAGTCCAAACAAGGAAAACATGGTTATCACAGGGGCTTGAAACAACAAAGCCCAGGGGAGTTATGTCCATCTTGTGCTGGCCAAGGGAAGGGATTACATTGGGAAAGACTGGACTGGGCTCCTTTGGGGAAGACAGAAGAGCAGGTACCACAGTACTTTATTACATCCTTTTACTCAATCCTTTAATGTCCATATTACTCGACTTTAGTCAAGTATTTCATTTTAAAATCAGTACTAAAACTGAAGCTCTTCCAATAAAACTTTCATGTGGTTAAATCATACAACTTCAAATTATCCTTTACCTTGAGCTGGAAATCAGAAACGTTAAGATACATAGTCATATACTTGACCAAAGTGTACCATTCACTTTATAAACATAATTTTCTTATACTGACCAAATTCCATCAGCCCTTAATAAGTGGAAGGGTTTCCCGATTCCATAGTTGTGGTGAATTGGTATTAAAATGAATATCCTTCATTGGCAACATTATGCCTTCCCTCCTCAGATATTTAAAATTTCTAAATTCACTTGTTTCATATGGGCATTGAAAAATCAGGGTTTCCAGACAGATTCTGATGCAATATTAGAACCAATGTGGTTTGGGAGTTCACGACCTAAGGAGATATTGCTTTGCTACCCACCTGGCAAGTGACCAGGTGGTTTCTCTCTCAAGGTTCTACTAAATAGTTGGGTAGCTCTACTATAATTACCAGCTCTCCTTCTTGATCCTTACAAGAGGTAATCTAATGCACCAATCAAATTGTCCAGCCCTAGATCTCACAATGCAGTTTTGAAAACAAAATGTATCTCCATGCTCCCTAGTAATAATCACCTCTCATCTTTTCTATCACCACTCTCCAAATGTTTTTCCATTCTCTCCCTTCTTTCATACTGAGTAGATGGAAAAATATTGGAATTACCATCATAGGAGGTAATCTAAGGTTAGACAAATTTTCCACAGGGAAGAACTTCTGCCAAATGATTTCTAGACCTGGAAACACTTTCTTCTTTCAGGTACTAAGGCATATGTTTCTCCCATTATTCCAAAACCAATCGCTTCCCCCATGGATCTCCAAGTTCTATGTCTACTACGCCCCTCGATCACGAACAGGGAAGGCAAATTACATATTAATTTTATGAAACAGACATTGTAGAAGTGTATTTCTGATTCCTAAGACGTCTCTGACTCCCAGGCTAGGCTAGGTCATAAAGTAAAATATATATAATTTGCTTACAGATGTTCCCTCACCCACACAAAAATCTATACTCTCTTTCCTAAAACAACTCGCTTATGTTAGAGACACTGTGCACAACCAGGCACCTAATTTAGTTACATAGTTACACAGTAATTAAGGTTGAAAAAATACTTTCAGTCCATCAAGTTCAACCTGTTAAGATCTTCTCTGATGTGCAATATGCGGATTAGTTATTAATTAATTTAAATTAAATAATTATTAATAGTATAGTATTGGGGGATGAATAAAGAGTTAGTCCATCAAGTTCAACCTTTTTAGACCTCTATAGATCTTTTTAATGTGGACTATTTATTATTAATTGTTATTGTATTGTATTGTATTAATAATTGATCCCCATTGAAACTTTGCCAATTGTCTCATAAGGGGGAGAAAAAAACAAAATGAAAACAGAAAATTTATTAAACTCCCACCATTGGCTTGGCAGTAGGCCTTTCCTTCCAATTGTCATTTAAACAAAGACTCAAAACTGTTGCTACAAAAAAATTATTTTTATTGATGGTACCATGTATCCAACTGAAAACTGTGTACATTATTCTAATGTATTTTTATCTGTGCCTTTAAAAAATAATTACAAAAATCCCTTCAGATTTATAATATTTTTATTTAACAAATAAGTTCATTTCTAGCTGTCAATCAATTCCTGCATCAATGACCAAAAATGAACAAATGAGCAAATAACAAATATATTATGTTACAAACCCATATGAACAGTACATTAAAAAGGTTAACACAAATGACCATCTGACAAGTGCAAAGAACAAATATTATATTTAATCCGTGATGCAGATAACTCAAATGCTTTATTATAGAGTATGAATTATGTCAGTGTATTGACACTTGCAAATAAAGTAAGACCATAATGCTTCCCGTAGAGCAGCATGAAACATTATGGTTGGACGAGGAAGGATGAATCATAGATGTTAATGGCATTTGTTTTATGTTCCACTTGCTATCGCCTTATGGATGACGAGAAACATGATTTTGTGTTAGGTGAGAATGGGAAATGATGGAAAATGAGAGATAACGCTATTAATTGTCAGCTTTAATTGCTGCAGCTGATATCTGTATAATACAGCACAATGATGAGGCAAAAACTACCTGTTTGTGTTAATCTGCAGTGAGATGGACAGTGCTATTTAATTGTCAACTTTGTGGCAACATTCTGTATCAATTATACATTTTATATTTTATTTATATTAAGCTGAAGTTGTTTATAGTGGACTTTACTATTTAAAAGTCATATACACATGGAATTCTCATCTGTGTAATTTGATTGACTCTAAATATTACAATTCAATCAAACAACAGCTGCAAATATAAATGAGGGCAGTTAAATATTTTTGTGTGTTCTCCAGGAGCTCATATCCCCTACTTCCTCTAAGAGCATATATATAAAATACAAGTTCCTGAAACTTCTATACTAATATCTTAACTTCTTTACTTGTATGTGTTCATATAAGAATAGCTTAAACCTTGGTGAAACCTTCTCTTTAATTCTAAGCTTTTTAAATAGATACAATGGAAGGGCTAGATGAACATTTTAGCCATACAATCTGTTTCTGTGATTCTGTGGGCCTCATTCAAATGTGATTAGGACAATTGAATAGGGCTCTATATAAGCACATAGCATTTTTTTACAGAAGTTTTTAGTTAGTGAACTTCTATCCAAAAGCAAGGTCTTCACTAACTAAAAACTTATGTAAACAAAATATGCTATGTGCTTATATAGAGCCCTATTCAATTGTCCAAATCGCATTTGAATGAGGACGTAAAATGGCAGCAATGCTGCGATTCCTTGCGGCCTTCTTACGGCCCTGTGTAGTGCTATAGCTATGCTGCTATTCAAATGTACGGCACCGCAAGTTATGCAATCGGCCGCAAGCATTTAGCGCGCCCGTAAATCGTGTTTCAAGGTCACAAAGTCGGAAAACTGTAAATGCAAATATAAATTCAAGATAGCATTGTAAAGCACTGCAAGTGATAGGCAACATAATGGGGGACATGAGGATTAATAGCAACACCCTCTCAAACTTGCACATCGTCCAAATCCAATATTTTATTTCCAGTTTATTTTCCGTCCCAAGTCCTGCTCGTCGTTGTTAAAACCCGTACGGGTTCGGAGGTTGAAGGCCGCAAACTCAAAACATTGTTGAAGCAAATATATATTCAAACCAGCACTGCAAAGCACTGTGAATGATGGAGAACACAATGGGGGACATGAGGATTAATAGCAAAAAATTCTCATTGTTGCACATCGCCAAATTATAATCTTTGATTTTAGGTTTAAAATCCGTCCAAGTCCCACGGGCTTCAATGACCAAACCTGTAGCTCGTTAATCAAGCCTGTGCGGGTTTGGAGGGCGAATGTCCTCCAAGCCCGTAGCTCGTTATTCAAGCCCATGCGGGCTTGCATGATAGATAGAACACGAAGATTGAACATGAAATTACGTTTCTTTATTTGCAGATTTGAGAGCAGGGGAATGTTCAGCTATTAATTCTAAGGCCAAACATCACTTTCACTTTTAATAAAAGTACAGGGTGGCTTTTCTATTTGCTTAATGTGCTACGATTTGTAAGTAAGCCCTTTGCGACCTGTGGGTCTATTTTACCCATTTACGGACTTGGCGGAGGCTAATCCCGCAGCCGTTGCGGGTCTGATGTTCTCCAAGCCCGTGGGACGCTGGACACGGAAATTGAACATGAATTACAATAAAAATCATTTTCAGATTTGAGTGTAGGGGAATGTTGTGCTATGAATTCTAACACCTACAATCACTTTCACGTCTCATCAAAGTACAGGATGGCTTTTTTATGTGCTTAATTGGTGCTCCGATTTGTAAGTAAGAGCCTTGCGGGACCTATTTGGTGTAAATAAACTGCGGCTCGGTTTTAGCGAATTACGGCCTTGACTGAAGGGTTCACGTAGCATTTGAATAGCTACCTGGGCTTTCTTGCGGCCGGAACTCTTGCGGACGTGTAAGATCAAAGACGCGTAAGATCAAAGACTGCGGCGTGCGTGGCTGCAAGGGATAACAGGGCGATGTCCGGAAGCCGCCCGGAGCCCTCAGCTGCAAGGGACGGTCCTTGTGACCACGCATCTCCTACGTCCGTTAATAGAATGAGGCCCATAGAGTCCTATTCAATTGGCCAAGTCGCATTTGAATGAGGCCCCAAACCTCTAACTACCACAAAACTGAGGGCCTCATTCAAATGCGATTTGGCCAATTGAATAGGACTCTATATAAGCACATAACATATTTTTTTTACAGAAGTTTTTAGTTAGTGAACTTCTATCCAAAAGCAAGGTCTTCACTAACTAAAAACTTCTGTAAAAAAATATGCTATGTGCTGATATAGAGCCCTATTCAATTGGCCAAATTGCATTTGAATGAGGCCCTGAGTGTTCAACAGATTAAATAAAAATGAGTGTAGCCGCTATTCTATCTCTCTCATGACTCATTTCTTGCAGCCTCTTCTGTTCAAGACAAATAGAAAAACAATGAAAGACATGGCTTCTACAAAAGGCGAGTGCAAGGATCTGTGGGAGGTGGGATAGGATGCGCCAGGGGATTCCTAATGAGAAGAATACACTGTTCTTGTCAAGGCCATTTCAGACAAAATGATTAAATACTGTAGGGCAGCAAATGTTATAAATGTCTTGCTAAAATCCAATTACTTGATGACACAGTGTTCAGCTCAAAATTGCAGGGTTGATTAGTAAAAAAAAATATTAGCAGAAAAAATGCCATTCTTTAAGAAATAACAGAGGGTAATCTGACAAGTTGAAAATCAATGTTTTGGGCTTTGAAAGTACAAAAAGATTTTTTAAGCTTGTGCATACTATAAATGTTGGCCCAATTTCTGTCCTGTTTGCAGCAACTGGCTATTCTAAGGGTGATACAGAAATATATGCAGGGCATAGGAAATAGATAAAACTGGAAAGGTAAGACCTGATAATGGGCTAATTATTTATATAACAAAAAATAATACAGCCCTTAATTTATTCACTGTTATATTGAAAATGTTGCTGTATTTTAGCTTCTTCTGATCTTCTACAATGCACCCTGGTGAGAAATAGGGCCAGTTCTAAAAAGGCAAAGGCACCCAACAATAAAAAAACAACGGCAGATAAAAAGAATGGCTATATATTTTTTTTTATATATTTTATACAGCATGGTGTCAGCTCATCTCCACTGTCTGCTACTAACTAATGGATAAACATGCATGAGAGGGATATCTGACATCAATATGCTAATCCTCTCAACTGCTCAACCACTTGATGCTTTTAACCTCATACATAGTGTATTTATTCCAGTTTAACTATTGCATATGGAAAAAAAGGACTTTGCATTTCAAAAGCTTATGCAACCATGCTTATCTGATTCACTGGGACAGACTCACTAAGGTGCTCCGAGGCTGCATTTACCATTGAAAAAAGTTCCTTCCCAGTACATCTGATCTGGTTCATTGTTTCACTAAAAGAATCCTAATCTTTAAGTTTACTACATCAAGTTAATCAATTAACACATAACATATAATATCCTGTTATTTAGTAATATATATTATATAGTATGATTAACTTAACAATGCATGTGGTAGAATATTCTATGTGGCATATGTAGATTACCAAAACCAAGTATCTAATCAAAGCACTAAAAAAAGAAGTTACCTTCGGTATACTCTCACTAAATTCATTACTCTTTGCTACCACCACGAAAAAACTGTGTGAACAATTACCTCTCCAATGCAATAAAGTCACTAGTAACAATTAATATAGGGTGGGTCATTGAATCCCTTTGAGATACCCTGAAGCAAGTGGGGGTTTTAAAATAATCTGGTCACTGCAGGGAAGGAGTTAAAAAAACTAAAATAAAAATAAAATATATCAAATAAAATAAAATAGGGGCAATGATCCAAAGACCAACAATTGTTTCTGATGCCTAATTCACTGTGGCCTAGGGCAGTAAATTTTCAGGGGGCAGTAGTCTGCCTAAATTTGCTGATGCAATGCCATGGAATATGAACACAAATTTCCATATGCCAGAATATACTATCTGTAAGTGTACCTGGCACTATTTGACTTACTGAGTATGTACATAGACACTTGTGGTTTTCTATCTACTTGTGTGATTACGTTATAGCAAGAAGAAAGGAGGAGTAGTAACTGTATTATTTGTGGGGGAGAGATGCACAAATCTGCAGGGCCTATGGCAGCATAAAACCTAAATATGCCCCTGCCTCATTATGTAACTTCCTTTTGTAATCTAGGTATGTTGCATTACATTCTAAATGTCTTAAGGAAATACAGTCTTAAAAATGCATATAATTTATAGATATGAAAGGTAGTAAAGGTAGAGTAGTATGTGCAATAAAAGTAAAATATTGTTTCAGGATTTCATTTTAGGATACTAAGAAAGACGCAAATACAGATATATCCACTGGGGGTTGTAAAATAGAAATCCGAAAAAAACATGTTTATTTCTAACGTAATAAAAAGAAAGTACTGTGTATACTCGAGTATAGGCCGAGTTTTTCAGCCCTTTTTTTTAAGGCTAAAAATGGCCCCCTCGGCTTATACTCGCGTCACTCCCCCCCCCCCCCCCCCCCTCCCCCCCCCCCCGTGTCTCTCTAGCCCCCCGTGTCTCTCTAACCCCCCCGTGTCTCTCTAACCTCCCGTGTCTCTCTAACCCCCCGTGTCTCTCTACCCCCGTGTCTCTCTACGACCCCTGTGTCTCTCTAACCCCTGTGTCTCTTTCCCTCCCCCCTCCTCATCCTCAACCCCCCTCCTCATTCTAATCCCCCCCCCCCCCTCTCATTCTACTTACCTTTACCTGCAGCTTCTCCTCCGGCCCCCGCTCCTTCCTGCGTAGGTACCCGGTATATGCTAATGGAGTCACGCTCATGTGACATCACGTCATTAGCATATACCGGGTGCCGACGAAGGAAGGAGCGGAGGCCGGAGGAGAAGCTGCAGATGAAGGTAAGTGAGGGGAAAGGGAGAGGGGGAGGTATTTAGAGGGGTAAAGTGAGGAGGGGGGTTTAGGATGAGGAGGGAGATTGAGGATGAGGAGGGAGGATCAGGAGAGAGGTTTAAGATGAGGAGGGGGGTTGAGGAGGGAGGTTGAGAATGAGGAGGGGGGTTGAGGACAGTGATAAGGGAAGGGGGTAGAGACACTGGGAAGGGAGAGGGGGAAGAGACACAGGGAAGGGAGATGGGTGAAGAGACACAGGGGAGGGAGAGGGGAGAAGAGACACAGAGGAGGGAGAGGGGGAAGAGACACAGGGAAGGGAGAGGGGTGAAGAGACACAGGGGAGGGAGAGGGGTGAAGAGACACAGGGGAGGGAGAAGGGAGAAGAGACACAGGGTAGAGAGAGGGGGGACACAAGAAAAGGGCACACAAGAGGGGTACACAGAGGGCACAAGAGGGACACAGGGGGCAGCACATTTCCCACCCTCGGCTTATACTTGAGTCACTCATTTTTCCCAGTATTTTGTGGCAAAATAGGTGCCTCGGCTTATACTCGGGTCGGCTTATACTCGAGTATATACGGTACTTAGAGCAAGACATGAGTATGGTATGGTGGGTATTGGTGATGTACCATGATTGTCTTTGGAGTTGCCCGGCGTGCTTGAAAGTGAGACATAAGCCATAGATAGGGCAGGAGAGAATAGACAATAGGGCTATTTAGAAATTGCAGATTATTACTGATTAAAAAAATCTATTGTCCGGAAATCAGTCAAACAGATCTCAGATATAAGATAATATTGGTACTATAGGCTATAATATCTGCCCAACGATAAATATATGTTTTCCCCAAAACGCAATTTCCTGCGGATTAACATTTCCATTTTCTAATTTTAAGGACAATTGAACACTTGTATGGACCACATCCTAATCTGGTACTTTGTACTGTGTTATCTTATCCTGATTTGTCTTGTGATGGGATCATTCAGTGCTACATCACATGTATTTCCTTGGTAACCTCATACACATGGTGCAGTGACACAAGTGGGTGAATCATGAGATTAGTTTTCTTTCTTTCTCTTGTCAGTTAAGATACCATATGGGCAGTAAACAAGGACTACTAGGTACATGTGTCACGTATTGCAAATAATAAAGTACATACGCACAATGGATACTGAAATGATGAGCTTATATCTAATCCCCTTTTTAAAAGGTCTAAATGTCAGCTGCTGCAGGCTATACATAGGCCAATGACTAATTTAAAGTTTGAATTATTTATAAGCCATCAAACAGTTACAATACATATAGATAATTCTTCAAACAATGCAATGGAATTAAAACGTAGCTCTCTCTAGGCTTCACAACAATTGAGTTATTATTCAGTTTTGCTTACTTTCCTGCTGCTATGTGTTACTTTCTCTGGAGTTTGTGTCCTTGTAAATCAATAAGTTTCTATACTCCTGCTAAAGAGCACTGGCAGTTGTTACTGACACTTTCCTATTGTGCAGATACAAACTTGACAAAATGGTAAATTATATAGCAGCATAATTGCATATAAAAGGATGTATTCTTTAACTTTTACATTCTAAAAACATATACATTTTCATGTTCAGTTCTTCAAAATAGTAAATGTAAAAAATATTACCACTGTTTTCCTCTAATTCACAAAACACTAACACATAAAGGGCCAGTGCATGCACTTTTAATTTTAAACCTATTTTTTTAGTTTACCATTAATTACCATTAAATACATATATACATATACAAACAGCAGCAAAACAAATAGTTAGTCACAAAATATAATTGAAAAACACAATTTACACCATTAATGGCCAACGATGTGCCCTCCCCACCTCTCTCATTGTCCAGATCACTGCTAAAGGGAAATGAGAGATTTCAAATGTGCTATCATTGATTAGCCTGTCTTGATAAATCTTGAATAATGTGAAATGCTTACTTATTTTCAGTAGTGCCCATGACAATGAGAGCGGTAGAAGGAGAGAATACGGCTATTCAGAAAGACGTCATTAAAAAATATTGTCCAGAAGTCAATCAGGTCTCAGATCTAAAAGAATATTAGTACTATAGGCTATAAAAACTGCCAAATAACAATAATTTTCCCAAAATACAGTTTCCTATTGATTACCATTTCCAATGTCAAGAACAATTGAATACACATCCTAATGTAGTACTTTGAACTGTGTTATCGTATCCTGATTTGTCTTGTGATGCAATCATTCAGTGCTACATCACATCTATTTCCTTGGTAACCTCATATACATGGTGTATGGTGACACAAGTGGATGAATCCGGAGATTAGTCAGTTAAGATACCGTATGGACAGTAAACAAGGACTACTAGGTACATGTGTCAAGTTATGCAAATAATAAAGCACATACGCACAATGGGTATTGACATGATGAGCTGTATTATGTCTAGAGAAAAACCCTGTTTAGCACTGTAGATCGGTTCTGGGCAATAGGAGTGTTAAGCGAAACAGCAATAAACAGGTTCATATTAACATAGGGTAGATAGGAATATGAGAACATTTTTCACTTTATATAAACTTTTAAGAAACTGAAAACATAATGACAACACATAAAGAACCCTTTAAAAAAAATAAAATGTAAAGCAACGGCACACATAAACTAAACAGTCTACTTTAACTAGCAGATGTGGAAGCTTCAGGCTCGCCGCGACTCTTTTTTGACATTTTTGCTCCTCACAGTGTCCGGATCATTTGCCACTAAATCATCCATAAGGACCTTATGATAAGGTCCTGGGTGGAAAGCAAACTCTTGCAGAGGAACTCCGTGGAAAGTTATTTCCGCTCCTCTGTGTCAGAATCAATGCCCTGTTCCATTAGTTGTTAGAGGTCCTTGTTGGTCAGGCTCTTACCTGAAGCTTGTACCAAGTCCTCAATGTCCTGGACTCCTGCATTTCCCAGTCCAGCCATATTGACCAGGTCTACTATCTCTGCTATGATGTGCTGTTCTGGTTGCGCATCCACACACAGCTCTAGCCTCTAGCTTTGAGATATTGCTGTGTCACCTCCTTCCAGGACAAGTCAATGTTTGTTATGGTCTGCATGATGGTATACTTGTTCCAGAAATCCATCATGGATTGTTTGTCCTTGCTGTCAATGAGCTGGACGAATGTGTGGCATAGATATAAGGCCTTGAAGGTCGCAATGACCCCTGATCGATTGGCTAGATAAGTGAAGTAGTGTTGAGTGGCAGGAAACCTACTTCCACTGGGATGCAGCAATGGGGCTTAGCCAAGTTGGTAGGGTGGCCTGGAGCATTGTCCATTAACAGGGGAGTTTTGGCCTTAATCCTATTATACCTGCAGTAGCGTTGCACCAATGGACAGAAATGCTCCCTGAACCAGTTCTTGAAGATGTCCATTGTGATACAAGCTTTATGGTTGAAATTCCAAATCGCTGTCAAAGTGGATTTAGGAATCCCCTTCTTGGATCTAGATGTTTTTGAGTGGTACTCCAGCAATGGCTTGATTTTGAAGTCGCCGCTGGCATTCCCACCCATAAGAAGGATTAGTCAGTCTTTGTCTCCTTTGAACCTTGGTGAAATGGCCATAGATGGTTCTGCCCTTTTCTATGATGATGGCCTGACTGAGAAGCATATTGCTCTTTATCTCATCATCAATCGACAGCCGCCTCTCCATCTCCTCCATGCGTAGTATCTGGCCCGGGTATTCTTCTTCATAGAAGATGCAGAGCTGGTGGTTGCTGAAGACCTGATTTTCTCCTTATTTTTGAGGTCGGTGTGGATTTTGGTGGTTGGCAACTTTAAATCTGCTCCAGTGTCCACTTGGCATTCTCCTTTCTCCAAGTGGTCCAGCACCTGCATCTTGACATCCAGAGGAATGCTCTAACGCCTCAATTTGCAGTCATCTAGTGCTCAGTAATTGTCTGTAAAACTTTACAAAAAAATATCATGAATTTAGATTTTATTAGACAATTAACAATTAACAACCAGATTATGAGAAACAAGGGAACAAGGAAAATATTCTGTACCTTCGCTCTGGGTGGTGGAGGTAGGAACTGGGGGTCTTCTGTGGCTCTTTCTTTCTCCAGGATGACACTTTGCTCTCTCTCTCTCTCTCTCTCTGTCTCTCTCTCTCTCTCTCTGTCTCTCTCTCTCTCTCTCCCTTCTGCTGTCTCCTTTAACACTGTGGTGCTGTTCTAAGTGCTAAATGGGGTCCCACGAGGAAAAAAAACAGTGTTGTAACAAAGCAGAGAGTTCAATGGGGATCAGCAGCCAAAAAGCAGTGCTATAGCGTGGTTTAGAGCAAATTGGGGAATTACAGAGAAAACCGTGCTATAGCAAAATCAGCAATTAAAGGGGTAGCGCTAAGCTAAGTATACCTGTAATTTCTTAATGTTAGTTGCTGCAGGCTATGGATAGGTATTTCCCTGCAATTAACTAAATTACATTTTGATTTCTTTATAAGCCGTCAAACAGTTAAACAATACATACAGATAATTTCTCAACCAATGCAAGGAACTTAACTCTCTCTAGATGTCACAACAATTGAGTTACTATCTAATTTTGCTTTTTTTCTCTGCTGATGCGTGTTACTTTCTCTGGAATGTATGTTCTTGTAAACTAATAAGCTTTCGTATAGTCCTGACAAGAGGACTGACAGTTGTTACTGACATTTTCCTATGGTGCAGATACAAACTTGTAGAATCCAAGGCACCATAATTGCATATACAAAGATAAGTTAAAGGCAGTATTCTTTTTTAAATATTCTAAAAACATGTGGCATATTTTTATGTGTAGTTATTTGAAACAATACATTTTAAAAATACGACTCCAGTTTTCCTCTGACCAACCAAGCACTAACACTTAAAGGGCCAGCGTAAGTGCTTTTCCAGTTAAACCTATTTTTTAGTTTGACATGAATTAACGTTACAAATGCATATGCAAACAGCAGCAAATTAAAAGCCTTATTAAATTGCAATTCGGCAAATCTGAAGGGCTCTATATAAGCACATAGCATATTTTTTTTTACAGAGGTTTTTAGTTAGTGAAGTCCTTGCTTTTGGATAGAAGTTCACTAACTAAAAACTTCTGTAAAAAAAATATGCTATGTGCTTATATAGAGCCCTTTAGATTTCCCGAATTGCAATTTAATAAGGCTGTAAATCTCTAGCCAGATTACACAGTTTCCTCATTAATGGTCACTGCCATTGTCCTGGACACTACTGTGATAACATTGATTACGCTGTCTTGGTAAGGTTTGAACAACGTTATTGCAATTTAAATCTTTGTGTCCTTTAAGTAGAACTCAGGACAATGAGAGAGGTGGAGAGGAGTCATTAATGAGGTACACTGTGTTTTTAAATTATATTTTCTGGTTAAAATTTGGATTTGCTGCTGTTTGCACATGTTTTTTTATGTCAATTAATTGATGGTGAACTAAAAATAGGCTTGACATGAAAAGTGCTTACACTGGCTCTTTAAAGCAGCATTGTTTACAAGGGGAAGATACAATGAATACAGTAAGTATGTGACACATAACCATACTGTAGCACATGTTGATACAAAAGGAGGAGAGCGATTACATTATTAAGGACATACTAGGGCAAGTGAAACAAAATGGGAAGGGAGTTCAATATTCATATAATAACAACTACAATATGAAGTGGCAAAATACATCATAATCGAGACATTAGCATGTTTTAACAGCCTAATCATTATATGAACCTAAACTACTCCACTCTTTGTATAAGTTAACTAGATATCAATGCATTGTCATGTTGTTTTCAACAATGTGTTTCTTTATTCATTTCTTTGCATTTAACTTTTTCTCTGTAGTCTAGAGGCCCCCTGGGCCCACCACCTGGCCCATCCCTTCATGGCCACCTCCCTGGCTCCCCCAGGGCTTCCTTAGCCGCACACGCCCCTGGTTAGAAATGTATCTGTTTCTGTCTGTTTTAAAAAAGAGCCTTTCTACTGAAGCTACGTGGAGCAGTTCAGCACACTGGTGATGTGTATCAGGGAAGAGGTAAGAGAGCAAGGGCTGGGTGACAGCAAAGTACAGGGGGATGGGTTCAGTGTGGGGGGCAAAGGAGATAGGGATTGGTGCCATGTGAGGAGGGTGCTGAGACCGGCTGAGAGGGGCTGGCTGCACCTGCCCCATCCCATAGAGGATGTTGCCGGAAAGTGGAGTGTGCTTATTGTGGAGCTGTGCTGTAGGCAGGAGGTGAGGGAAGGGGATCAGCAATGGGAAGAGGAGGAGCTATGGTGTCTTAGAGGGTTCATCTATGGGAAAGGGCCTTGAGGAGGGGTGCTGTTATGGGAAGGGGTCCTGTGGGGACACTAAGTCAGTTGCTACCAGGGGTGGGTTAGCGTAAAACATTTTTTTACAATGTGAACTGATATTTTAGAATAAAATTCAGCAAATCATACTCTGTAATCATTTTTAAAGTTTTTCAAATGTTACATTGTATTTAGGAAACAGGGAAGGTAAGAATAAGGAAGGTATAGAAATGAACGTTGGGATTGGGGAAGATGGATAGGGTAGAAAGAGATTCATATAAGCTTCACATACATTTTCACCTAATAAAATACATCGCTAAGTAACTAAAGGGCATTAAAACTGTTAATCTTTGTCTCCAAGCTCCCTGGCTCTTATGATGTATTAATTGATGCCATGATCTGACAGTGGAAGAATGTGAGAAAGTATTATATAGCACATATGTGGAACAGCCTTCTAGTGGAAGTGGTAGATTCAAATACACTTAAGGAAGTTAAGCATGCCTTAGACAAGTACAAGACGCAAACAGCCTTATTAAATTGCGATTCGGTAAATTTAAAAGGGCTCTATTTAATCACACAGCATATTTTATTTACAGAAGTTTTTAGTTAGTGAACTTCTATCCACAAGCAAGGTCTTCACTAACTAAAAACTTCTGTGGAAATATATGCTGTGTGCTTATTTAGAGCCCTTTTAAATTTGCCGAATCGCAATTTAATAAGGCTGAAAGTGTTTTACCTGGCAGAAGCCAAAGTTCTCAAGAAGAAGGAGATGAAATTTGTCTCTTAGAGTTTCATAGGTTAGTGTTCCTTCGTCCGAGATCCTGGAATGTATTTTAGTAAGTGTATTTGTTTTCCACCAGGTAAAGCCCCTGTTTTAATAGAAAACTGAAATGTGTAATTCAATAGTCAAATAAGAGTTTAAGAAAGAATAAAAACCTTTGGTGTAATGTAGTCAATAAACTGTAGTACCAGACACTGTTCAAATTAAAATGTGAGAGAAGATGTCATTTCCAGAACAAGAAAGAACAAATGTCCTGTAGAAGGGTGAGTTGTAATTTAATTTTAAGTAGCTTTTGTATGTGGCATACTTCTATTACTAAGTACAACATACACAGCTGAGTCAATACAAGCAACATTTGCAAATAAAGTATAAATAAGTCATATATTGACTGACTACTTCACATTGTTTGGCAGTTGTCTAAATAATAGGTTATATTTTTCTTGGTTACAGTTTACAGTGATGAATAGATTATTATCTGTCAGTATGAGGGTGCATGGTGTGTATGTTGTAGTGCCTCAACTAATGAAGGTATACTGTATATATATATGCTCAATACATCAAAAGGAAAGGAAATGTGATGGGATAAATAACACATCAAGAAATTCCCAATAAATTATGAATTAAGAATACCAACACTGGACTCAATCACTCAGACAAAAGGCAGCATGAATGAGCTATGACCCCTGCATGATCCATTGGCAGTACAGCATAACCTTAACAGGGTAACCCACTAAAATAACAAGGCAGATATGGGGAAAAACACGGGTCACAGCTTTATTGACTAACACCTTTTACATTACCCAATGGAAGAGGGAGGAGCCCAGCCAGCGGAAGTAACCTCCTGCCCCTTGACCCGCGTCTATGGGGCCCACTTATTCGTCACTGTACCACGCCCCTGAGGTAGGGAGAACGACTCCTTTTGTTACCTACTGAGCCGGGCAACTCCCCCCGAACCAAACATCCGCAGATTTTTCCTCAAACTCTGCATAGCGCAGAGCCAGGAATCCCAACCTCCAGACAAAAGTAGTCACCAACTTATTTACCTTAACTCTGCCCTATCAAGGTGGATGGGATCCCTGGCGGAGCTCCAAACCCTTCTCCTAATAAACTCCGACCAAATAATAACCACCCCCTGGAATCTATCCCTCCAGCTAACCATATCCCTCTTGATGTCCCTGACCAACCGCTTCATAGGAATCACACCTAAATCGTTGCCCCCTGCGTGTACTAATATAATTTCCGGGTTACCACCACACTGAGACAAATGATCCAACAGCCCATTCATTTCTGCCCACCGCAGGCCACGTCTACCCACCCAGTGCACTTCCATAACGTCTTCAGGAGCGCCCAGTTGCAGGCCGCCCGGCGAAACTGCTGCGAACCTCTGAGCCCAATAAATATAGAAGTGACCGACAACCCAGAACTGTCGTTTGGCACCTGCAACAGATATAAAACTCTTAGTATGCAGCTGCAGTGGGCCTCACATACCTCTGATAGCATCTAGATTCCCACCTCCCAATTCTTCTCACCACTCCCTCAGGCAGCCCCAAGCCTGCAGCTACCGTGGCCGCACCTATACGGAATTCGGCCCTATCAAACACCAGGAGCTGTAGACAGCCTTTTAGGACCTGAGAGAATTGGAAGCGGGAGAGAGCAAGCCCATCCTCGTGTATCAGCAGAGTGCCCAGGTTATGTGGCCTGTGCCTAAAGTATTTACTAATACATTCCACGGGGCCGACTCAAAGACCCGCTACCGGCCTGTCTGACGATTTCGGTAGCCGTGTCGAAGGAGGCATAAGACACAGACGACAGCTCCCTGTCTATCCCATCATTAACCGAAGCGCCGCGAGGAAAGCTGATGTATGAGCCAGAACTTCCCCGGCTCCTTCTTTGGCACCACCCCCAGGGGAGAAAACCTCAGGTGCGGCCATGAGGGTGACCCAAATGGGCCTGCCACCCTGCTCAAACCAATTTCCTTGCCTACCTTCTCCCTAACCACTCCTGTGTATTCCCACACCGATTTAAGGTTTGGTGGATGACCGCCGGCGAGACCCGTATTATATGGAATTGCAAAGCCATTCCGGAACCCAACTCTCAGCAGCTGCGCTGCCGAGGTCTTCCACTTCTGTTCACCGTAACGTTCTAGCCAAGGGAGCATTGCGGTTAGCAACACTGGCGTCCAGCCCTTTTGCAACCTGCTCACCGGGCTTCCCTGCGTCCTTTGGGCTGAATGCATGTTCAATGGGCTGAATGCATGTTTGCCAATACATGTTCCCCTTCACCGTTGGAGCAGAAATGTCAAAAACGACAGTTGGGCGCCCATCTGCATACGCCCTCATTGAATGAGTAACAGATCTGCCTGCCACTTGCCCTGGGTGCGGGTGGCCGTCCCCCGCTTGCCCCTGTCCGAAATGGCATCCCGGCCCTCATGGGCGTCATTACGTTTAACCAATACGCAATAGCTTTTTCTTTCCAAGCCATGTTCGGCTTGGACGCCATGCATTGGCGGAAATCCTTGTCGTATTTCCACCATGCCATACCGCCGTAGGTGCGATAAGCACTTCTAATCTGCTCCAAATAGACGAAAAGAGAGGAGCACTGATGAGGGAATTTTTCCCCTATGACACACGCCATTATAGAAAAAACCTGAAGCCAGTTGTCAAATGTGCGCAGAATCCTGGAAAATTGGCGCCTATCACTCATATCCCCACGAATAGAGGAATCAGCCGGGTCAACAAAACGCGACAGAGGGAGAAGGGAAAATATTTTGACAAACTCCCTACGCCAAATACGCTCCTGCATATCCTGGGTTAGATGGGCCCCCAAATTATCCAATGAGCATACTGCTGTCGCTCTTCTGGACACATCTGATACCCTAACCATTTCTGGAGACATTGCAAACCTGTTCGCAGGACTATCAACCATAACCTGGTTAACTGCGGTAACAGCCGTCCGCCCTTCTATCACAGTTGAAGCCGGACCCTCCGCCCAACCTTTGGCTGCCAACCCTGTGACCCAATCTTTGGCTGCCAACCCTGCGATCCAATCTGCAAACTCCTTGTCAGAGTGCGTTACCTTGTGCTCACCTAGCACGCCCTAAAGACTTGCTAGTAAGTGTCCTGACCCCCCAACCTTGTGTCAGTGTAAGATGTGTTTAACTGCTGGCCAAACGCCATCTCACCTGCGTCACTGGGCTGAGCTTGACTGGATCCCTGTGTAGGCAGCCGTTGCGAGCTCGGTCTCCTTGCCTCACGCTCAGAACTGGAACATGCACAATTGCAAGTGCACGACCTCCTGCTACGGGATCTGGACCGATCCCTAAATCTCCTAGGAAGCCCATCTATGCCTGCATGCGGCTGGCCGTGGGAGGCGGTCATTATCCTGAGAGGAGTCACTCTCGTCAACCCTGCCCCGATGGCCCTCGGAACCTCCAAAATTCAGTCCGTCTAAGGGTGGGCTGTCAACTGGGGAGGCTACTGTCCATGCCTGCCTGTTAGCCATGTCAACTACGGGTTCAACCGCCCTTGGGCAAGGCAGAGCGTGTGGGACCGTGTGCACTTTTTGCCTTTTTTCAGGCACCTTAAAAGAGAGCGGACTGTACCTGAAAGTGGCTTTCCTGGTCCTTGATGGGCGTGCCGCTCTTGGTACTTGGACCGCAACCGCTGGGCTCACCACTTCGCCGTCCTTTAACATCTCTTGCTCTATTTCCATGCACCTTTTACCGCAGGGGAGGGGGTTGACTCGCCCGCTGGAGCGCCGAGGCGGTCCTCCAGCCATTTTACCCCATGGAATAAGGCCTTGGAGCGCACTAAATCAAGAAGGCGTTCCAGCTCACTAGTGTCACTTGCCTCCATCTTAACTAGCCCAACCTTCTATGAGCTATCCCCCTAAAGACACAAGAGGGGAAAAACAAACAACACAAACCCAGGGAAAGAGACAAAACAAAACGGGGGAGGGAGGACAGGAGGAATCTTAATAGGTACTTTAATTGCAGGAGGGATAATTAGGCCCAGGGCGTTAACAGTTTATAGTAGGCCACAACGTATTAACCCTTTATAATAGGGCCATACAAACAGGTTCCAAAAGTAACAAATCCCTAGCCCCAACCACACATGCACACTCAGAAACACACCAGACACAGACAAACAGAACAATCAAAAGAAAAACGGGACCAAATGGAGGAACTCAGACAACTGCGTCTGTTCACTGCGCTGGAGGGCCGCCAAGCAAGGTAAAATGGTGCAAACATTACTCGCCCGCTTCCCACGTCACTGCGCCGGCCTTCCAGCGCCATGGAAGAAGCGCGCCCAGGCTCCAGCTGGTCATAGGACACTCCCGGCTACCCAGGGAGCCTGGGCCGCCCTCCGTGTCCACCATTATTTCAACATTGCACAAATTCTGAAAATCACTATAATAGTTGTTTGTTTTGTGAATATTGGTCAAGAAGCGAGGTGAGCAGTTGAGGCACACGACTGCGAGGCCCGTGGGACTTAGGCTGCACGAAGGCGCTCATCGCAGGGCTTGCATTACCCCCAGTACCTGGTTCCTGCCAGTAGCTGAAGCACATACCCCCAGCTGCAATGAGCCCGGAGGCCTCGCATCACCCCCAGGGTGGCACTTTGCTCTCTCTCTCTCTCTCTCGCTCTTTCTCTCTTCTGCTGTCTCATTTAAAGCTGTGGTGCTGTTCTAAGTGTTTAATGGGTTCCCATGAGGAAAAAAACAGTGTTGTAACAAAGCAGAGAGTTCAATGGGGATCAGCAGCCAAAAAGCAGCGCTATAGCGTGGTTTAGAGCAAATTGGGAAATTACAGAGAAAACAGTGCTATAGCGAAATTAGTACTTAAAGGGGTAGCGCTAAGCTAAGTATACCTGTAATTTCTTAATGTTAGTTGCTGCAGGCTATGGATAGGTATTTCCCTGCAATTATCTAAATTACATTTTGATTTCTTTATAAGCCGTCAAACAGTTAAACAATACATACAGATAATTTCTCAACCAATGCAAGGAAATTAAAACTTAACTCTCTCTAGATGTCACAACAATTGAGATACTATCTAATTTTGCTTTTTTTCTCTGCTGATGCGTGTTACTTTCTCTGGAATGTATGTTCTTGTAAACTAATAAGCTTTCGTATAGTCCTGATAAGAGGACTGACAGTTGTTACTGACACTTTCCTATGGTGCAGATACAAACTTGTAGAATCCAAGGCACCATAATTGCATATACAAAGATAAGTTAAAGGCAGTATTCTTTTTTTATATACTCTAAAAACATGTCGCATATTTTTATGTTTAGTTCTTTGAAACAATACATTTTAAAAATACGACCCCAGTTTTCCTCTGACCAACCAAGCACTAACACTTAAAGGGCCAGTGTAAGTGCTTTTCCGGTTAAACCTATTTTTTAGTTTGACAAGAATTAACATTACAAATGCATATGCAAACAGCAGCAAATTAAATGTCTAGCCAGATTACACAGTTTCCTCATTAATGGTCACTGCCATTGTCCTGGACACTACTGTGATAACATTGATTACGCTGTCTTGGTAAGGTTTGAACAACGTTATTGCAATTTAAATCTTTGTGTCCTTTAAGTAGAACTCAGGACAATGAGAGAGGTGGAGAGCGGTCATTAATGAGGTACACTGTGTTTTTAAATTATATTTTCTGATTAAAATTTGGATTTGCTGCTGTTTGCACATGTTTTTTTTTATGTTAATTAATTGATGGAAAAAAAGGAGGAGAGAGATTACATTATTAAGGACATGCTAGGGCAAGTGAAACAAAATGGGATGGGAGTTCAATATTCATATAATAACAACTACACTATGATGTGGCAAAATACATCATAATCGAGACATTAGCATGTTTTAACAGCCTTATAATTATAAGAACCTAAACTACTCCACTCTTTGTATAAGTTAGCTAGATATCAATGCATCGTCAGGTTATTTTCAATAATGTGTTTCTTTATAAAAAATTTTGCATTTAACTTTTTCTCTGTAGTCTAGAGGCCCCCTGGGCGCCTTCACCTGGCCCATCCCTTTATGGCCACCTCCCTGGGTCCCCCAGGGCTTCCTTAGCCGCACGAGCCCTGATTAGAAATGTATCTGTTTCCGTCTGTTTCAAATTAAAATGTGAGAGAAGATGTAATTTCCAAAACAAGAAAGAACAAATGTCCTGTAGAAGGGTGACTTGTAATTTAATATTAAGTAGCTTTTGTATGTGGCATACTTCTATTACTAAGTACAACATACACAGCTGAGTCAATACAAGCAACATTGGCAAATAAAGTACTACTTCACATTGTTTGGCAGTTGTCTAAATAATAGGTTATATTTTTCTAGGTTACAGTTTACAGTGAAGAATAGATTATTATCTGTCAGTATGAGGGTGCATGATGTATATGTTGTAGTGCCTCAACTAATGAAGGTATACTGTATATATATATATATATATATATATATATATATATATATATATATATATGCTCAATACATCAAAAGGAAAGTAAATGTGATGGGATAAATAACACGTCAAGAAATTCCCAATAAATTATGAATTAAGAATACCAACACTGGATTCAGTCACTCAGACAAAAGGCAGCATGAATGAGCTATTATTTCAACATTGCACAGATTCTGAAAATCACTATAATAGTTGTTGGTTTTGTGAATGTTGGTGATGTTTGCAATGTTGGTCAAGAAGCGAGGTGAGCAGTTGAGGCACGCGACTGCGAGGCCCGTGGGACTTAGGCTGCACGAAGGCGCTCATTGCAGGGCTTGCATCTCCCCAGTACCTGGTTCCTGCCAGTAGCTGAAGCCCGTACCCCCAGCTGCAATGAGCCCGCAGACCTCGCATCACCCCAGTACTTGGTTCCTGCCAGTAGCTGAAGCACGTACCCCCAGCTGCAATGAGCCCGCAGGCCTCGCATCACCCCTAGTACTTGGTTCCTGCCAGTAGCTGAAGCACGTACCCCCAGCTGCAATGAGCCCGCAGGCCGCGCATCACCCACAGTATTTGGTTCCTGCCAGTAGCTGAAGCACGTATCTGGATGCAACCCTACCAGCAGCGCTGCACTCACCGTCTTCTCTTCTGCGGCTCCCGTCCTCTGGGCCGAAACTAGTTTCTGGATCAAGCCGTTCATCACGCAGGTGGGATGCTCATGCGAAATGCGCATCTTGATCCAGAAAGTAGTTCTGGCCGGAGGATGGGAGCCTCAGAGGAGGTGAGTGTGGTGCTGCTGGCAGGGTTGCATCCAGGTATGAGACACAAGGGAGGGAGAGGAGGGGGAATGGAGAGACAAGGGAGGGAGAGGGAGAAGGAGACACAATGGGAGAAAGGGAGAGGGGAGAAAGGAGACATGAGGGGGGAAAGGGAGAGGGAGAAAGGAGACACGGGGGAAGGGAGAGGGAGAAAGGAGTAACAGGAGAGGGAGAGATGGGAAAAGGAGACACAGGGGAGGGAGTAGGGGAAAGGAGACACAAGGGGAGAAAGGGAGAGGGGAAAAGGAGAGGGAGAAAGGAGGAACAGGAGAGGGATAGAGGGGGAAAGGAGACACAGGGGAGGTAGAGGGGGAAAGTGAGAGGGAGAAAGGAGGTACAGGGTCGGGAGGGGGAAAGGAGACACATGGGGGAGAGAGGGGGAAAGGAGACACAGCAGAGAGAGGAAGAGGCGGAAACGAAGTACAGGAGAGGGAGGAAAGGAGACACAGGGGAGGGAGAGGGGGGAAGGAGAATCAGGGGAGGGAGAAGGGGAAAGGGAGAGGGGGCAAATGGTGGGGAAAGGAGGCGCAGGAGAGGGAGAGGGGGGCGGGAGACACAGGTGAGAGAGAGGGAAGGAAACACAGAGCAGGTTGGCCAAGATAAGTGGCGAGCTGGCCAAAGCCAGCAATGAGTGGCAAAGCCACTCATTGTGTGGCACGCAATGAGCGCCAAGCTGCTCATTGTGGGGCTCACAATGACCACCGCAATCGGTAGAGGCGTGCAATGAGCTCCAAAGGTGATCATTGCAAAGCAGGAAAGTTGAAGTACACAGGGGGAAAGGCACGTGATGAGCGCCGAAGGTGCACAGAGGAGCAAAAGCCTCACATTGTGTGGTAAACAGTTGTGCCAGCCTTACAATTTTATTCCTGTCATTTTTGACAAGCAATTTCCTAGTAAATAAAATAATATGCAGGGGAATTTTACTGTGGATGAGAAGAGGGGCATTAAAAAGCATTTAAAAATCCACTGCAGTTTGGTAAAAACATCACATGCTTGTGACACATGTAACAAAAAACCATTAGCAGGTATTCAAGACTGGAGCACAAAAGCATTTTCAGAAAAAAATAAATTATATTTAGATGACTCAGGTTGTGTCATTACATTAGCCTTTATGTAGCTTGAGGGCAAGGGTTACCGTATGGGGGATTACTCTTTCATTCTGTTCTATTGTCAAGGTGCTTTATGAAGTGTCAGTCTTTAAATATAAATGAATAGATATATTATGTGAATCTTCTGGTCCCACCTCTGCTCCAAGGTTTCTAATGAGTTATGAAAAAGTCAAAATGTCAGTCATCATTAAAGCAAAAACCAGTGTTTTTGTTAAATCTATAGTTTAAATCCTCCCCCTCACTCAAACTCCTTGCTGCAAGAAATGCAACCACATCTCTCCAGAAATGTAAACACCCCTCTCACACACACAACTTTCATTTATGTATCATGGTTTCATACAGGATCCAGTAGAGACATTTTTTTTTCTAATTAAAACTATCTGTATGTCTTTCCTGATTTATTATGTTAATTAAATATTTTTGTGGAGTGGTACTTTAAGGGGAAATATTATTATCACATAAATAATTGTGAGCATGAGGGCCGTTGCTAGCGCTGCGGGCTCGGGTAGCAAGCCTGCGGCCTTCGCTGGCGCTCCTTGCCAGCAACTTCGGACCTCTCAGAAGTTACAGAGTTACGAACCCAAAATACGAGACACATTATGACCCATTGCGACCTCGCAAAAAACGGCCGAAACCTGCGCATATCAAAACATGAAAAACACATCAAATACATAAAAAGATTACCTACAGCAAGGGGGGGCACACAGGACCTCGAAAACTGAAGTTACACCTCAATTTAACTCCAAATAAAAGAGTTTAGACACCCAAAAATCCCCTAAGCGTGAGAAAAAATGGCCGCCGAAAAAAACGAAAACGAGGCTACAGCAGTATAAAGACCCAAAACACCACCAAACATCAATGGATTTTCCGAAAAAGACGTACGAGATTCGAAAACATGGACGCAACCCGCGCGACCCCAAAAACAATAGAAACACAATAAATACACACAACAAACACATAAAAAGCTTACTCACAGCAAGGGGGTGCACCCAGGATTTTCCGAAAAAGTCGGATGAGATCCGAAAACAAGGACGTTAAATCAGCCACAGCCGCATACCACACATTAGGCGCCATTTTAGAACACTAACTTATACAATGCGGAAGTACACAGCTACCCTAACGGATTTTCCTCACGCATGCACACTATTTACACTACACACTGCACACATTACTGACACTTACACAGCAGCTCCACAGTACTGATGCTGCAGCAACATGAAAACAGGTTGCCAGCTCTTCAACACAATGCTTCCTGCATATATTGCTTGAAAAGAGGTAAAGTATATTACTTTATTAATAAATTATTTATTTTATTACCATACAACAAACAGCATTAGCTCACTTACAATTTCATTCCCGTCATTTTTTGACGGGCAATATTCTAGTAATAATAATAAGAAGAAGAATCCACTATAGTAATTCTGAGCTTGTGAGTAATGCCTGCGTGGTGTGTTCTGCTCATGTGTTGCTCACAAGCTACTGCCGCATCCTCTTGCGCAGTAGCAACTGTGCATGCACGATGTAGTTGCGAATGTGCAGTTGCGGCTAATTTGCGCCAGAGGGAGACAGAGAGGGAGGTGAGCAGAGCGAGTGAGAAGGAGGGAGAGAGAGAGAAGAAGGAAGGCTGAGAGAGAGGGAGCGAGGGAGGGAGGGATAGGGAGGGAGGCAGAGAGGGAGAGGAGGGAGGCAGAGAGAGAGAGGGAGGAGGCACACAGTGGGAGAGAGATGAAGGGAAGCTGAGAGAGAGGAGGGGGAGAGGGACAGAGAGGGTGGGAGAGAGAGGGGAGAGAGGGAGGGTGGAGGGAGCGAGATAGAGAGCACACAGGTGCAAAGAGAGGGAACTGTGAGAGTCAGAGGGCACAGAGAGAGACAGGATACAGAGAGAGAGCACACACACAAAGAGAGGACACACAGAAAGAGGGTGCACAGAGAGAGAAAGAGACAGCGCACAGAGAGAGACAGGACAGAGAGAGAGGGTGCACAGAAACACAGAGGGCGCACACAGAGAGAAAGTGGGAGCACACAGAGAGACAGCCCAGAGAGGGACAGCACAGACAAAAAAAAGCATACGGGACGTGGAACGTGGAACTTTCGCGGTCGCAAATCCTTTGTTCTCTCAAGCCCGTAACTGCTACATTTCCGTTCAACCCCGTAGCACGCAAATGGAGCCCAAAGGCCAACGAGTGCTAGAGAGGACTCGCCAGGGGGGTAAACTCCAACCCGTAGCACTTTAAATGCACATATACACACACTACTGTACTTTTATTAACAGGGAAAGTGATGTTAGGTCTTTGAATTAATAGCACAACATTCTAAAGCCCAGAAATCGGCACCGAAAAATACTTTATTTCATCTTTGATTTCTGTGTTATATCGATCCCGGCAATCAATGTGTTAATACATATAATGGAACTTGTATGTAATAGAATATCATATTCACTGTCGTATCTACGGGTTTGACTAATTGATCACTCGCATCCAACTTTCAACAAATGGTTTACGGATTTGTGTCTCAAGCCTTAACTCGGAGAATCGTCCAAATTTCTAACCCGCAGCCATTGGGGGTCTCACGTTGCACATATGGGCTTGGAATTTAATGTGGCTGTAAGAGAGGTAAGGGGGAATATAGCCACGGTCCTTTGTGTTTTTCTTACCTTAATTAATGGTGAACTAAACAATAGATTTAACATGAAAAGTGCTTACACACCCTTTAAGAATTACAGCTGTATCTATTTTAATATTTGTAAAAACATTATGCGCATTATCAAGTTCTTTAAAACCCTACAGGAGAGATCCTAAAACAGCTAGATTTACCTGAATGCCATATTAATAATTGAATGTGTTTAACTGTTCATTTTTGTCCCAAATCCTTTAGGTTCAAGAAATACAGTCTGAAATACTTGTCTAAAAAAGAGGGACAAGATATGAAGGGTAAGGCTATTTTTTTACACATGCATTCTTTATCTGTGCATAAAATCAGCACTCAGATTAAGACAGAGGAACTAGAAGACTGTCAGTGTATGTCTTCCAGTCATGGTTAGAGGAGAGAATGGATAGGCCAGTAAAATTAAAGAAAAGGAAACAGTAAAGGCCCGTCCTCTTGGCTACTAACTATAATTTAGGCAACTAATTAGTGCTTGTTGTGGGGGGTTATACGGCAACTAGTACAATCATGCACAGTTTTTTTTTCCAGTGCATTATTTGTATTACAACCATCACCTCCATTGTGGGAGTTAATCGATTCATATAATTAAGAAGATGAGATAAGTTGCATACGTTTGTGCTTAATATACCTAACTTTCAAGTTCAGTTATCTAACACTTTCCTCAAAATGTTTCTCAACCAATTGCAATTATTTGTATTTATAATTGTAGGTTCCACTTCTGACATTACTGGGACTTTTGCTGCATCATTTTAGAGTTGTACTTTATGACTTCAGAGATACCCCAGAGCAATCAATCTGCATCAACTTTCAACAATGGACAATAGAGAGACCACCTCCTGACAAATTCACATAGGTTCAGAAGAGGATTTCAGGGGCAAAGTGATGGTCCTTTTTGGACTACTCAATCAGGCTCACTGAGGCTATGTTTCCTACTGATGTGGAGTAGATTAAATCTTTATCTGGGGTATGAGCAAAATTGTGTTAGTTTTGGAATAGTACTCATTGTAAAGTAGCACCTGTTACCAAATTAAGCTATTTCCCATTTCACTGACTTTCATAAATGAGTAAGAATATCATTCTGAGTGTACTTACATGTCTCAAGCAGACAGGAGACCTGCAGCCTTATTAAATTGTGATTCAGCAAATTTTAAAGGGCTCTATTTAAGCACATAGCATATTTTTTTAAAGAAGTTTTTAGTTAGTGAAGAGCTTGCGTTTGGATAGAAGTTCACTAACTAAAAACTTCTGTAAAAAAACATATGCTATGTGCTTAAATAGAACCCTTTTCAATTTGCCCAATCACAATTTAATAAGGCTGTTGTTGTTCCCACGTAACTTCTCAGTATACAGTATTAACACTGCTACTAAGGATTCTAAGCATTGACAATCATATACTATACAAATCATTCTTAAAGGCTATAGAAGATTTCTTGAGCTGAAATCTGATTTAGAACAGCTTTTACACATTAATATTACTGTACTAGAGAATTGCCCGTCAAAAAATGACGGCAATGAAATTGTAAGGTAACTAATGCTGTTTGGTGTATAATAATGAAATATATAATACATTAATAAATGAATATACTTTACCTATTTGGAAGCATTGTGTTGAAGAGCTGGCAATCTGTTTTGCTGTTGCTGCAGCATTAGTGCTGTGGAGCTGCTGTGTAAGCGTTCTGAATGTGTGCAGTGTAATACTGTGCGTGCGTGAGCCGAAACCGTTAGTTGTGTACTTCCGCATTGTTCTAAAATGGCAGGTAATGTGTGGTATGCGTCTTAGCGTAATATCCGTAGGTCGTTTGTGGTGTTTTGCGTGTTTCTTGTGGTGTTTTGCATGTTTAGAGTGCTGTAGCCTCGTTTTCGTTTTGTTCGGCGGCCATTTTTTCTCTCGCTTAGAGAATTTTGAGTGTCTAAACTCTTTTATTTTGGGTTAAGGTGTAACTTCATTTTTTGAGGTCCTGGATGCTCCCTCTTGCTGTAGGTAAGCTTTTTATGTATGTGTTGTGTGTATTTATTGTGTTTTTTGTTTTTCCTCTTTGCGGATTGCAGCCGTTTTTTGCGAGGTCGTAATGAGTGGTAACGTGTCTCGTATGTTGTTTGCGTTGCGATGTAAAGTTTGCGAGGGTCGCAGTTGCTGTGTCGTGTTGTTTGCGTTACAACGTAAAGTTTGCGAGGGTCCCAGTTGCTGGCAAGGAGAGCCTGCAGCGCTCCTTGCCAGCAACTGCGGCCCTCGCTTCGCGAGCCCGCAAGCATGAGCAACAGCTTGAGCAGGCTCGCCTGCTCACAACTATATATGTGACTAGCGAATTGCCCGTCAAAAAATGACGGCAATGAAATTGTAAGGTAGCTAAATTAGTAAATGAATATAGTGTACCTATTTTGAAGCATTGTGATGAAGAGCTGGCAATCTGTGTTGATGTTGCTGCAGCATTAGTGGTGTGGAGCTGCTGTGTAAGCGTGATGAACGTGTGCAGTGTAACACTGTGCGTGCGCGAGACCAAACCGTTAGCGTAGTCGTGTACTTCCGCATTGGTGTAAAATGGCGAGTAATGTGTGGTATAGGTCTGTATCGGAATATCCGTAGGTGTTTTGTGGTGTTTTGCGAGTTTAGAGTGCTGTAGCCTCGTTTTCGTTTTGTTCGGCGGCCATTTTTTCTCTCGCTTAGATTTTTTTTTAGTCTCTAAACTGTTTTATTTCGAGTAAAATCGAGGTGTAAGTTGCATTTTTGAGGTCCTGGGTGCTCCCTCTTGGTGTAGGTAATTTTTTTATGTATGTGCTGTGTGTATGTATTGTGTTTTAAATGTTTGTATGTCGGCGTGTTGCGTCCGATGTTTGCGAGGTCGTAATGTGTGGTAACGTGTTTCGTACGTTGTTTGCGTTCCTCGTAAAATTTAGCGAGTGTCGTAATTTGTGTGTCGTGTTTTTTGAGTAGCGACGTGAATTTTGCGAGGGTTTGAGGCCCTTGCCCAGTGACCTCGCCAGCAACTGAGTCCCTCGCTTCGCGAGGGGCCTCAGTTGCTGGCATGGAGCGCCTTCGGCGCTCCATGCCAGCAACTGAGGCCCTTGCCCAGTGACCTCGCCAGCAACTGAGGCCCGTGCCCAGTGACCTCGCCAGCAACTGAGGCCCTCGCTTCGCGAGGGGCCTCAGTTGCTGGCATGGAGCGCCTTCGCGAGGGCCGCGGGCTCGCTACGCGAGCCCGCAAGCGTGAGCAACGACCCGTACGCTCACAACTATATATGTGATAGGAGTAAATTAACTGCAGTTACCTTTTATATGTTTAAATGAAAAGCATAATTAAGCAAAGATATGTGCAAACAAAATTTATGAACCATAATTATAAGGAAGAAAGAACAAAGATGAACATTTATAATTGAACATTGACAGTTGATTACATTACTTGATAAATAGGTGTAGAAACTGGGAGGATGAGGGGGAACCCCCCCCCCCCCCCCCCCCAGATTTTTTGCATAAGCAGTTGTGTGGTGTTTTTATACTATATTCAGTATCCCCCCCAGATTTTCTTTGGCTCCTACACTCATGACTTGATATTATTCATATTTGAATTCATATTCTGCAGAGTGTGCTGAAAATCAAATTATGAATTTTAGTAAACATTTAATATGATATATAATACTATATCACTGAATTGCGAAAAGATAATTTTATATGTGTAACTGTTTTGTGACAGTGGTGTTTAATGTCATTATACATGTGTTCTAATAGTCAAAAGTAAAAGTAAGTAACATTGGCTGAAAATAAAAATGTAATATATATATATATATATATATATATATATATCATATTTTCAGGACCTCTGCATCTAATTCAGGGGCCCATTCAATCTTGTACACCCCCAATGACCAAGTTAGTATTCCTCCTTTTCTCTTGCTAATTTCCAATCAAAAGATTACCACACACCTAAAAAGAAAATCATGTGTAAAAAATAAAGTGTATATGGTTTTATGCAAGTATGAAGTCAGTCAGAAAGTGCCAGTTACACTTACAGACAGAATATTCTCTGAATATAGACATATTTCTGTTCATATTTCATGGCACTGCTTCAGTAACTTGAGTCAGCCTGAAAAATGTGCTTCCCTATGTCTTTCCCTCGTGGGCCTTGGCTGAATGACACAAATGATATATTTCATAATTAGGCAAAAAAATCTGATAAAGCTAGTTTTTAACTAGAAAAAATACATGTTAATGCTTTGCTGCAAATTTTGGGATATCTGAAAATTTGGTGAAAGCTCCATGTATGAGAAGGATTTAATATTCCTGCAGGAGCTGTTTTGCAGTTATTCTTTGAAGCTTCCTGCTACTAAACATGTACAGGGTAGCAAGTAGGCGTCAAAATCCAATAGATCCAATTAAATAGCAAGTCAACCTACCCTTTCCCTCCTCCCTCCACTGTTCAGTATACAATTGCATTCACTCAAGCTCCAAACTAGCAGGAATATAGGCAGACATAATTAAACATTTAATATATTAATATTTCACTAAACTACAGTGATCCTTGAGAACTGGAAGAAATCATGATAAACCGTCTTCCTATCTAATATTTCATTTGACGTTTGCCTAACAACAAAATAAGCAATCTGTCAGAAGCTGTAAAATGTATTCAATATCTGACCTAACAAACTTGACCATTATATAAATACCACATGTTCTCTTCATTCTTTTGCTGCTATAGTTACAAGATGAGTCATCCATGGAGGAAAATAGAAAATAGACCAAAGGCTACACCATCATTTGAGACAAAGCTCTCTGGAGTTCAGAATGACAATAATTTGAGCTTTGTATGATGCTTAAGATTGTGTTTTGTATACGAACAGAGTCGGTTTATATCATATCTGCAGCTAAATGTTCAGACGTTACAGAGATGGATTCAAAGTGGAAATCTGTTCAAAGTGATTATAATAAAACACAGTGCTTTTATGAAATAGAGCAGGCTTGTCATGCAATGATGGAAACAAACCTTTGTCTAAACCTTGACTAAATTCTCAGTGTGTATAGTGTGTACAGTAGATGCCATGATTTAATCAATTATATATGATACATGCAAAATATGTAGCTGGGATATTCATGAATATACTTATTATAGCATGATCAGGGGCGGCCCGTCCATTGGGGCGTCAGGGCAAACGCCCCCCCCAAATATTTTCTTCACCCTGCAATAAAAAAAACACAACAATGTATTAGTATAACCCAAAAACAAATAAATATAAGGTGTACATCATCATTTCAAGTCTAAATAGTATTAAAATGAAGTAAAGTTAGTAAAGGGACACTGTCACTTTAAAATAACCCTTGCGCTACATTAACTAATGCTGTGTATCTATATAGCCCCCTGCCTGCACCCTGTGTGATCAAATTACATTAGTTATACTGTGTACACTAACCTTAGAGTCTTCTCTCTCTTCAATGAGTCCTGGCCTGGCCCCCTGACCGTTAATGCATGCCGCCCACCATCACAGTGACGATATGCATGGGCGGTCATAAATGTATCAATTAATAACTGACAGTCTTCCATCATTGACCAATCAATGATGGAAGGCTGTCCAGTTACTAAGTGATCAATCTAAACCCACCCAGACCGTTAGCCCTGAGCGCCCGCCAGCAAATAGGGCCTTGAGTTATCATTTTGATTGACTGATACAGTCAATAAAACCACCAGTTCCCTGTCCCTTCCCCCTTTCTGTTTCCTGACCCTGGTCACGCTGAGACTGAGAGACCTCCCTGGCTGAATCTACTCATCTGCTCTGCCTGCCTAACACAGTAAGTCTACCTGCCTCTGCCTGGCACCTGCCCTGCCCCTGCCCCTGGCCAAACCAAAACCCCTAGTAGCCCCTAATAAAAGTTAGGGGTGACCAGTTACCCCCAGTCCCCCACTATGCCTGCCTGGCCTGCCAGTGCCACCTACCCAGCCACCCACCAACTACCACCGACGACCCCAGCCATCACCCCCCATGTGGCCTGTGCCACCCCCGATCAGGCCTGCCTTATGCTAGCCTAGCTATGCCATCATGCCACCGCAGGATTACCCCGATCACGGGATCGGGGTAGTCGGGTGGTGAGCGGGGTGGCACAGGCCCACATGGGGGTGATCGGATCACCCCCTTGATGAGGCCTGTGCCACCCCTGATGACGTCCATGTTGCCGCCCTATGCCACCCCCGAGGCCCGATCACCACCGGCACCACCCCGATGCGGCCTATGCTACCCCGGGTATTCGGGCAGTGAGCGGGGTTGACCAGGCCACATGGGGGTGGATGTTCACCCCCATGAGGCCTGTGCCACCCCTGATCGTGGCCTATGGGCGACCGATGGGCGCCTGACCGTGAACGACCCCACCCTGGATCAACCAACTACCTACCCCCCCCCCCCCCCCTATTTTTATTCCATTTTTAGAAGTAACAGGCATGTATATGTGCCTGTCACTTCTAAAGATAAAATAAAAATAAGGGAAGGGATAAAAAAATACAGTAAAAACATTATTATTACAATTAAACAGTAAGCTAAGCAAACACATTGTTAGTACAGTTAGTAACACAACACATTTTATACAAAAATAAACAGCTTTAAACAAACATTAATAAAAAATAAAATAAACAACAGCACATACTTACCTGTAAAATTGACCCCTCCAGCGTTGGCCTTCTGTCCTCTGGATATAGTCATGAAAAATAAATAATCCAATGTTGATTGAAGCCAATGGTCAAATAAAATAATCCATGTTGATTGAAGCCAATGGTCTAAATAAAATAATCCAATGTTGATTGAAGCCAATGGTCAAATAAAATAATCCATGTTGATTGAAGCCAATGGTCAAAATAAAATAATCCAATGTTGATTGAAGCCAATGGTCAAAATAATCCAATCTTGATTGAAGCCATTGTCCATCCATCCATTCTGGCCCATTGAAAGAGGCCTCCACAAAAAAAAAAACGACGCTCTAAAAAAAAAAAACAACACACTAAAAGAGCTCCTCCTACAAGGAGCCCCTCCCGCGATTAATTGTTTTTTTTCCCACGGTCTGCTATATATACTAATTTTTGAAGGACTCTGATTGGCTGAAATTTTTGATTGACATCGATTTCAACCAATGAGAGTCTTTAAAAAATTAGCAAATCAGCAAGCAGGTATGGAAGCCTGTAAGGGTAAAAAAGGTTAGTGTGAACTTGTTTGACCCTGTATGTATTATACATATTACAGGGCTATTTTATGTGATATACATGTTACAGGATAATATCCTGTAACATGTATAGCCAAAAAATAGCACTGTAATATGTATAACAAATAATGTGTAATAGAAATGCATGAACAATATAATATAACAAGTAATAAAGAACATCAATTAATCAAATAATAAATATCAATTAATATATATTGTTGTATGTATATGTTTATGTATATTTATGTGTATTTTTTATGCGTATATATATATATATATATTTGGATATATATATATATATATATATATATATATATATATATAAAAATTGATATCAATATATCGCAATAAATAAATATATATATATATATATATATATATCAATTTGATATATATATATATATATATATTCATTTATTGTGATATATTGATATCAATTTTTATATATATATATATATATATATATATATATATATATTTATTGTGATATATTGATATCAATTTTTATATATATCTATCAATATATATATATATATCAATATATATATATATATATATATATATATATATTTATATATTTTTTTTTTTTTGGGCCTATATGTTATTTAAGGTGCGGTTGGGGCCTATATGGTCAAAATTGGTTATTTAAGGTTTTTAAGGTGCGGTTGGGGCCTATATGGTCAAAATTGGTTATTTAAGGTTTTTAAGGTGCGGTTGGGGCCTATATGGTCCCAATTTGTTATTTAAGGTTTTTAAGGTGCGGTTGGGGCCTATATGGTCCCAATTTGTTATTTAAGGTTTTTAAGGTGCGGTTGGGGCCTATATGGTCAAAATTGGTTATTTAAGGTTTTTAAGGTGCGGTTGGGGCCTATATGGTCCCAATTTGTTATTTAAGGTTTTTAAGGTGCGGTTGGGGCCTATATGGTCCCAATTTGTTATTTAAAGTTTTTAAGGTGCGGTTGGGGCCTATATGGTCCCAATTTGTTATTTAAGGTTTTTAAGGTGCGGTTGGGGCCTATATGGTCAAAATTGGTTATTTAAGGTTTTTAAGGTGCGGTTGGGGCCTATATGGTCCCAATTTCTTATTTAAGGTTTTTAAGGTGCGGTTGGGGCCTATATGGTCCCAATTTGTTATTTAAAGTTTTTTAAGGTGCGGTTGGGGCCTATATGGTCAAAATTGGTTATTTAAGATTTTTAAGGTGCGGTTGGGGCCTATATGGTCCCAATTTGTTATTTAAGGTTTTTAAGGTGCGGTTGGGGCCTATATGGTCACACTTGCTCTTTTAAGGTTTTAAACGTTACGGTTTGGGTCTTAAACGTTCTAATGTTTTTTTTTTTGTTTTCTATAACTTCCCAGGTGCAAACTATCTGTGGAATCAGATTTCTTTGGACTCGTTGGTTGACTTACTGGACGTGAATACCCCGAGAAGGAGAGTCAACTGTTGGTGAGTATATGGTCACACTTGGACTTTTAAGGTTTTAAAAGTTACGGTTTGGGTCTTGAGATTTCTAATGTTTTTTTTGTTGTTTTCTATCACCCCCCAGGTGCAAACTATCTGTGAAAGCAGATTTGTTTGGACTCGTTGGTTTACTTACTGGACGTGAATACCCCGAGAAGGAGAGTCAACTGTTGGTGAGTATCATTGCCTTTAATTTTCTGTCCATGTGTATAGGTGCAAATTTGATGTTGATGTAGTCTTGTCACATGAGGGTTTGCAATCTGTAATGTATACCAATGAAATCAACACACTGTTATTTTAAAGTAATTTTGTGACATAATATAAATTAATATACCGTGATCTCTTTCTTTTATTGTTATCAATATCAGAAATGAATACTATTGACTCTCCACTTGTGAAGCCTTTCGCCACCCTAACCTATGAGGAGAAGGTGGAAGTAAAACGGTTAGGAGCTGACCAACCAGAGATAAATCTGCAGCAAATCGCAAGAGATAGAGGGAAGCAATATGTCCGTAATTTCAATACTGAATGGTACAAGAAGAACGACTGGCTTTCTGGAAGCGTTTCTAGGAAGTCCTTATATTGTTTCCCATGCATCCTATTTGGTGGTGACGCTGCTTGGACCAAAACTGGAGTGACTGACGTCAAACATCTAGCTGACAAATTGGCAAAACACAAAAGTTCTAAAGCTCACTTGGATAACAGGATCAAGTTTGAGATGCTTGGACAGGCGAACATTGCTGTTCAACTGGACCAAGGATACCAAGTCAGCATTCAAAAACACAACGAAGAAGTGGCTAAGAACCGGTACATCCTTTCGAAGATAATTGATTGTGTTCGCTTTTGTGGCGCTTTTGAACTGGCATTAAGAGGACACGACGAGAGTGAAACATCGCTAAATCCAGGAGTGTTTAGAGGCCTGGTGGATTTGGTTGGCAGTATCGATAGTGCAATGGAACAGCATTTGAAGACTGCAACTGTGTTTAAGGGCACTTCCAAAACCGTGCAGAATGAGCTACTGGACTGCATGCATGAAGTTATAAAGGAAGTGATTCACCAAGAGCTTAAAGAAGCCCAGTTTGTGGCAATCCAAGCGGATGAAACAACCGATATTTCCGCTAGGACACAGTGCGTTGTAGTCTATCGCTACATTGACAAGAAGCATCAAGTGGTGGAAAGATTTGATGGCTTCACGGAAATAAAATCAACAGATGCAGACTCGATTGCTGCTGTTGTGCTGGAAACACTGAATACTGTTCTCCCAGAGCCAGAAGACAAGAAGAAACTCATAGCTCAAAGCTACGATGGTGCCAGTGTGATGCGTGGAGATCAAGGAGGAGTTCAAAGAAAAATAAAAGACGTGTACCCGAACGCACACTACGTCCATTGCTATGCTCACCAACGGAACCTAATAATGGAGAAAGCAGTTTCAAGGATTGGAAGAGTTCAAATTTTTTTTTCCAACATAGGCGGCATACCATCTTTTTTTTCACGCTCTCCAAAAAGGACTGGAGTTCTGGATGAGGTAGTTGGTAGAAGACTTCCAAGAGGTGCACCGACACGATGGAACTTCAACGTTAGGACCGTGAACGTAATCTACGAGAACAGAGATGCGCTACTTGAGTGTTTCCAGACAATTGAAGCATGTCTAAACTTTGATCCAACATCTATATGGGAAGCCGCAGGTTTCACTGGAATGCTGGAAGACAGGGAGTTCCTTTACTTCCTTAAATTTTTTCATTTGATAATGCCACATGTTGACATCCTCTATAGTCAGCTTCAGAAGCGAGACACGCATACTGTTTATATCAAAAAAGTCACAGAAGACTTTGTCGCCAGCATCCAGAAAATCCGTAATTCTGTGGAAGAGATAGAAGCAAGTTTGCCGAGCGATCTAACAGTCAACAGACGGAGTGCGGAGATCTCAACCTTGAGACAACTTTCAAGAGAGGTATGTGACATAGTGGTGGTTCATGCAAAAGAACGTTTTTCATTTTCAAATCACCTAGTCAGTGCCAAACTTGTTCAAAGTGACTTGTATAAAACCCATGACACTTGCTTTCCAACCCAAGCTCTGGAAGACACCGTGCAAGCATATCCAATACTGAAGAAGGAACAATTACGCACTGAGCTGTCACTTCTGTATGGGAAGACAGAGTTTCATACTTGTACAAGTGCTGTTGCTCTGCACAAACTTTTCCATCAATTTAATCTGCAGAATGATTTCACAGAGACAGTAAAATTATTAAGAATCCTGATTACAACACCAATGACTACTGCAGAAACAGAAAGATGCTTCTCAACATTGAAGAGGATAAAAACCTTTTTAAGAAGCACCATGTCCCTGGAGCGGTTGAATGCATTGGCGATGCTCTCAATGGAAAAGCAACTGATTTCCAAGATCCCAGACTTCAATGAAAAAACCATTGAGAAGTTTTCTTCTTTGAAAGATCGCCGTGCAAAATTAAAATACAAGTGATTGAAGCAAAGAAGAATGCATACCCCCAAGGTGTGCAAAGATAAACTGCGTTAAGCAGCACCACCTCACACTACCAAACATAACTAGTGGTAAGTAAAGTATGAACGGTGTGTGGGTGTGCATATGGAAGGAGCTATGAAAGGTGTGTGCATGGTCAGTAACAATTGTTGAAGCCTTGGCGTGGTTTGAAGGAATTGGAGGCACTTCCAAGGGTAGCTGTCACTTGTGTACAGGAAGCAAGAATTCCATGTCTGTACAAGTGCTGTTGCTCTGCAGCAACTTTAGCATCAATTTAATCTACATAATTTAACAGAGTGAGTGAAGCTATAAGGAATCCTGCTTACAACAACGAAGACTACTAAAGAACCAGAAAGATGCTTCTCCACATTGAAGAGGATCAAAAAAGTAATTAAAAAGCACCATGGTCCTGTAGCGGTTAAATGCATTGGTTTGAAGGAATTGGAGGCACCTTCAAGGGTACGTAAAGTTCTCAGAAATGGCACCACCTCACTACCAAAAATAACTAGTGGTAAGTAAAGTATGAATGGTGTGTGGGTGTGCATATTGAAGGAGCTATGAAAGGTGTGTGAATGGTCAGTAACAATTGTTGAAGCCTTGGCGTGGCGTTACTGCTCATATGGTTATCCATATGCTAATTCAACGTGTTTGTTTGACATTGATTATTGTGTTGTCTAAACAGAAGTGAAATGTTGTTGTTTTCTTGAATCCCAAGATCCACTGGTTTGGGCCTATGCAGTGCTGATTGGTCTTCTAAGGTATGTTTGAGGCCTATATGGTCCCACTTGGTCTTCTAAGGTATGTTTGGGGCCTATGGTCACACTTGGTCTTCTAAGGTATGTTTGGGGCCTATGGTCACACTTGGTCTTCTAAGGTATGTTTGAGGCCTATATGGTCACACTTGGTCTTCTAAGGTATGTTTGGGGCCTATATAGTTCCACTTGGTCTTCTAAGGTATGTTTGGGGCTTATATAGTCACACTTGGTCTTCTAAGGTATGTTTGGGGCCTATATAGTCACACTTGGTCTTCTAAGGTATGTTTGGGGCCTATAGTCACACTTGGTCTTCTAAGGTATGTTTGGGGCTTATATAGTCACACTTGGTCTTCTAAGGTATGTTTGGGGCCTATATAGTTCCACTTGGTCTTCTAAGGTATGTTTGGGGGCCTATGGTCACACTTGGTCTTCTAAGGTATGTTTGGGGCTTATATAGTCACACTTGGTCTTCTAAGGTATGTTTGGGGCCTATATAGTCACACTTGGTCTTTCTAAGGTATGTTTGGGGCCTATAGTCACACTTGGTCTTCTAAGGTATGTTTGGGGCTTATATAGTCACACTTGGTCTTCTAAGGTATGTTTGGGGCCTATAGTCACACTTGGTCTTCTAAGGTATGTTTGGGGCTTATATAGTCACACTTGGTCTTCTAAGGTATGTTTGGGGCCTATATAGTTCCACTTGGTCTTCTAAGGTATGTTTGGGGCCTATGGTCACACTTGGTCTTCTAAGGTATGTTTGGGGCTTATATAGTCACACTTGGTCTTCTAAGGTATGTTTGGGGCCTATATAGTCACACTTGGTCTTCTAAGGTATGTTTGGGGCCTATAGTCACACTTGGTCTTCTAAGGTATGTTTGGGGCTTATATAGTCACACTTGGTCTTCTAAGGTATGTTTGGGGCCTACATAGTCACACTTGGTCTTCTAAGGTATGTTTGGGGCCTATATAGTCACACTTGGTCTTCTAAGGTATGTTTGGGGCCTATATGGTTCCACTTGGTCGTTTAATGTTTTTTAAGTATGGTTTTGTTCTTGAATGGTATGATTGATTTGCTTGTTTTCTTTCAACCCCAGGTGCAAACCCTATGTGGCTGCAGATTTGTTTCTACTCATTGGTCAACTTAATGAACGTGAATACCCTGAGAAGAAGAGCCGACTAATGGTAGGTGTCACTCCTTTAATTTTTCTGTTAATACGTATAGGTGCAATTATGATATTGCTGTAGTCTTGTCACATGAGTTTTTTCAATCTATATTGTATACCAATGAATTTAACACATTGTTACTTTACTTCTTGACATTTCTGCATTGCAGATCATGTATTTCAATGGGCTTTACAAGCATAAGGTCATTGGGTGGGGCTTATAAAGGTCATTATGACATCAGGGGGAGGAGTTATAAAAATGGGTGTGGTTTGAAAAAGGGGGAGTGGCTATGTTTCGCCCTGTCGCCCCTCCAACTTGAAAAGTCACCAGCCGCCACTGAGCATGATATATGTTTTTGCCAATGTGATCGTTATATCTGATATGGATTCCTGGAAAGAGGATATGATGAACAGTTGGTGGAAAAGGCATACAAAAGGAATGGACAACAAGAACACAGTATAAAACAAAGGTAGGAGGTTGAATTATTAATTGGCTTTCGTTACTACTTATAACAACCAGATATCTTTTGTTAGAAATATTATGATTAATGAATAAAAACTATGGTGCATTGTTGGAAGGTCTTAAAGATCTTAAAGCAGGGTTACTTACTACAAGATAGGAAAAATAAGAAGCTGAACTGAACATTGGCATCTACAGTAATCCATGAGAATATAGATACGTATTATGAGATGAAATATCACCAAATTACTTCAAGACACTGAACAATTTTAGAGAACCCAGCAAATGGAGTCATGGTTATGGATATTGCAGCAGTTGTAAAATATGTCTCAGATCTGTTACCTCTTTTTGAGAGTTGACAGTTTATTAGAAATCAGTATTGCTTGTAATTTAGCATGGGTTATCTGGACTGTGTGCTATATTTATGAAAGTAGATGCATGATTTCAGAATTGCTCCAAACCCATAACATATTCAGAAAATGAAAATAAAATACATTCCCACTGTCACGACCCAGTGATGAGGGGCCTTGTGCACCCCAAGACTCTCCTACTGTAGCTTACAGGAACAATCTCCAGGTTTATATTCATATCAGCACCCAACATACCAATTCAGATCAGACCATCAAGAAAGAGAAGCATATCCTTTTAATTAGGATTTTTCATCATTTGATCTACCCATAATGTATGGTACTATCCTTATCTGTCCCATTCATAGCAAAAATTAGTTGGGCCTGGTACATTTGTACATTAATATTGGCATAGTCCTGGTCAGAGCCCATAACATCCTCTCCCCAGTCCCATTGAGCATAATTACTATTGTCCATACCTCCTTGTTGGTAGGGGTCCAGTAAACAGTCCTCTTCATCCCTGTAAGCCGACAGGGTTCCTCCCAACTGGATAGCAACAGACCTTCCTTAGATGCCTCATCCAGTAATTCAGTATACTCAGCCTCCAGCTGCAACTCTTACTGAATCATGGGTGTCAGCAAATTAGCCTCATGGGACCATGGTTCTAGTCCCAGCCCTTGCCAACATTTAAGATACAAATTATTCTGCCTCTTTACAATCCCCATACCACATTCAGGATCGGCACGTCGACTTTTGAGCGAATGCCAAATGAGAGCAGTCAAATCTGCGCCGTCAGTAGCCGGCCGATAACAGTGCGCTATTGTTGTGTTCAGCAGAAATTAGTGCAGACGTAAGGGAACCAGCGCTATCTATTTACAGGAGGGACCGGGAAGTGCAGGACTAAAGCAGCCTCATAACGCAGAGGCGCATGGACCTGTCACCCATCACTCACTGGTGACAGGGCATGCTGTGTTTTACAAGAAAAGGGATTAAAAAGCAGAAAAGCAAAGTATAAACTGACCAAACAGGATTAAAGAGACATGGCTCCAGGGGCGGAAGTATTGCCGATGCACCCTCCTTTGGGGGTCTCCAGTCTCTGGGGTACCCCACACCTCTGCCCCTCCTGGCCTCTACCACTCCTGCCCCCCTCCCTAGGCCCCCTCAGCCATACCATCTGCTGCACTTCTATGTATCTCTTGCTGGCGCATCTTCTGGCCGGGGAAGGGACTCCTGAATGACGTCTGCCACTGCATGGAACATAGTTCTTTTTTTAATGAATGTAAAAAACATCCTAAATACTCCAAAGCTTACACCCCTACCCTAACCCGTACACCCGTACCCTACTCTAACCCTTACACCCCTACCCTACCCTAAACCGTACACCCCTACCCTAACCCTTATACCCCTACCCTAACCCTTACACCCCTACCTTAACCCTTACACCCCTACCTTAACCCTAACCCTTACACCCCTACCCTAACTTTAACCATTACATCCCTACCCTAACCCTTACACCCCTACCCTTACCCTTACAGTCCCTAGCCTAACTATTACACTAACATGGTAATAGACCATCGGAGCCTCCCTGGCTCCCCGGCTGTCTGTCCATGAGCAGGGTTTGCAGTGCCCGGATATACTCCACAGCTGACCGCAGGGTCTCCACCTTACTCATTTTCTTGTTGGATATCGGGCGCTCTTCAATGTGTAAGCGCTTGTGTTCCCGCCATTTAGTCGTTGCGCATGTTGGAATTGCGCAAAAGTCATGCCACCTTCAGGATCACTGTACACAATCTCCCAGAGCCCATTCATTAGCTCCTTTCAAAAATAGGCATTCCCTCCAAGAGCACCAACAGGCCCTATCCAGGCATCTCAGTACCCAGCATACAAATTCAGATCAGACCATCATTCATAGAGAAGCAGGAAAATGAGATCCCTTTAATTAGGATTTGTCATCATGCAAGAAATCCCCATGCACCTTTTTTAGCGCAGAGAAGGAATGACTTTATTCTTTCTTTTCAAACACATTTAAAAAACAAATAATAAACCTACATCTACCTCTCCTTACTTTCTTTAGCGAACCCCCCTCTGCTGTTGCTTTGCTGTTAGGAGTGGTGGGGGTTATCTATTCGGTCAAGCTGATTTATCAGCTAATCTGAGGGGCCATATATACATATAAATTCTTGCAGAAACTTTGGGTTAACCCTTTGTTGTCACACTAACAAACATGACAGAAAGTGTATCTCTGTTAGTTACCAGTAAAATAACATGATTACAGTGCATATAACATCACTGTCACCAACCAGAGATGCACCGCTAATTATCCTGCCATATCATACAAGAGCAATCTGCAGGCTGAGACTTTATTCATCTCAGCACCAAGCAATTAAATTCAGATCAGGACATCATTAATCAAGAAGCAGGAAAAATCAGACGAGCCAATCCATTTCTTAGTTTATAGACAGACTGACTCTTTATTCTTCTTAAACAGTTAATCTTTTTAAACGGACCAAGGACCAACCCCCATTAGCCCACCCCTCCCCCCTCCTGAAACAGAACTCCCAATTCAATTTATTATTTTTATGACCATCTAAGAGTATTGCAAATTCCATGAGAGTTAACCCCTTCCAATCCAGGCCATGAGATAATCACATATAATAGTTGTGGTAATTGCGAGTTTGTTAGTAACGCTATGTTAAATTTTATGACAAATTCGCAATTACCACAACTATGTACCTTGCAATGTGCAGCGTGAGCATTTTGCCAGGGGCGCACATGCACATTGCGTGACGAGAGTGGGGAGGGGCGGGCAGGAGCGAGAGGGAGATGGAGAAAGGAGACACAGGAGAGGGGAGGGAGAAAGGAGACACAGGGGAGGGATAAAAGAGACACAGGGGAGGGAAAGGGAGGGAGAAAGGAGACACAGGGGAGGGAGAAGGAGGGAGAAAGGAGACACAGGAGGGAAAAGTGAGACGAGGGAGAGGGAGGGAGAAAGGAGACACAAGGAAGGAAGTGGGGAGGAAGAGACTAGCAATGAACTCCGAAGGCACTCATTGTGAGTCCCATGATGAGCTCCAAAGGTACTTATCGCCAGGCCCATAAAGTAGAGGGGTGGGGAAGGCAAGGCCGGCAAGTCAGAGGGGGGAGAGGGTTGCGCGCTCATCGCGAGGCCCGCAAGCTAGAGGGCAAACAACAGGATTGCAAGGCTTCAAACTCTTGTCATTTGTGACGGGCAAGTCGCTAGTAATTTATAATGGGGAAAATACACTGCACTCTCTAGAGAGACTAATAGTCATATCTGAGCATTTTCTTACACATTCGGAACACACAAAAATTCTTTAAACATGATACACAAATGAAAGACAAATTGTCACAGTCCTCACAACAAGTCTCATGTCCATTTTAATAGCCTTTGATATTAGCAACCCAGTGTGTTAGAGTCCCAAATAACAAGTTTGCTTGTGGGGGGAGTACCAAAAGCAGTTGTGAAAGCTAGTCCACCCTTTCTAGTATGGCCTAGAAAGTGATCCTGTCGAATGAATTTGATCTTGCTTGTGTGCGTGATGGGGTTGCAGTAGCCCCACAAACCACATAGTCTCCCAAACTCCATTGAGGAAAATGTGGAAGACAATTTCCTCAGGCCTCCTCCTGCACAGAGCATGATCCTGGGTGTGCAGGGTAGATTATTATTATTATTATTATTATTATTATCTTTTATTTGTATCACGCCAACATATTCCATAGCGCTGTACAGGGGATAAGAACAGGGGAAATACACGTTTAACAAATTCAAAGTTGAAGGGCCCTGTTTTGAGCTTAGAATCTTAGCAGAAAGTGCTTTATTTTTGCCATTCTTCTCTACTACCAATTCCAGGGAAGTAATCAATATGGGAGTGACCCTTTGAAAACTGTTAGGGCCCTCTGAGGGCAAGTCATCTGTGGAGCCCTGGTGGGCTCTCTTGTTTCCTGGTACTCTGGGGCATTGCCTTCCTCCCGGCTTGACTGACAGGGCTCCTTCAAACTCAGTGGCCAAATCACTCCAGATAAATCTCATCCAGCAACTCCATGTATTCAGCTTCCAGTTGCAGCTTTTGCTGAAGCAGGGGTTATAGTACCAGCCCTTGACAGCATTTAAGAAACAAGTTACTCTGCCTCTTTACAAACCCCAGCCCACACTCAGAATCCCCATACACTATTTCCCACAGACCTTCCATCAGCTCCAAATGAAAATAGAGATCCCATCTGTAGGGACCATAAGATTTTGCCCACTTGTCATATACAGTGCCTTGCAAAAGTATTCACCCCCCTTGGCATTTTTCGTGTTTTATTGCCTCACAACAATTGTTTGAGGATTTGCATCATTTACCGTAATTTACAGAATATCGCCACAACTTTAAAAATGTTTTTTTTTTATTGTGAAGCAAATAGGACAAAATAACAGAAAAAGTCAATGTGCATAACTATTCACCCCCCTAAAGTCAATGCTTTATACAGCCACCATTTGTGACAATCACAGCTCCAAGTTGCTTTTTTATTAGTCTCTATGAACTTGCCACATCTTACCACTGGGATTTTTGCCCATTCCTCCTTGCCAAACTGCTCCAGCTCCTTCAGGATGTATGGTTTGCGCTTGTGAACAGCAATCTTTAAGTCTGACCACAGATTTTCAATTGGATTGAGGTTTGGGCTTTGACTCGGCCATTCCAACACATTTACATGTTTCCCCTTAAACCACACAACTGTTGCTTTAGCAGTGTGTTTAGGGTCATTGTCCTGCTGGAAGGTGAACCTCCATCCTAGCCTCAAATCACGCACAGAGTGGTACAGGTTTTCCTCAAGAATATCCCTGCATTTAGCACCATCCATCTTTCCCTCAACTCTGACCAGTTTCCCAATCCCGGCTGCTGCCCGGATGGTGTTCTTTGGGTGATGTGATGTGTTGGGTTTGCGCCAGACATAGCATTTTCTTTGATGGCCGAAAAGTTAAATTTTAGGCTCATCAGACCAGAGCACTTTCCTCCATACATTTTGGGATTCTCCCACATGCCTTTTTGCAAACTCAAAACGTGCCATTTAGTTTTTGTAATGGCTTTCTTCTGGCCACTCTGCCATAAAGCCCAACTCTATGGAGCATATGACAACTCGTGGCCCAGCCACAGTGCCAGGAATTCCATCAATTGCTTTAGAAAGGCGATTCCCTGACAGTCCTCCGCCTGTCTCTCCTACTCTCTGTCTTCTCCAAGCCCGCAGAAGAAGCCCGCCTGCACTGGGATAGAAGCTCCACATCCACAGGAACTGGGAAATGGCAGTTAAGTACCCTACTCTTCTCCTAATAATTCTCCTGCATTATTTGTGTCCAGAGGGTCACCAGCTGATCCGTGGTTAGCTCTGGCATAACAGCCATCCACATCTGAAACCTCCTGTACACCTCAGCTGCAGATAACCTGGGTCCAGGGACTGGGGCTGTGGTGACTTGCATAACCTTATCACCTTCCTTCAGTTCGTCCTCCCCTCTGCAGTACTCATTCTCTGGCCTTATTTCCACCATCATGTCCTTGAAGGTAACTATCCTGAAGCTGGTTACTGCACCAAGATGCCATCACTGCCAATCAATAAAGAGACTAATATTGTAATATCTTAGCATATTCTCACCACGTTCTGAGCACACATAAATTCTTTACACGACAGATAAATTCTTTATACGACACATAAATTAAAGACACATTGTCACAGTGCTTACAACAAGTCTCATGTCCATTTTGATAGCCTTTGATATTAGCAACTCAGTGTGCCGCAAATAATAGGGTTGCTTGTGGGATTCAGGGGAGTCCTAAAATCAGTCATCACATTGTAACCCCAACATTCACTATTGTGGCCCACATTGCATTGCTCATAAAAACAACATGTCATAGTCCTTAAAACAAGTCTCATGTCCATTTTAATAGCCTTTGATATTAGCAACCCAATGTGTTAGAGTTCCAAATAACAGGGTTGCTTGTGGGATTCAGGGGAGTTCCACTCTAGCCCAAAAGTCAGTTATGACACCCACTATAAGGCTTTTACATGGAATTAGTTAATATATGATATAGAGAAAAATTGAGAAAATTTAGTTTTTATGGTACAATGCGTTGTTTTAAAAATATATTGTGTTGAATATATTGCACAAACTTAAGACTGCATTACAGTAAATATTGTGATATCTAAATGTGAATGTACTTGGGGTTTAGTAGGAAGGTTTTGTGCTCCTTTTTGTTTTTAAATAATGTACAGTGCTATATATAAAAATGTATGTATTTGCCGCTTAATATTTTTGGTGGATTTTTTTTCTAACCATTATAATATACTATAATACATATATATACAGTGGGGTCACACAGTCCATAATACTTATCCAGTATGCTTCATGGTGATGCAATGCCTGTGATTTATTGCCACTTGACTTTGAGGCTTTAACTACTTCTGTTGTCATACATCTAAGGCTGGCTATGCAGTGACTCTTTTCTTAGAAATGCCTTGCCACTGGTCGTTAATCAAAAGTTAACAGATAATATAAAAAATTATATCATCCATGATATAATTTAATTACTTATTATTATTAATTTAGTGAGTGAAGGACACATGTACATTGTGTGCTTCATTTAAAGAAGAGTCTTTTATTTTCTTTCTATCGGTGAATAATTTAAATGTCTGCAACATTTGCTAGAACCCAGTAACTGGTCTATCTATTACAAAAAGTACATAAAAATAAAGTAAAACCTCCTGGAAGACCCTTAATTTGGGGAAATAATAGCTTATGCGAAAAAAGCCAGCAAATACCTGAATGCAAGACTACGCTTGTTCGTATTGGAACTTCCTTCATATATAAGGGATACCATGGATGTCCTCAACAAATTAGAAGACATGACTCTCAAACCATCTACACTATTAGCCACGTGTGACGTTGAGGGATTGTATACATCCATTAACCATGAGCCAGGCTGTTATGCCATTGAGTATTTCTTACAAATGGAACCAATGATGAATTGTATCAAGAAACAATTTTTGATTAGACTTCTCAAGTTTATTCTCAGACACAATTATTTTGTGTTCAATGACAAGTTCTTTTTATAGACTTGTGGCACAGCTATGGGTATATGTCAATATATACCTAGGTTGGTAGTGAAGAAAAACTGGTTACATGTATTACCATACTCAATCAGAATGAATTGAACCTGAAACTGACTCAAGTCATAAGTTGTAAAAGTGTATATTTCTTGGATGGAAAAATTAATAAAGAAATGGATGGAAAAATCAAGACAGACATCTATAGCTACTGATAGCACAATACACAGTGCAAGTTCTCACCATCCTGCTACTAAGAGAACTATCCTAAATGGGAAATTCTTAAGATTGAGAAGAAACTGCTTAGACATAGAGACCATTAAAGTAAAATCTGTGGAACAATGTGAAAGGTTGAGAGCCAGGGGATACAGCCACACAGCAACTAAGAGAGCATATCACTGCACTCTACACACTCAAAAAGAATCCTTTCTATTACCTCATGCTAAAACGGCATCTACAGAAACAATTAGATATGTCGGGCACATATAATCAACAATGGTAAGAAATCTCCTGCATTCTTAATGAGAACATTGAGATCTTAAAATCAGACCTACATTCCCCTTGAAGAAGAATAATACATATGGATGGACCTATATCCCCTTTGTAAAAGAATGATACATTCAAATCTAGTATTATGAAGTTCAAAACATTTCTTGGATCTCCTCCTCCTAATCAAAATACTAGGATGTGGTATACAATGATATGGATACCCATTTCCTTTTGAATTATATCTTGGATGCCTTTACCATATGTGTACATAATGAATAATGCGTACCAAAATATTGTCCTGTGGATCCTATTTAGGAATCCTTGAACAACCAACCAAGGTTGTACAGAAACACCTTTTATGCAGCCTTTATTTTAATTATTATTGCCACATACTAATTTTAAAAAATTCAATCTTTATTTGTACATTTAAAATGTTGTTAAAAATGCAACAATTAAAAAAATCATGTTAAACCCAAGGTGTTTAATCCTTTGGGTTTTTTGACGTCCAGCAAATTATTAGAGGTTTATTAAAGTTTTATTTTTGTTATTATTATATTCTTTGCTTTGATCACAGCTTTTTTATTTAATTACTTTATTATGCTCAAGTCAATAAAAGATTTGGTTTTTAAATTCAATTGTATTTGTGTAATTTTGGTTATGTTTCCTTAGTCAAATCCTTATCAGGTACCCTGGATTTTAATTTACATAAGATTACATTATTTACATAAGATTAAGATAAGGTTTTATAATCCTTTTGTCTGTTGTATAGTTTTGTTTATTCATACAGCACTTCTCTGGAGTATATGTTTTAAGTGCCTTTGCATTTCTTATGTGTTAATCTTTTATCCTGTTGATTTATGTTAATTCAGAATTCTATTACTTAAAGTGCATTATAATTCAAGTTGTGTTATTCAAAAACATTTTTTATCTTAAAGTGCTTGTGCTATTTGACTTAGTGCTTATTTCCTCTTATATTACCCTTTTACCTCGTGACTGTTAGTCTATCACAGTCACTACTTTACCTTATTCATTTATAGTGCTAATGCTGTGCTATTTTTTAAAAATGTATACACTCCTGATTATGCTGTTTCTTAAACTATATATTACCTTAATGCTTCTGTCTATTGTTTTTTAGAAGGAGGTTATGAAGGAATTGGCTTTCTATCTTTCTTTTAAGTTAGTAGTGGACCTGGAGCTTTAGAGCTGTATCTATCATGCTCCACGCTGTATTGGCGTGGTCTGCCAATTCCTTCACCACAAAGTCTCTATATAGTAACAATAGAGTAATATACAAGAATAAGGAAATAGAAAAGAAAGAAAAAGGAAAAAGGAGTAAAAGCATAATTAAAGCAAAAAAACGGAAGAAAAAGGAGGACATAACCTCCTTCTAAAAAACAATAGACAGAAGCATTAAGGTAATATATAGTTTAAGAAACAGCATAATCAGGAGTGTATACATTTTTAAAAAATAGCACAGCATTAGCACTATAAATGAATAAGTTAAAGTAGTGACTGTGATAGACTAACAGTCACGAGGTAAAAGGGTAATATAAGAGGAAATAAGCACTAAGTCAAATAGCACAAGCACTTTAAGATAAAAAAAATTTTTCAATAACACAACTTGAATTATAATGCACTTTAAGTAATAGAATTCTGAATTAACATAAATCAACAGGATAAAAGATTAACACATAAGAAATGCAAAGGCACTTAAAACATATACTCCAGAGAAGTGCTGTATGAATAAACAAAACTATACAACAGACAAAAGGATTATAAAACCTTATCTTAATCTTATGTAAATAATGTAATCTTATGTAAATTAAAATCCAGGGTACCTGATAAGGATTTGACTAAGGAAACATAACCAAAATTACACAAATACAATTGAATTTAAAAACCAAATCTTTTATTGACTTGAGCATAATAAAGTAATTAAATAAAAAAGCTGTGATCAAAGCAAAGAATATAATAATAACAAAAATAAAACTTTAATAAACCTCTAATAATTTGCTGGACGTCAAAAAACCCAAAGGATTAAACACCTTGTCCCTCATTCAATTGCAGTTTAGCCAATTGAATAGGGCTCTAAATAAGGACATAACATATATTTTTTAAAGAAGATTTTAGTTAGTAAGCATCTTTCCAAAAGCAAGTTTTTCACTAACTAAAAACTTCTTTAAAAAATATATGCTATGTGCTTATTTAGAGCCCTATTCAATTGGCCAAATTGCAATTGAATGAGGGCCCTTGGGTTTAACATGATTTTTTTAATCGTTGCATTTTTAACAACATTTTAAATGTACAAATAAAGATTGAATTTTTTAAAATTAGTATGTGGCAATAATATTTAAAATAAAGGCTGCATAAAAGGTGTTTCTGTACAACCTTGGTTGGTTGTTCAAGGATTCCTAAATAGAATCCACAGGACAATATTTTGGTACGCACTTAAGTAATAACACCTAGGCCTAAAAAATAAACAAAGATCATTTTTTTGAGTATTATACATAATGAATAACTGTGTAACTAATATGGAAATCTAAGATAATGAACATAGTAGTTACCTGGTTCATATTAACATTATAAGAAGAGAGATATAACAAACTGATAATTAACTATGAGCCTCATTCAATTCGGGGCTTGCAACTCGATCACAGCCAGATTCCTGCGATTGAGTTGCGTGCTCCCATTGCTCTACTTTTGCAATGCTATTCAATTGGCCGTGCCCACAAGTTAGGGGCTGATAGCGAAAATAAGAAACCATTGCCGTTGGACGTATCATTTGCGGGCTTAAACATGTGACGGCAGCAAGCCGTACAAGTGAAGGCCGTAGGACTTTGAAATCCAACCTCAATTTTCAAAGCCCTACAGGCTTCAACCTCCAAGCCAGTAGGACTTCACATTGAATGCTGTGCTCGATATAACACGAAAATTAAACATGAAATAATGTATTGGAGAATGTTGTGCTATTAATTCTAAGGCCTAACATTACTCTTCATAAAAGTACAGTATTGCTTTTTATTTGCTTTTAAAGTGCTCCGATTTGTAATTAAACCCTTTGCTAGACCTCCTTGGTACCATGAACTTGTGGTTAGATATTTGCCATTTGCGGGATTGACGGAGTGGTTAGCGAGGGGGAATCAAAGTATTTGAATAGCGATTTGCGATTTTAGCGTACGGGACTCTTGCAGCCGTGAAAGATCAAAGGCTTGGAGGGAGATTATACAAATTGCAATGATTTGCAGCTCGGAGCACGTAACTCGATTGGAGCCCGCAAGTGGAAGTTAATTGAATAGCAAAATAACATAATAAGATGTTATATGATCATGAGAATGATATGTAAGACTAATTGGCACATACTGTAGGTAGATCACATTTTGTTTCTTTTTCTCTTTATAATTTTTAATCTTTAATTTATGTTTCATTCTTTTATTATTATTTTCATATTTTTTCATGGCTTTATCACCAAAAGATCTGATTATACTTCCTGACAAATTACACTTGTAAATTTGGGAGTAATATGAATAGGCAAACTATCTATTCACTAATTAAGAGTACATTTTACTCACTTTCAGGTTTAAGTGTTTTTTTGTATTGTTGACACTGAATATAATGGATGTTACCTATTGGTATGAATCAATAACTTAATCCCATTCAGTTATAATGAAGTAGATACGAGACACCAATAAAAGTAAACACATTATTCATTTTATTTCCATTTTGATCAATACTATAACACTCTTTTATTATAAGTTAAGTCACCATTACATATACATAATAAAAATTATAATACATTAACGTGAAGTATAAGTAAAAATATGGATAATAAATTATTACTCATATTTAAAAACTTTTGGATATTTCTACATAATATACAGTAGACTGATATATGCTTTTCACTTTGGGATAGAAATTTCAGTATCAGTTACTCTAGGGAGAAATAATCAGTGTTTAGTAAGAGGTGGAGATATTAAATAAATATTAGAATAACAATTAGAATTGATGAAGTTTGGGATATTCAAGTTATAATAATAACACACACACACGTATATTTATATAATTTTATTAAGAGCCTGTAAATACTCAATAGATATGGTAAGGCACAGTTGGAACATGCTCTTGATTTAAGAGGTGTTCATTTAGTATGGAGAGGTCATATGTGATTAAATTGATAAGTTTGGATTTAATAAGATGCATATCTTTCACCTTGGTAGAACTGTGACGCTTTGATTGTTGTGTCCATAAGATTTGCCTGGATGAAGGGGGAAGTGTATTCCCTGTATCTGTGACACTGGGACTTTCAGATTGTGGCATTCATATACCTGGGAATCAAAAAGAGACAGAAGGGTCAACTGGTTAATTGAACTTACCAGCATTAAAATACTTACTCTCTTGTCTTGACCCGGCCCATCGAAGAAGCCCACGCGAAAGGTGCGCACCGGCCGACTCTAGCAGTGTTCCTCTTTGATGACGTCACATTGCTGGTTTATAGGAGAGCCGATAAGGAAGACTGTATTACAAACCGTACGTATGTATATGTTTTCCCTGTGAATTTATATAGATAGCCTGTATAAAGATGATTTATATTACTAGATATCATAAGACGATACATTTATCATATGTGCATACATGTGGAAATTGATTAATATACATATAAGATAGACCTACAATGTGTTAAACAGTATTTATAACAGATATTCTCAGTTTCTAGTTTCAGTTAATATGACTAAAAGATCAAATGATGTGTGGCTAATACTTTGTATCTATTTACCAATGTAGTAATATATTGTGAGAGGGAAGACTATCATGTTATTTATATTTGATTTGACCTTCTATAATTAAGATGCTATTACCTATCTTTGCACAATTTGAAAATTGTTTCTTTACCTTTTGAATAGAGCAGTGTAGTTAGATAACTATAACCTAGGAGGCAAGTGGTGTGTCCCAGTCCAAACTCCACCACTCTATAGCATAGGGTTTCTGTGATATTGAGGACATGTGAAAAACCATTGGAGACCGAAATTATTATTACTTTATACTATTATAGATCTATCTGATTACAATCACGTATACTACTAATTTATTTCAACATCAAGAGGGAACTGAACAAGTGTATACAGTATATATATGTCATTTTAATCGTCGATTTTTAAATAAACCTATCTTTTTATATATTGTAAATAAAAGTAAAATTATATATCTTTTCTTGTCTGGATACAATTTTCTAAATTCTTGTACTCTCTATTTAAGTGTGAATACTGCTACTAGTTTGAAAGGTATTCTATTCTTCTCCTATAAATGGTCTGAGAATCTGCAACTTATCCTTGAATCCTGCTAAACTGTTCGGGGATACAGATCAGAAGCAACCTGTGGGTAGGATTTGTCTAGCATCCTTTTCAAAGCCAACAAAGACAAGGTTGTAACAGCCCTGTTGAAAAAAATCTGAGTAAAGCTTATTCGCAAATCACTATCTAACAAGTTCACGACACCAAAAAACTAGCCCTACCATAAGTGCACACTAAATAGTGTAAGAAATCCAAAAATCATAATCCATGTGTAGCTGTCTCATTCAAATTTTCTCCAATGTCATTGCATTCTAAATTCGGAGTGGACCACATAACTCTCTGAGGGCATGTAAGTCCTCAGATTCTTGAAAAATTCTAATCGTAGAGACATAAAAATGCCTCAGAAAATGAAACAACCATTAGATCTGAAATTATAGTCACTTCAAGACCTTAATTGAGTTGGATATGAGACTTTAGTTCTCATATACAACACAATTAAAGAGTTAACAAGCCCCAACACCCACTATACTAACATGCAACAGGATCACCTGATCCCCACCTAATAACTGCCAGCTGTGTTTCAAGGGATCCCCAGTATTACCGTCCCAAACCTATTGTAAACGAGTTAACCCAGGGATTTTCTCCTCCTAAACTATAAACCCAGATCCCAACATCACATATATAGTTGTGAGCATAGGAGTTGTTGCTCACGCTTGTGAAGCAAGGGCCGCAGTTGCTGGCAAGGAGCACCGAAAGCGCTCCTTGCCAGCAACTGCGACCCTCGCAAACTTTACGTCTTTAACGCAAACAACATACGAGACACGTTAACAGCCATTACGACCTCGCAAAAATCGTCCGCAACCCGCAGACATCAAAAAATGAAAAACACAATAAATACACACAACACATACATAAAAAGCATCCAGGACCTCAAAAAATGAAGTTATACCTTAATTTAACTCAAAATAAAAGAGTTTAGACACTAAAAAATTCTCTAAGTGAGAGAAAAAATGGCCGCCGAACAAAACGAAAAGGAGGCTACAGCACTCTAAACACGCAAAACACCACAAGAAACACGCAAAACACCACAAAACACCTACGGATATTCCGCTACAGACGCATACCACACATTAGCCTCCATTTTAGAACAATGCGGAAGAAGTACACAGCTACGCTAACGGTTTGGTCTCGAGCACGCACACTATTACACTGCACACATTCATCACGCTTACACTGCAACTCCACACCACTAATGCTCCAGCAACATCAAAACAGATTGTCAGCTCTTCAACAGAATCCTTCCTGCATATATTACTTCAAAATAGGTAAAGTATATTCATTTATTAATGTATTATTTATTTGATTATTATACACCAAATAGCATTAGCTCACTTACAATTTCATTGCCGTCATTTTTTGATGGGCAATTCGCTAGTCTATCTTTAATCATGGGAGTCTATACAGACCCCCATGGCACCTAATTTTTAGCCTCCTGCAATGGAGGTCCTTAAAGGCAGCTAAAAAGTAACCCCCAAAAGGGGGCCCCTAATGTACCCCTGTGCTGCTTAAAATTAAACTCAATGCCATGAAGGTCCCTATGTAGGACCGCCATTATTATTGTTATTATTATTGTTTATTTATAATGCACCAATATATTCTGTAGCGCTGTACATAAGATAAGTTCCAGGCAAAATCAAGACATAGCAAAGCAAGGAGGGCCCTGTCTTTGAACCTCAAATCCAGTGTCCATGGTTCTTTCCCCAAAGCCCCCTGCAGGATAGAAACTCGAAGACTTACAACCTAAAGGTATTGTGTGTGTGGTAAAGGAGGGAGAGAGAGGTGCTTAGCGTGTTAGGGTTGAAGGTTATACGCTTCTTTAAAGAGATGATTTTTTTGTGAGGTTTTGAATGTTTTGAGGCAGGAGGATAATCTGGTGGAGCGAGGCAAGGAGTTCTAGAGAACTGGGGCAGCACGAGAAAAGTCAAGAGTGAGAGGAGGTGACAAGAGTTGAAGAAAGAAGAAGGTCATTAGCAGAACGAAGAGGGCAGTTGGGGGAATATTTGGAGATGAAAGCAGAGATGTACGGGGGTGCGCTATTATTGAGGGGTTTGTAGGTTAGGGTCATGATCTTACATTTATTCTGGAGGCTAAGGGAAGCCAGTGGAGTGATTGACAGAGAGGTGATGCAGACACTGAATGTTGTGTACGGAAGTTGAGCCTAGCTGAGGCGTTCATTATGGATTGAAGTGGGGATAGTCGGGTGGTCGGTAGGCCAGCAAGAAGCGAGTTGCAGTAGTCGAGTCGAGAGATGATGAGAGAGTGTATTAGGATTTTAGTTGTGTCTTGTGTAAGATAGTGGTGAATTCTGGAGATGTTTTTTGATGGAGAAGGCAAGATTTTGTTAGTGACTGTATGTGAGGGGTGAAAGACAGGGTGGGGTCCAGTAGAACCTCAAGGCAACGGGCTTGGGAGATGGGGGTGATGATGTCATTGTTGAAAGTGAGAGAGATGTGAGGAATTGACGCTGTGGGAGAGGGAGGGAAGATTAGGAGTTCAGTCTTAGACATGTTGAGGTTGAAATGGTGCGTGGACATCCAAGAGAATATACTAAAGAGGCAGTTGGAGACGTGTGTTAGAAGAGAGAGGATAGATCTGGTCATGAGAGGTAGATTTGAGTGTCATCTGCATAGAGATGATACTGAATCCCAAAAGAGTTTATTAGGGTACCAAGTGAGGATGTGTAGATGGAGAAGAGGAGGGGGCCTAGGACTGATCCTTGGGGTACGTAACGTGAACAGACAGGGGTAAGTAGAAGAAGAGGTGTCAGAGAAGGAGACACTGAATGATCGACTTTGTAGGCATGTTGAGAACCACGAGAGAGCAGTGTCTTGAATACAGAGGGAGGAGAGGATATGGAGTAGAAGTGGATGGTCAACTGTGTCGAAGGCAGCAGAGAGATCTTGAAGAAGTAGAATGGAAAAGTGACCTTTTGACTTGGCGGAGAGCAAGTCATTAGTCACTTTGCTGAGAGTTGTCTCAGTGGAATGTTGGGGCCGGAAGCCGGATTGGAAGGTGTCAAGAAGGGAGTTTAAGGAAAAAAAGCTGATAAGGCGGTTATAGATGAGCTGCTCCAGCAGTTTGGAAGCCAGGTGAAGTGGAGAAATAGGGCAGTAGTTAGATGCAACGTCAGAGTCAGATGAGGGTTTTTTTGAGAATGAGGGACAGGTAGTGAGGCGAGTGGATGACAGCAGGCTGGAGATTTCGTCCTCTATAGCCGGGTCAAAACAGTTCATGGTGGCTGTGGATTTGGGGAAGGGAGAAGACTGGGTGTTGTTGGTTAGTGGCTCCATGGCTTCTTACATACATCTATATGCCAAGGAGGCCCTGAAAGGACCACCATGGTACATAAAAATTAGCAACATGGGGGTCCATATGGATCCCCATGTTATGTAAAATTAGCCCCCTGCTACCCAACATTAACCCCCTTCTACCATGGGGTTCCATATGGACCTCTATGGTACCTAAAATGAAACCCTATGTGCCATGGGGGTTCTCAGGGCTCCCATTGCATCCTAATTACTAACACAGTGGTACATATTTGAGCCACATGTAAATTATACCCCATAGAGGGTCCCAAAGAACATCAAATAACCCTAAAGTTACAGTGAAATATCAAAAAAACAATATATTAAAATATAGATAAAAATTACATTAAAATAAAAAATTAAATAAAAATAAAAAATTACATTTAAATAAAAGCAAACTAATAAACACCTATATAAAACAAAAATTTAAACTATATACATAAAAAAGTAAAATAAAGTATTAAAAAAAATCTGTTAGGGAAAAGCATGGTGTGGTTGTTTTCAAGGAGCACAATACGACAATACTTGAACAAAAATTAGTTGCATGGTCAAGTTGCCAGAAATAAGCCTTTACTGCGCCAATGCCACAAAAAAGCCCAGGTACAATATGCTCGACATCACCTTGACATGCCTCACAGCTTCTAGCACACTGTAATTTGGAGTGCCGAGACTAAAATACAGCTCTATGGTCACAACCATAAGCACTATGTTTGGAGAGGGGTCAACAAGGCCTATAGTGAAAGAATAACATCCCCACTGTGAAGCATGGTGTTGGCTCACTGATGCTTTTTGGTGGGTGAGCTCTAAAGGCACGGAAATTTTGTGAAAATTGATGGCAAGATGAATGCAGCATATTATCAGAAAATACTGGCAGACAATCTGCATTCTTCTGCACGAAGGCTACGCATGGGACTCTCTTGGACTTTCCAGCATGATAATAACCCTAAGCACAAGGCCAAGTTGACCCTCCAGTGGTTACAGCAGAAAAAGAGGAAGGTTCTGGAGTGACCATCACAGACTCATGACCTTAATTTTATTGAGCCACCTGGGGAGATCTCAAATGTGCCGTTCATGCAAGACGATCAAACACTTTGCATTATCTGGAGGCATTTTGCCAAGATGATTGGGCAGCTCACCACCTGCAAGAATTAGTGGCCTTATAGACAACTATTACAAAAGACTGCATGCTGTCATTGATGCTAAAGGGGGAATACACAATATTAAGAACTAAGGGTATGTAAACTTTTGATCAGGGTCATTTTTTTATTTGTTGACATGTTTTGTTTTATGATTGTGCCATTCTAGTATAACCTAAAATTGAATATGAATCCCATAAGAAATAAAAGAAATGTGTTTTGCCTGCTCCCTCATGTCTTCTTTAAAAATGGTACATATATTACCAATTTGCAGAGGGTATGCAAAGTTTTGAGCACAACTGTATTATATTGAGAAGTCTTCCATGGATCATTTTTAGGTATTTTAGTAATCACAGCTGAGAAACAGTGAAGTTAGAATGTTTTCCTTCTATATCTGCTAGGTCTCATTTTGCAATGAAAATCCATTATTAGCCACCTGGTAACTGCACATCTGACAAGAGATTTATTTTGCATGTTTTAAGTCTACAGTTGGCCTTCTATAATCTTAGTACAAAATGAGTTGCTGTGTCTGTTAGAATCAATATTTAGGATGGTTGACCAATTATGGTCAGTAGTGATAACAGATTGAAATGGGGGTAGGGGTTGCATACAAGATAACTTTTCTGACTTTGAGTCAGCCTTGGGTAATTTTGCAAACAAAAAACAGTAGTTATGTTAAGAAATGTACTCTTTATACCAGATTAGTTTTCGATCAGAATAAAAAAACAACATACTACAGTACCCTTGAATTGGTACTGTAATTCACTTTTAAAGATGGTAATCCCATACTAATTTATCCACTATTTCTCCACACATTTCTAACTTATTTGGACTTAACGTGGGGACTTTTTATAAGAAGAAAACAGAGTATCTCATGTTCCACTAATTTATCTTCATGTTTTTATCATTTTTATTGCATCAACATAAAAATTAAAATTACATCTTACAATTATTATTACAGTATGATCTAATATATCTGCTTTTTCTGTATAAATGACAACTGTATCCTACTTTTAAAATATTCATTTTAGAAAGTAAAAAAATATATGTATATAAATAATTTAGTGATAATTCCCCTTAATATACAACTATGCTGCACTGGCAACAAGCATTTTGATTTATGTTGATCTATTTCCATAAACAGGAGGCAACTTTGAATGCAGAGCAAGGTTCTGTCTATACCAGTAGTGAGCAATAGGTAGTTCAGGGGCCACATTGTGCCCACAGGCATTTGACATGTGGCCCCCAGCCTATTCTCTGGAATGGGAGAGCATGTAACTTTTCAAAAATACCAAGTCGATTATATTTATCTAAATCTATCAAATGATACCCAGTTGTACTATTAAAATATTTCTTCTAATTTTCTGTACCTCTATTAAGAATTCATTTGTTTCCTACATACATGTTAGAATGTAAATATAAAGGTTTACAGTACTGTAGTACTTGTAAGGCCTTTCAGGTGAAATAGGCTGCCCGTCACTGATCTACACAATGGAAATGTGTAAAAATGACACTACTTTCAGTAGGACTTAAAGAAAACTCAATTGTTTACAAAGATACCACTATCATGAGCAGGTAGTTGAAATAAATAAACAAGATGGAACCCCACAGTAAGGATGGATTGCATATAAAAAATGTATAGGCTATGTAACCACTATGCCCATCATCAAGTATAGAATAAAAAGATTAAACTGGACTACAGTCGTCCTTTTAATATGAACAAAAAACCTGTAACAAGCAGGAAAACAATGCATGGTTAAGCCCGTTGCATAGCATTATATCATATAATGAGAAGAGATTAGCTCATTATTTCCTAGTTACTATAAAACAGTGCAGCCACAGCAGGATACTCCGGGCAATGTGTAGTACTGAGGTCATATTGGGCTTATTAAATTATAGTCTTTTATTCTACAGACCTGTACTGCAAATTCATCATTTACAACAATATGTTTTTCCTGTCAACATACTATTGCCAAACTGATTTTCTATGAACTGAGTTAATCTACTGCATTCATTATTGGTATAATTTTATAACGTTTAGGAGGAAATTAAAATATGACAAATCCAGCTCTTCTGTGGTTTTTATAATTAGAAAAGAATTTGACATTTTAAATCCTGGTTGCTTGACATGCATTGTAGATAATTTTTATGCTTTGATGAAACATAAAGCAAGCAGTGTAAATATCATGAATCCTCATAATACAGTATCTTCAGCATACATTGTGTTTAAACTAAATAAATAAATATTTTGTGACTGTTTCAAGACTCGTTGTTAACTTAATGCAATAAATCTGAGCTCATGTAATCAGCAGAACTGTTATTAAAAAGTAAATTATATTGGACCGGTTCCAGTCCAACATCTTTAGATACATATGGAACAACAGAAAATCCCGCATCCCCAAGAAAGTAATGTTTAGACATAGCAAGGATGGGGGACTATCTTGCCCAAACCTGCGAGACTATTTTAAAGCGGCCAGACTATCCCAACTACCACAAATACATTCAGTCAGACATCAGCCGAGCTGGGCCTTCTTGGAACAACAGCAAATGTAACAACATAGCTGGGACACACTAATTTGGGTTCCTGAAGAAATGACCCCGATAAGAACTCACCCAAACCCCATAATAAACCTAAATTTAACAACTTGGAAATGGGCCAGATCTAAGAACAAACTGGGCATAGGTACATCTCCCCTTTGGTCGGTCCTTTCTTCACAAGATATCTGGGCTTCCATGAGTATTATGTCGAAACATTGGTGGGCTTCCAGAGAACTAGATAAGTTGGGCTCCTGGTTTAACGGGAATCATTTGATGACCCTGAGACAGTTCGAAGAAAGACATACCCTCCCCCCAGGGGAACACTATAACTATCTAAAAATAAGAAGCTGGGCCTGTGAAGCACTTAAAAAATTCGGACCCCCGAAATCCTCCTGGTTCTCGGTAATCTGCAAAACTCTACCTTTAACGAAAGGAATATTAGGCACTTTATATGACACATTCACTAAATCAAATAATACAGAAAAACCATCATATATCTGTAAGTGGGAAAGGGAGCTAGGAGGTGAATGGGATTGGAAAAAATGGCAGAAATCATTCTCCAACCTACGCAGGGCAACAAGTAACTGCTCGCACATAGAGACATCTATAAAAGTTCTCCAGAGAATATATTGCACCCCAGACAAACTCAACAAATATGATCCCAGAGTGAGTAGTAACTGCTTTAGGGGCTGTTCACAGATAGGAGACCACGCTCATACCTGGTGGCTATGTCAGAAAGTCCATGACTTATGGGAAAGGATAGCATTAATGGCAACAACGTTATTGGGTATAAGAGTCACAGCCACTATGGAATCCTGCCTACTAGGGGTTAAACTCTCTAGTTTATCAAAAAAACAGAATAGGCTATTCCAAATAATGGCCACCGCTACCAAAGTACACATAGCCAGCCAATGGAAGTCAGAAAAGCTAAGCGTGCAAGAGGTTATTAAAAAAATAAATTACATAGCAATAAATGAAAAGTTAACATCTGCTATTCTAGATACTTTGGCTCAGTTCCAAGAAATCTGGAGGCCTTGGCTAGAGTCTTCGTTAGGTTTCCCCTTGCCCTGATGGGCTCACTGATAGCACTATAGCAAAACAGAACTAGGCCCAAAAAAGGCTTGGAGCGGAGGAGACTCGAAGTCTGGTCCTGGAGGCTCTGATTTGACTGGTTCGCCTGGAATGCAACACAGGAGGTGAATGTATGCATCATAATTGTATAAACTCAACCTGATCTAGGGATTCCTCCCTTATCTCCATAGTTATTTATTTGTTTGTTTATCTAAAGTTTCAGTTTCTATGTAAATAAGTTCTGTTTGTTCATGCTTCCCTTGCTTAAATTATAGGACCTAAATAACTATTTAATAATGGGAAAAATTAAAAATAAAAACCTGGAAGGAGATGCTAGTAATTTGACCACGAGGTATATATGTTTATAGAAAATCTTATGTGTTAATGTACCTAATGCCTGTCCTTACTTTGTATCCCTTTCAATAAAAAATTTTATAAAAAAAAAAAATTAAATTATATGGTGATTTGATTTTTAGGTTTCTATGGACAGATGATAAACTTAGGATCCTACAGGTTTCAGGACGTAAAAGGACATGGAACTCAAATTTGTTTAAAACGTTGCAAAAACATTTTCATGAAAATCAAACTATTTTAATTATTTTGAAAATGGCAGCAATGATAAAAGAGCACTAAAGTCCAACATCCTCTTTTGAAGAACTACACATTATAATGGTTTTTTGAAAGTCAAAAAATACAGGCTATATTAAAAATTATATGGAATCATTCGTTAATGTGGGCAGCCACTGCTGCATGTTTGTGATGCTTCCTCAAAACTTTTCCATTAGTCCTACAGAAAGCACTTGTTTTTTTTAATGCATCATACCTATTTCTCTACCTTTAACCCCTTCCTCCAGATAATTAAGAAATAGTTTATAAAGTAATAAAACTAAACTAGAATCAATGTGACAGTAACAGAGAAATTAAATCTAGATAGTAACTCTTCCAATAGTGTTCCAGTGATGTCAAAACTGTATCACACTCTGTAGTAGCAGAGCTAGTGAATGGAGGGCCCCAGTGCAAAAAACATTTTACTAACAAAGTGAAAATGTTTGGAAATTCGGTTTATTGTTAGTAGCATCAATACAGACTATATAGAGAAACTGCATGATAAATGCTCTTTTTAAGAATTATAGAAGTATATTTTTAGAGTAATGAACCATCCTTTGCAATGTCAGAGAGTATATTCTATAGGAATTGGTCAGAATTATTAAAAATCATCTTTGCCTAAAATGTGCATGTTATTTTGGTCAGATCTTTGTAGGCAATGTACGTATTGTTACATAGACTGCAATATGGGTGCATTTGCTGACAACTGTCCATTTTGTAATGAAAGTGAAAGACTGAATAAATAAAATGTGACTCCACTGACCAAAAGCCCCATGTAAATCAGGTGCTCTAGGTTAGGGGGCTGCCGTAAAAAAAGCCTGTGGGAGTCTTTCTACAACAGTATGTAGAAAATACATATATCTCATTCTGATTGGCATTGATTTGCAGCAATAAAGTGAGATTGCGTATATATACCTTGCTATTTTTTTAATTCTTAATCAGTGAAAGGGGAATGAGCTAGATCTTGAAGCTAAATACTTGGCCTTGCAACTAGGAGGTACCCTTTTTGGGATATAGCTAGGGTGTTCATTTTTACATTTAGGCTGGTTTAATGTCTGTGTAATCTGTATTGAACTACCTGTAATGTCCCCTAGGTAGCTGTCTAATAGGATTAACATGTCTAATGGCTAATCCCATCAGGAAGAGAGGAGGTCAGACATCAGACTGAGAAATACCTCCATTGTCTTTGCAAATCTGCTTTGTTCCATTCTTCGCCAGATTAAGCTAATCCCATCAGGAAGAGAGGAGCTCCGACATCAGACTGTCAGATTAAGTTAATCATGTCTGATATGTGCTAGAGACCGCAGGATGTGTATTGGAGTTAATCGTATTGATCTCAGGATGTGGGTCATCTCCTGAAATTGTCTGCCGCCCCCCCTTCTATTGTTGTGCTCTGTACACCCCCACTGTATCTATCCCCTATAAATACCCCTGTCATTTTCAAATAAGTCAGTTCACTGATAGACATATAGAAATTGTATGGTCTCTTTATTTTGTTCCTTGTGGCTGTGATACCGAACCTGTCTCCACCCTGGTCACTACCACAGGAAGGTTACTGTGACTCCTGGAAGTGCTGATTCCTGATGTATAGACTCTGACTGATACAGAAGCCAGATGTCAGGTTGCTGGTGCAGAGATTTCAAAGAACCCAACAATCTTTGTGGGTAGATAACCTGTAGTCTATAGCAGGTGGCTCTGGGCTTGTATAGCCCCTACTCACGGATCATCTGATCTACTATTTAGTGTTAAGCACTTGGGGATCATATTTAGTTAATAAGTTAATCTGACTACCTACATATTGTATTTAGACTTTTCATTAACTCCCAGGGGCACCTAGTGTCATGACCCACTTTTTGGGACAAGTGTGAAAAATTGTTATGGATAATTTTCTTTGGTGATCACTGGACAAGGCATACAAGGACTGTGACACTTTGTTCAATATGTGAGTAAGTGAGCTTAACAGGCTCAGGGGTTATAATAATATTTGTCATTATTATTATTATTATCTTTAATTGTAATGCGCCAACATATTCTATAGCGCTGAACAAGGGTTAAGTATGAGGCAAAACAAAAATGTACACATTGCACAGAATGGAGAGCCCTGTATTTGAGTATAGAATTTAGTTTGAGTAGAGCCTTCGCTGAAGCAATTTACAAGATTGAAAACTCGCAATCTAGCAAATTTACAGTCTAATGGGTTTGGGTATGGTACGAAAGGGTGAAAGATGTATTGTGCATGTTAAGGCTGGAGATAATAAGCTTCTTTGAACAGATGTGTTTTTAATGAGATTTTGAAGGTTTTGAAGCATGAAGATTGTCTAATGGAGCTAGGCATGAAGGTCCAGAGAATATGGGCTGCACAAGAAAATTCCTGACATGAGAGTAATAGATGATAAGAGAGGAGGAGAGAAGGTCGTTAGCAGAATGAAGAGAGCGTGTGGGGGAGTATTTTGAGATGAGAGCAGAGATAAAAGCGGGTGTATTGTTGTTGAGGGCTGTGTAACTTGGGATCATGATTTTAAATTGTATTCTGGAGGTTACAGGAAGCCAGTGGAGTGATACTGAGCATTGAGTATGATAGATGAGCCTAGCGGAGGCATTCGTTATGTTTTGGAATGGAGACAGACGGGTGATTGGGGGCCAAGAAGGAGCGAGTTGCAGTAGTCGAGGCGGAATATGATAAGAGAATGGATTAGGATTTTAGTTGTGTCTTATAAGGTAATTACATATTTTGGAGATGTTTTGTAGATGGAAGAGACACGATTTAGTTATTGACTGTATGTGAAGGATGAAAGAGAGTGCAGGGTCCAATAGTACCCCAAGACAGCGGGTCTGTGAGGTAGGAGTAATGATGACATTGTTGACAGTGAGAGATATCTTAAGGAATGGAAGCTGTAGTAGAGAGTGGGAAGATTAGGAGATTAGAGATGTCGCGAACAGTTCGCTCGCGGACTATTCGCAGAGATTTTGGCATGTTCGCGTTCGCAGCGGACTGCGAACATATGCGCTTTTCGGTTCGCCCCCTATACTTTATCATTGAGGAAACTTTGACCCTGCACCTCACAGTCAGCAGACACATTCCAGGCAATAGGCAGCATACAGAGCCTTCCATCTGAAGGACAGCAAACCAAAAAGCCCTTTTTAGGGCTAGAACATAATTTATTTATTTTTTTATTTTTTTTCTGTGTAATCTAATTGCATATGCCTGCCTGCCAGCGTGTGTGACAGGCTAACACCTAACAGCTTATATTGTGCTTAGAACACCACTTTTTTGACTGTAATAGATTGAATATCAGTTGCCTGCCTACAGGCGTGTGTGTGAAGCCTATTGCACGTGCAGTGCCCCAAATTCGAAGTTGGTGGTCCGACCAAGCATCTTTTTCCATCTCTCTGTTCCAAAAATCAATGCCATATACACGTCCCCTAATAGTGGACGTAACAGGGATTAAACCGATAGGAATAGTACTACTTAACAGTACACACCTTTTAATAACGCAGACAGAGGCAACGCAGAGAGAGGAGTCTGAAGAAGAGGAGTCAGAGGAGGAAGGTGGCTTTGAGGAGGTGGAAGACCAAACACAGCAGACATCCCAGGGGGCTTGTTGTCACCTTTTGGGGACCCTTGGTGGCTGGGTGGAGGAAGAGACCTTCAATGACATCAGTGAGAACAAGGAACGGGACATGGCTAGCTTGGTATCCAACCTTGTCCAAATGGGGAGTTTGTGTTTGTGCAAAGGGACTGTTTGCGGTTTGCGGTGCATTAAACGGGGAGATTGGTCTGTTACTGTGAAGCGGGTGTAACCCTTACACTACCTGATCGATACAACATCATACCTGATGTTTTAAAGCATGTTATTCCAAAAAATTTAGGAATGTTAGGTGATTTATGCCCTTTATGGCTTAAAACCAGACTCTGCATCAACTATGTAATTTTCCGTGGGAGTTTTGCCATGGATCCCCCTCCAGCATGCCACAGTCCAGGTGTTAGTCCCCTTGAAACAACTTTCCCATCACTATTGTGGCCAGAAAGAGTCCCTGTAGGTTTTGAAATTCGCCTGCCTATTGAAGTCTATGGAGGTTCGCCGGGTTCGCCTGTTCGTGAACATTTGATAGAAGTTCGCGTCCGCTGTTCACGAACCGCAAATTTGATGTTCGCGACATTACTATAGAAGATCAGTCTTTTACATGTTGAGTTTGAGATAATGGGCAGACATAAGAGGCAGTTTGAAACTTGTACTAGAAGCGAGAGAGATAGATCTGGTGCTGAGAGGTAGATTTTAGTGTCATTGTCATAGAAATGATACTTAGTAAAAATGTAGTTACTGTTATTACTGTATTATTACAAGATGGTTGACATGTTGGGTTCAATAGAGTGTGGGTTACAGACCAGAACCATGTGATGTCATAACTTGTTACTAGTTTAAAGAGACATATATCAGTCCAGACTGTCGTTCTCTGCCCCTATTGTGTCTAATTACCACCTGCAGAGTAATAGGGAGCTGGCAGAAGAATAGACAGGGTAAATCTATTAGCCATGTCAGCTCCTGGCCTGGAGGGGGATAATTAATAACTATTACCTCCTCTAGGTAATGTGTTCCCACGTGGTCCAGACACTGCACTATTTTTCATTGGGCAATGTTTTATTTGTCCTGTTTACCTGATTGGTTACAACATAAATATGTTGTGTTCTTACCAATGACGTGTGCTCTGTTTGAATATACATAAACACTGTGTGTGTCATTCTAGAAAAAATGCTCATTAGCATTTTTGTATCCTGAGCTCTGCTATGTCCAAACGAAAGGGACTAAGATTATGTTGACATTGGCTGGTGTGATCCTGTAATCTTGATTTCCTGATCTCCATGACTGGTGGTGGTGATCTGAATCAGCATGCTAGGTGCTGAGATAACCCAAGCTCTCACAATACAGAGTCATATACAGAATAATCTCACAGTAATTGTAAGATCAACAGTGTACAAATCAATAATACATTGGTACTTCCTTGAATGTATTTATTAAGTCACTACTTTTGCTCTGGAATGTACTGTAAATCTCATCAAATGGTGAAAATAGGTCATTAAAATAGGAACATTGTGTGATAAGAAAAAGCTAAAATCAATATGTAAACTTTCAGTAACAAGAAATATATACATCAATATCCCAGAGACAATGACTTGTCAATTTCTGCTAGTGGCAGCAGGATTACAAACAAGGATAATGGATATGCACATGCACACATCAGGAAATGGCTGGCTAACAATTACTAAGTATAACTGCATTATTCATCTTTTCCTAATTATCAAGGACAAATTGTTGAAATTTGAACACAGATAATTATTGCTAAAGTTATAGAACGTACAAAGGTTAATCACCTTCTGCCTTAATGATGGATGATCAGGGATTGTTTGTCACTTAGGAGACTGGAGAAATCAATGTAAATAATCCTTGTGTGTGTGTCTAATTAAAACAGGCAAATACTCAAGAAAAAAAATGAAATAAAATAAATAAATTGAGACTTGTGAGAGAGAGAGGACCCTCACTCTCTCCATGAACTGTGTTAGCTGCTGTACTATGACACTCCCTCATATCAGTACAGTGAGACAGGTTGCACCCTCATGCGCTCACAAACAGGCACACACACACACTATTATGCACAATCTCTCTATATGCTCACATGAGCATGTTATCATGCACTTGTGCACACAAGCTTATGCATGCACACACATTCATGTCACACATTTTCATATATTCATTCATATGCACTAGCACTTGCCCGTCAAAAATAAAGTCAATAAAATTTGAAGCCTAGCAATGCTATTTGCCACACAATGCGAGGCTCTCCCCCCTCTAACTTGCAGGCCAGCCCCCCCCTATACTTTATAGGTCAGCAACTTTCAGGCCTCGCAATGAGTGCCTTCAGCACTCATTGTGGGACTCTTCTCTATTTCCCTCTTCTCCCTTCCCTGTGTCTGATTTCACCTCTCTCCCTTCCGTGTCTCTTTGCCCCCTCTCCCTCCCCTGTTTTTTTTTCCTCTTATATCTGACCCCAGTGTCTCTTTCCCCCTCTCTCACCCCTGTGTGCCCTTGCGATAAGCGCCTTCGGCGCTCATTGGATCCCGCTACCTTATGGGCCTCCCGATGATCGACGATTCTCCAAGCCCGAAATGGGTTTTCAATTTACAGGTTTGAAAAAAAATTACGGCTTTTCGGACGCCATTTTTTTTTTCACTTAGCTGTTCTGACACAGTCCAAAAATGCCAATTACATAGCAAATTAGCTTGCAACCTCACTTACAGGCTCCTTTCCCCTCTATGTGCTGTGTGTGAGGTTGTAATTGAAGTTGTTAATTAATTGTTGTCTTTCGGCAGCCTCCGAAAACTTCCGAGTTCCAGGCTTGTAAAAATTGGCGGCCGTTAAACCGTCATTTTTTTGAAGGCTGTAACTCTGCAGTCTAATGTTTACAGCTTGCTCTTTTGAAGAAATAGACTTTACTGTGGAAAAATATTTTTCAAAAAAGAAAAAGTTATATTTTTTTAATGTTAAATATTATATACTAGCAACTTGCCCGTCAAAAATGACGGCAATAAAATGTGAATCCTGGCAATGCTGTTTGCCACACAATGGGAGCCTCTCCCCCTCTACTTTACTGGCCTTGCAATGAGCGCCTTTGGAGCTAATTGCAAGTCTCTCCCTCTGTCTACTTCCTCCCTTGTGTCTCGTTTATCCTCTCCCTCCCTTGTGTCTCCTCCCCCCTGTGTTTTTCCCCCCTCTCCCCCTGTGTCTTTCCCCCCTGTCTCCCCGTGTCTCTTTCCCCACCTCTCCCTCCCCTGTGTCTCTTCTCCCCTGTGTCTCTTCTCCCCTGTATCACTTTCCCCATGTCTCTTCCCCTTCGTGTCTGTTCCTTCCCCTGTGTCTCTCCCCCTCCTCTCACTCCCCTGTGTCTCCCCCCTCCTCCTCTCACTCCCCTGTGTCTCCCCCCCCTCCCCCACGATGTGTGTCTCCCCCCTCCTCTGTCTCTTTCCCCCTCCTCTCCCTCCACTGTGTCTTTCCCCCCTCCTCTCCCTGCCGGTGTCTCTCCCCCTCTCCTCTGTGTCTTCCCCCTCCTTCCCTGTGTGTCTCCACTCCTCCTATCTCTCTCCGGCGTGCAATGCGCCTGCACGGGCCACTGCGCAATGGGCATACACGCCCATTTCGCAATGCGCATGCGCACCCAATTTGCGGCAATCGTAGTTGTCAAATTGCGATTTGTCGCAAGCGTGAGGACGAATCGCAGTTTGACAGCTATTATATGTGATAGTTATTCTTACTGGGAGAAACCATTGTCTTTGTGAGATGCTGGTTTGAGCAACAGTGAGTGATCTTACAGTCTGATAAGTCTTTCGGCCACATTCAATTTGAAGACTGCAACTCGATCGGCAGTCGAATGTCTGCGAGTGTGTTGCGGGCAATTATAGTCAATTGCTCAAGGCCGCAAGTTACGGGCGCCAAGCCAAAACAGTAAACCATCCACTGGTTCGGAGCACTTCAGGGCGAGAACATGATAAAATAAGCAAGCCCGTAACCTCCCATTTCAAATCAGCCAATAGAAAATGAGTAAAACATAGAGGTTACATGTCAATCAAATAGGTTCGTAGGTCCAATATCCGATCAGACTCGCAAAACCTGCAAAATAAAGAATTATTAAAATGTATGGTAATACTGTTCAAGTCCATATGGGTGGCCTGATAGGTATTAACTCATTGATAACCAAGATCTATTTAACCCCGAAAAGACACATAAAATAAATATTATTATTATTTCCTACCGATTTGCAAGCTTGAGACTATTGTGCAATTAATTCTGTGTCTCTCCCCCTTCCTCTCACTTCCGTGTCTCTCCCCCCCCTGCTCTGCGTCTCCCCCCCCCCCCCTTTTTCGGGTCCTCTCTAGCACTTATAGGATTTTCTCCTTCATTTGCCGTTTACCGCTTGGGGAAATTTGTGATTTTAGCTTTGCGAAAGTGACAGATCAAATGCTTCTGGAGGCTGTAAGTTGCATGGTTAACCATCGCCATTTTCTCACGCCTGAAACTTGGAGGCCGTTCCGAGCCCTCAAAAAGACGCCAATTGAATAGCAAAGTAGCTTGTGATCTCACTTACGGGCCTCCAGATCTCCCGAAACCTCAAATGAATGGGGGCCTTTGAGTAGTGTCTGTAAAAGTCGTTCTCAACATTTGCACATTTCAATTAAAGCTGCTGAGCTGCGTTCAAGTTTCTCTACTTCTTGTAGATGCAGATAAAAATGTTGGTTTTCTTTACTTCAGTATAATAGCATTTAATAATAGTTAATCATTATGAATCATGGGCCTTGGGAGCAGCATATCGTAAACATAGGACTACAGTGGTCATTGAACATGTGCGCCCCCTGGTGCTCAGCATCTCATTTCTCTAAAACTTTCATTTCTCTAAAACTGCTAAAAACAGAAACAAATACAGTATATAGATGGTAAAATCATAAAAATATCCATCCAGTCATAGCTCAACAACAAAACTGTTAGCTTTAAGAGAAAAACATATATTATTTGCCAACTAGCTAAAATTAGAAAGGTGGTGAGGAATATGTTTATCTAGTAACTACATAAGTATTTATGAAAATCACATATATAGTTGTCAGTGTTGGGGACGTTTGCGATGTTGGTAACGCAGTTGTATCCCTTGCAACCGCAAGCCTCTCAAAGCGATGAGAGCCAGCAGCGCAGTACTTAGGCTGCAATGACCCCCATAGGTGCTCATTGCGGCCAGCGGCACAGAACTTATCACTTTCCAGTACCTGGTTCCTGCCAGTGGACGGCTTGAGTGCGGTGACATCACCCTATCCCAACCACATACCTCCCAACAACGCACTCCGCCTTCTGCTCTGCGCGTGCAATGCGCAGTTTGATCAAGAAAGTAGATCCGGCTGGAGGATGGGAACAGCAGAGGAGGAGAGTGGAGTGCTACGCTACTGGCAGGATCCATCCAGGTACCAGACACGGGGGGGGGAGACAAGTGGGGAAAAGGAGACAGGGAGGTAGAGGACACAAGGGAGGAAGAGGAGAGGGGAAAGGAGACACAGGGTGGGAAAGTAGGGGGAAAGGAGACAAGAGAGAGGGAGAGGAGGTGAAACTGAGACACAAGGCAGGGAGAGGGGGAGAAGGAGACACAGGGGAAGGAGAGGGGGAAACGAGATACGAGGGGCGAAAGAGAGTGTGGGAAAGCAGACACAGGGCGAAAGGAGGAACCGGAGAGGGAGAGAGGAGGAAAGGAGATACAGGAAAGGGAGAGGGGGAAAGAAGACACAGGAGAGGGAGATGGGAGAAAAGGAGACCCAGGGGAGGGAGATGAGGGGAAGGAGACCAGGGGAGGAAGAGGGGGAATGGGAGAAGGGGAAAGGAGGTACGGGAGAGGGTGAGGGGGGGGGAGACACAGGGGAGGGAGAGGGGGGAAAGGGAGAGGAGGAAAGGAGGCACAGGTGAGGGAGAGGGGAAAAGGAGACACAGGGGACAGACGGCGGGCGAAGGAGACACAGGGGAAAGAGGGAAGGAGACGCAGGGGGGGAAGGAGACACAGGGGAGGGAGAAGTGAAAACGTATTCCCGTCATTTTTTGTGTGGCAAACAGCATTGCCTGCCTTACAATTTGACTCCCGTAATTTTTGACGGGCAAGGAGCTAGTTACATAGAATGCACATTTAGAAACCAGTGACTAGGGGACACTCTCAGCATGAGAACAAATTGGTTTCATCCTGAAGGGCTCTGACAACCGTCTATACATTGCATGGGTTGTTTTTCTTTGCAGTAAATAATTTCTTATATAGACATCCTCATTTAGGTGAATGCTTTGTGCTAATTAGTAGCTCAGAGTGCTTAATAAGTGTGGAGGAGGGGATCTAACTACATGCTTAAATGTAGGTACATTGTTTTTGCCGCCACAAAATCAAACAGACTGTATTACTAATTAACACATGTTATTGATGTTTAGTTGTTCAGTTGTATCTGACTCTCCGTGACCCTAAGATCCACAGCATGCTAGACACAAATTGTTATGTCTCTGGTTTTGCTTTTCCTTAAGATTATTTTAGCAACATTACTGGAGTGGGTAGGTAGTTCCTTCTCCAGTGGACCGCAATTTGTCTGACCTCTCTGCTATGACCTGCTCTTCTTGCGTGACCCTAAATGGTATAGCTCACAGCTTCATTGAAGTACACAAGCCCTTTCACCATGACAAGATAGCGATCCAGAAGGGGGATTAGCACATAAAAGAGACTAGTTCAATATGAAGCCATTCAAGTGAATAAAATTGCAGTACAGTTATTTCTGAATATCTCAGCAATTATTTATTGCTTGTACAATGTATGGTTAATAACTTTTATGCAAAAAAAATAACTTGCTTTTGGGGTGACACAGACCACTTAATTCTTCCTTCTTCCCTGTTTCAAACAAACAGAGAAAGTACAAAATTAAAAAAATTAAATAATTGTGTATTTTATATAAAACAGAAAGATGGTGGATGGTGTAACATGCTATTATTCTCATTCACTAAAAGGAAGCTAAGAGCAGATAAGATGCATGTGGTCAATCTAGTATGTTCATCTTACCTGGTTTAAAGTCTCAGGTTATGTGTAATACTTGGCACTCTCAACATATAATATCATTAGGAACTCAGTGACTCCCCTCATTCATAGCCTATGGAAATAATTAAGACTTCATCCTGTGAGACAACTTAGCTTGTTATCCAAGCAAGCTGGTGGCAGTAAGCTGGAGGTTGCCAGACATCTGTAATTTTCCAGTTGAGTTGCTGCTCAATTACTAACAAGATAGCAGTTCACTAAGGACACCCACATATAATGTAACCATATACACAAGAAGCCCTAAGAAAGCAATGGTGTAATGAATAGTCCATGATTCCTGCATAAAACATATTTACTATATAATTATAACCTAATCTTAATGCACCAATCCTGATCTTAGAGCATTAAACATAAATCTATTCAAAGGAAGTGTTAAAATGTAATTCAATGTAATGACATAATGAATGAACAACATAGAAATATTAGTATGAAGTTTCAACAAAATTCAATATTTAGGACACAGATGTCGTCCTTGACCTGCACATAGAGGGGGCAAATTCATTATTTATGTATTTCTGGGGTCCCATAAAGTGACATGGAAGTCAAAAAGTTGTCAAAGATATGCATTCGAAAGAGCATTTCTTAAATAGTAAATATTTTGCTTTGCATGAAAGTATTGTAAGGAATAAAAACTGTTCTTTGAATCCCCTACATAAACTGTTTTTGCAATAAAATCAGGAACAACTTCTGAAATAATTTTTAGTTTCATAATATTCATCCACTAGAGTTAGTAACCATCATTAGTATGTCAAAAGGAGGTCCTTCCTCCAAAAGCAGAAATTATTAAAAAAAAAACATTTTTTACTTTTTCATTTCTATGCAAACATTCTTATGAAAGCTCAGTACTCTAAATATCACTTGATACTGCAATACTCATATAATTCATGTGTGCAAACAAAACTTCTATGAAAGCTGCACCAAAGCACATTTGTGGCTTCAGATTCCCTTTAACTTGTTATTACAACAAATATGACGCAGTAAGCAGGTTATTTTCAGATATCTGCATTTTTCTTTGCACTTTACTCAAGGTTCTTTTTTATTGATTCCAACTACTTCATTTCTTAATACCTTTCAATACTCAGTCATTTTAACTGTTCTTTAATCAAGAGTTTAGCAAGTAAATTGGATAAACACTAGAGGATCTAAAATCAACAGTTACAAATAAATACAATTTCCCTGCTTATAAAATATGCAGGGAAAATGTTGCATTTATATCAGGTTTTATAATGTAATGTAAGTGGCAATGTGAGGCAAAATATGAGTTTTTGTGTAATAGATGGTGAATATAGATATTTACTGTATCCACTCATCCAAGGTGCACCGGGAATTAAATCCAAACAGAGTATATAATTGAAGGAAGATATATCCAGTTCAGACCAGTAAAAAGAGTACTCACATGTAATAATAATAGCTCAAGACATGCAACAATAAAATATAACTTTTATTCTTCCAATTTAAAACAAGTTAAAATCACAAGTAAAAATTGGGAAATGAGGGCCAAGTGAGACAAATGGGGATCGCTCTTACAGATAAGTGTCGAGAGTGGCAAACAGTGTCTGGATTTGGGTATATGCAATCCAAGAAAGTAAGTGGGGGGGTTCGCAAAGCCTCAGATAGCTAGGAACAGCGCTATTCCACTATGTGAGCAAACACTCTGGACTATACCGGGGGACTCCTGTTACTTCTCCACCCCAGACCGCAAGTACAGTTAGGGCCAGATACCTGGCACCCGCCACAGGGTGGACCCATAGGGCTTCTAGTCCGCTGTTAAATTTGTTATTTTGCTTTCCCATACTGTCACCCAGCCTAGCGAAGCTGGAGGAAGGCTTAAGTATTATATATACTGTACATGTAGTCATATCTAGACAATGTGTCACATAATTACTTCTGTTATTTTGCCAAACAGTGTCAATATGTGTGTCACTGGGTATAGTTTGGCCATATGCACTGCGAGAGGGCTTACTTATTAGTACTTTGTGAGCAATGACTGCTTTCCTCATATATCTACACCACTCTCCTTGATAGGTACTATACTATTTTACTATAGTCCACAGTATAATACCCTGGCCCACGCCAGAAAGCAAAATAATTTTATATTAGGATTTTTTGTAGTCGGACATAAATTCATAAGCCTATGTAGCAAAGAATATTACAGCACTTCCACTTCTTTCTTCTCAGCTTATGTTTTAAAAGTTTAATATTCCTGGTCTCTGGTTCCTAAACCTTGTCAGTGCAAATGCTGGGCCTATGCATGTATTAGGCTAACCCAAGGAGCCAAGCTAGACAACTGGTCGCTTTGCGAGCTCGCAAGGAGTGACAACGTTTCGTAGTTTGACAACTATTATATGTGATGGTTTCTCCTTAGAAATAAGAGATTGTGGTGAGGAAGAAAGAAATGCATTCCCATGCTGCTGCCATTATTATATTTAGCATGCCATGTGGCTAGTATTACTCCATTCAGTTATTCCTCCTGCCATCTTACTGCATAAACCCCTCATCCAGAAACTCTGGCTTCAAAGCTATTGTTCACATTACCTTATCACCCTTATCCCCACTCCCCTCCGCATCGTGCCAGATCCTCTCAGAAGAATCAAAATACTGGAAGCAGGAAAATGGCTTGTAATTTGCCCCCTGTTCATATGGTGGCCTAGGGACGGGTGAGGACAGGATGGGCACAAGTCCAACAACCAAAACCTTATGGATAGTAAAAGGGACTACTAAGATTGATCATTATTTGTTTACCCAAGGAAAGGCTAATGTTGATTGGATTATGAACTGTTTAAATACAGTATGTAGTTGCTCTGCTTGGGAACACAAAGGACCTCATTCAATTGCAATTTGGCAAATTGAAGAGGGCTCTAAATAAGCACATAACATATTTTTTTAAAGAAGATTTTAGTTAGTAAATATCTATCCAAAAAAAAGGTTTTCACTAACTAAAAACTTCTTTAAAAAAAATATGCTATATGCTTATTTAGAGCCCTATTCAATTGGCCAAATTGTAATTGAATGAGGCCCAAAGTAAGGTGTGTTTTCATTCTGGAGGGGAGCACATAAGCAAGATGTATTGTCATTCTTGTGGGAAGGGTTTATCACTGAGTATTAATCCTTGACATCCTGAATCTTTGCTACAATCCGAATGAGAAGAGGATTGATAAACCTGATGAGATCTGCGGTTAGGATTGGCTTCCATGGCCTTTTCAAGCCCAACGAAGAGCAGATTTTACCAGTGATGCTGATCCTGTTTTCATGATTTCCAGCTGGCGGTCTTGATTTGCATGCTGGGTACAGAGAAACCCAAATCTGTACAATCCTTGGGTGTATTTCTGTAGCAGAAGGCAGGAGGTTTTGGGTGAATGCAGACCCCCTCTACCCTGGGTCGTGGCACAGGTCATCTTTTATTAGAGATGTGAACGATGCAGGGGATAAACTCCAGTAATTTTAGTCTCTCTCTTATGGACATTTTATAGCAGGTTGGAGATTTGAAAAAACAGCAGGCAATCAACTAGAACAAAAGCTCATAAGCCTACTGTATCTGCAAATGCTATACCTCCTCTCTCTCTCCTCTGTGGCAGCAATAATGTTTGGTATGCAAAGCACTGTGGTGTGCAAGAAACCTGTATCAGGGAAGTATATGAAAATTAAGATGGGGAGAGGTGTCTATCCAAATTTAAATTAGACAGTATTAAGCCTAAACAAATCTGTTGTGATTGTCTGTATCATATTACTTCATCCCTGGTTGTTTAAATAAACCACCTTATCTTCTATTTAATTAGAAGGAAAACATGATATAAATAATGGAGTTCTACGTGCACTGGATCTCCAATGGCGCTCACCAGAACACTATAAAGAAATCCAAGACTCTATTTTTAATTGTGTAGCAACAAACTAAAGAAAAAGAAAAAAACCTTTATTAATTAAAAAATATAAGTACAATACGTGACTATAAAAAGATATGCAGTGTAACATATCTATTAAGCAGGCGTGTCGTCATCAGGGAGCTGAGAACTGCGCTCTGATGACGCTCTGCGCTCCAGCCTGGTGCTGTGTGATTTGCCCCTGTCTGGTGCCCCCCATTATACAAGACACTTTCAATGGATACACTGCTGACTCTCACATGCCCAGTCATCTCTTCTAGATTGTAAGCTCTCTTTAACAGGTACCTCAATACCTTATGTATCAGCTTATTTAATTTTGTAAATGCCACACACATTATATATTTATTCTGTCTAGACCTAGTAATGAAAGTAATGGGCAGTATTGAGGTCCCGGTTACAGAGAGCTTACAATCTAGAAGATATGACTGAGCATGTAAGACTCAGCAGCTTATCCATTGGAGGTATGTTGTATAATGGGGGGGTACCAAACAGGGGCAGATCACACAGCACCAGGCTGGAGCGCAGAGCGTCATCAGAGCGCAGTTCTCGGCGCCCTGATGACGGCGCCCCATTCAGCTTCGCGTGAAGGCCAGGGTGCCAGGCATTTGTGCATGACATATGTGTAAAAGAATGTCTTGTTAATATAACTCATAGCATTTCTATTACTGAGAAAATGTAGATGGGTCAAGTACAGCCGCCAGGAATGTTTCTGTGGAGACATATAAATAATAATTAGCAAGATGGCAAAAAAAGTATTTTGTCGTTTCCAATTACAGATGAGCGAATATTTGGAAACTGCTTTTACTGAATAATTAGACACAGCCTGAATAATCTTTAATTATACAACATAACCAGCAAAAAACAAATGAAAAAAAACAAAAAACAGCTATGTGAATGGAGACAGAAATATGGGTATTAACTTTACATCATTTGCATACAAAATTGAGGTTGAAATCAGGTAAACTCGTTGGACAGATTAGCGGTTTCCAAACTTTATTTTTTGTAGGACAATGTAATTATTGCTTAGGGTTTTAGATGATATTACAAAATGTATTTATTTTTCTTATTCAATTGCTCTAAACATAATTTAGAGAATAAATAAAAAGTATAAAGCATTAGATACATATACATACTATTTTGGCAGTTGCATATCTATATATTTGCTTTGACATTTTTTAACCATTCCACATAGACAGTAAAGCATAAAATCATAAAATGTCAATGATCTAACAATAAAAGGTTTACATTTCATAACGGATAGTATATATAGACTAGCAGATTGGATAGGGATTAGGTAAGGACTATGAGATGTGTTATTAGTATTAATACAATGCGGGTATGTAGACTTTGTGTATAATTTACAGGGGAATTTATGTGTAAAATAATGTATAAACTGAAATGTCAAATATGGCTTACAGAGTGGTAATCTTTAAACATTATCAGCCTTATTAAATTAGCTCAACGTGTAAAACCGTAGCCCGTAACGTAGCCCGCAAGACTTACAGCTATTAAATTAGACCCGTAAAGCAACCTGTCAACGACTTGCGGGGTAAGGGTGAGAAAATGCTACGAGATGTGAAAATTTGAACTGCACCCCCGCAAATCCTTTGATCTGTCAAGCCCGTAACTGTTACATTTCCAATTGTGCTACTAAATTGCAACAAATTCACTGGCATTCAAGCCGTAACCTGAAAATGGATCCCAAAAGCCAAAGGGTACTAGAGAGGACCTGCTAGGGGGCTTGCAAATAAATACTTAATTTCATGTTTAATTTCCGTGTTATATCGATCCCGGCAATCAGTGTGTTAATACATATAATGGAACGCATGGACTAGAATATCATATTTACGGCTTTATCAATATTGCAATACTTCTGGAATGTGGGTCCGATCATAACTCGGAATTGAACACTGTAAGACTTTGAAATCCACCTCCATTTTTTTGTGATGCAATGATGACGATCTCTGTTTCCTTTGGCTCCATCTAAAAGTACGGGTTTGACTAACTAATCATGTTCATGGCCTCAAATCCAACTTTCTAAAATTGGTTTACGGGTTTGCGTCTCAAGCCCGTAACTCACGGCCTGTTCTAATTTAATAGCTATGTAACGCAGCCGAAGCTCAAGAATGCAGCCCCTGCGGCCTTCCCAATGCTGCTACGGGCTTCTAATTTAATAGGGCTGTATGACTTTAACAAGTGTATTTTAAATCTCCTACCTGCTCTAAAACTCCCTCTTCTCCCTCTCAATTAAACCTTAACCTCCACTCCCTTACATGATAAACCTCCTAGTTATGTTAAACTCTAGTAGCCTGGTCAAGGTAGCCTTAAAGGAGTTCCTACACATGCCATGTAATTGAGCCCTGAGTACTTAGGAACTCCTGATTTGTAAATTGGCAGAGACCTACACCAAGGCTTGAAATACAAGAAATAATTATGGCTGAATAATTAGACACAGCCTGAATAATCTTTAATTATACAACATAACCAGCAAACAACAAATGAACAAATGCCACAGTATACAGTTTGATCAGTGAATAATAAAAAACATTCATGACTGAATGACTGAATAAACTTGTGATACTCTCTGCTGATTTTAGTCCTCAGACCTCACTCACTGATACACATACAGTATGACCGCTGTGATATCTATTACGGTACTTTGCTTTCTCTTTCAATGCTCTTAAGCAGATTGGCAATAACAAAATATTGTGACACTACATTGCCTTACTTATATAGCACTTTTAGATATTAATTTTGATATGTGTGTTTTATATCTCAAGTTTTTATTGACACCCTGGTGCTGCCTAATACAGTATGTTGGTGCTATCACATATATAGTTGTGAGCATGCGGGTTGTTGCTAACGCATTGAAGCGAGGGCCGCAGTTGCTGGCAAGGAGCGCCAAAGATGCTCCTTGCGCTGCTGATGAGCGTTGTAGGCGTAGGCGCTCATCCCTATGACCCCCTACGACTTTAGGCCCGCAATTGTGGACCCTGCAAATCAAGAAGCTGCATTTTCGGAGGTGGAGGCTCCCACGTCAGCTGCAATGAGCCACAGGCGGGACTTACACCGGAAAATTTACGGACTTAGCATCCACAAACACGACCTTAACGCCCGACCCGCGCGCACATGAAAACATTACAAACACAATAAATACACACAACATATACATAAAAAGCTTACCCACAGCAAGGTGGGGCACCCAGGACCTCTGCAAGTGAAGTTACACCTCAATTTATGTCCAAATTCCAGAGTTTAGACACACAAAAATCCCCTAAGCGAGAGAAAAAATAGCCACCGAAAAAAAAGAAAAATGAGGCTTCAGGACCCTAAATACGCAAAACACCACCAAGCACATACGCATTTTCCAAAAAAACGTACGAGGTCCAAGATACACTATTAACTACATCATCCACAGCCGCGTACCACATACACATTAGCCACCATTTTACAACACTAACTTACACAATGCGGAAGTACACAGCTACCCTAATGGATTTTCCTCGCGCACACAGGCTATTTACACTACACACTGCACACATTGCTGACACTTACACATCAGCTCCACAACAGTGCAAACCGACATTGTATGCTGCAGGAACATCAAAACAGATTGTCAGCTCTTCAACACAATGCTTCCTGCATATATTACTTCAAACTAGTAAAAGTATATTCATTTATTCATTTATTAATTATTTAATTAGCATACAAAAAAAACAAAAAACACTCACAATAAACATAAAAGCCATTCACTGCGCCACTCACAACGACCGCCAACGCTGCTCATAGCACACAAAGCCTTGCAATAAGTGCAAAAAACACATAACCTCCGACCACACAATAACATCAAAAGCGCCTATCAGGAAAAAAAAATACAACAACCAACAGCCTTGAAATGAGCGCCGAATGCGCACATTGCGAGCCACACGATGAGCGCCGAAGGCACTCAGCGCAAGGCTCGCATTCAGCGCCAAAGGATCTCGGACCACCAACAAAATTAATGTCTCGACCAAACAGCATTACCTGCCTTACAATCTTATTGCCGTCATTTTTTGACAGGCAAGTCGCTAGTATAACATGTAACTTAGATTGTAAGTCTGTGAGTTTTCAATCTTGCATGTTGCTTTGGGGAAAGCTCTATGGACACTGGATTCTATGCTCAAAGACAGGGCCCTCCATATTTTGTAATGTGTTATATTGTTTTGCCTTGATCACAACGTGTGTTTAGCGCTACGGAATATGTTGACACATTACAAATAAACAATAATAATAATATTAATAACTAATACATAACGGTTATTAAATCCTTAAATGACCACTGTATTCATTTATTCAAAATATAATCTTTTCATTGACTAGACTTGAAAATAGGAAAAATATTTCTAGAATTTAAAAAGATATCATATTTTAAGCAATTACACTTCAATGGAAGCTGCCATGTTTGTTTCTACTGATCTACTTCCCAAGGTACAAGGATTTTTTTAATACAATGGGAGCTTCTATCTGCTCAGTGGAAAAGTTGTAGCTTAAACCCCCAGTGCTTTCATTAGGATTAAGGTATACCACCTCATGAGAAAGAAGTAAACTGCAAGAAGCAGCCCTGTAAAGAAAATAAAGCCCAGTAGAAAGAATAATTGTATATAAAAGTGAAAAGAATCTGTGTTCATTGTCTTTTTCTCTTAAACCATTTTCACAATTATCAGTTTTAGTTATAAAAATAACTATATGTAAATGGATCAGCAATATCTGCTAAAAGTTTAAATAAAACTTAAATGAAGCAATTACCAGATTCAAATGCTCTCAGCAACATAATCTGCATTAAATGAAAGACCCTAAAACAAAAAGCAAAGGCATTAGGTTACATAGATATTACCTTACCATTACCATACCTCCATTTTCTAGTGTGTTAATATTGTTTTGACTTGCACTTACGCCTGTATAGCGCTATGGCATATGCTAACGCTTTACAAATATAGGAAATTAAAATAATTACCATGTTCAATTGTATGTTCTTTTTACTTATGTTAAACAAGGGATCCTAGCATATCGCCAGATAATTCTACATATTGTTATATTGTTCTTGTTGTTTTTATTAACGAGCTCCATTTCTCATTTTTCCTTTTAAAACAAATGAAAAACAAGAGAATGGCAGCACACAGAGATATTTTTTATAGACAAACATTTTATTCTAAGTGATAAGCTTTTCAGAGTTACTTCTCTCTTTTTCAAGTCAAAAGCAATACTGATTTTATGTGACAAAGTATGGCGATAGAGATAATAAATCAATAAAAGATACAATGGGACAGAAGAGACAGGGTAGAGGGCATTGCAATGTCCACAGGGAAGAATGGGTGAATGTGCGATGCCAGGATGATAAAAGAGAAATAACTTTATATATGTATACATTTTATTCAATAGAAAAACAAAGGCAGCATCACAAAAAACTTTTAATAATGTAATAGAAAACCCAATAACTCTATATTCAGTTCTGTTTCTTTGGTGTTGAAGAATGTAATCACCATATTGATTTTTTAAACAAAACAGATTAAGAAGATAAGTGTTGTAATTAACCTAAATAGGCATATTCCATTTCCTATTATATTGACCTGTTTCCTCTCTGGTTGATTAGAGCCAAATCCGTATTTGATTCCTTATTAAAGAGCTAATTGACTGTGCCTCTTAGGCTTTTTCTCAAGGCAATTAGGGTCTTACCATTCCAATTTCTACTATATAGCCAAGAGATTTAGAGTCGCATTAAATTAGAAAAACGCTCTAACGAGGTTTGAACGTTAGGGCTGCGAGGTCGAAATATGACAGTGTAAAATTAAACCTGCGGCTAGCAACGTATGAGCTCGCAGCACGGCCGTTCCACGATGACCGAGTCAAACTGATAGGAGAAGTGAAAAGTCTGTGAGATGATCTTGCAGGCTTCACACCTCATCCCTTGCCGCGGGGGGCCCAATTGGGACCACAGCGGCAGTTCTAAACATAAGCAGTGCCGTGGGGGGTACTCCAAGTACCCCCCCGGCAACTAACATTAACCCCCTCTTTGCTGGGGGTCCCCATCGGGACACCCAAAGTGTCCCCACATTAACCCTTGCAGCTGGGGTCCCCGATCGAGTCCCCCGCTGCATTTAAAATATTCAAAATTCACGCAGCAGGTCCTTAAAGGACCCGCTGCACACTATTGACCAATCCTGACCGCGGAGGTACTGTAATTACCACCGCGGCCCCATGAGCCCATAATTAACCCTGTCACTAATTGGGCTCTATACAGAGCCCCATGAGCCCTTAATTAACCTTGTCACTCATGGGGCTCTATACAGTCTTCTCCTGGAAAAAAGAAGCATCACATTAGTCACAGATACACAAATAAACACAACATAAATAAACAATAAACATTCTAAATGTAAAACTTACCTGTCCGCTATGTTCCCGTCCTCCACCTCTTCTGCACCAGCTGGGACCTTGAAGAATTAATGTGGGGACACTTCAGGGGTCCCGTGGGAGTAATTTCTAGCGAAATATATAGAACTTTTTCTACCTCAGCTGTGAATCAAAATCCGGACTGTATGTCATGATTGATTTTGGGGCCCCCTGCACCTCACATGTACCACTGTTATCTATGATCTATTTTTCCCATGTATTTTAGTGTGACAACAAATAGTTAACACTGCAGGAATTTGAATGAATATGTGGCTGTCTGGAATGTTTGTTTGGTCAGAGGGGGCACTGGGGGGGAGATATGGGGTAATACATTAAGGAGAAACTTGTGGTGCTGATGTGGAATCCCCAGATGTTGCTACTGTAGTATAGTCATAAAGTGATACGCTTTACCTAGCATCAAAACACAGGTCTGGGATCTGAAGTGACCTGGCCAGATAACCCCAGCTCTTGTGTATCTGGCGATGGAAGGGGGGGGGGGGGGGGGCTGATGACCTCCTCTATCAGAAGGGGTGTGGGTGAGATCTTTCTGTGTTTTATATATCTCTGTAACAATATAGTTAATAAGTGTTCAGTCTTCTATGCACTAAATACCTGTGTGGTCTGATCTCTCTGCGGTCCCATGACTAATGTTCGTATCTAAATAGCTGGTGTGCCGAGATGAGAATAAAGTCACAACCTATAAATGGTCCCTGTAAGCTAATGCAGGAAAAGTAATGGTGTCTGGACCCCTCAGTTTTTGGGTTGTGACATCTCTCCTGAAGTGCCATATCATTATATAAGCTGTAACACGGTGTCCTTTATTTGTGTATCATTCCTTATGTATTTTTCCCGCCTAAGCCCTTTTCACCACCCTTATATTAAAATATTTCTGTATATATATAAAAAATATAGGCTGCAAACCGAAGACGCTCATTGCGAGTCCCGTTCGTGACTGGCTTGAGGGGGGGGGAAGAGGCTCTAAATGGCTTACGAGTTCCAGGCTTCAAAGAAATTACGGATTTAAAGGGCGCCATTTTTTTTAAGCACGTAACTCATGGCATTTTTGGGAGGTCTGAAAATGGCTAAGTGAGGAAAAAAATGGCCGTAACTTTTTTTCAAGCCCGTAAATCGGAAACACATTTTGAACTTGGGGAAAATGAACTATTTCCCAAGGGCCTCATTCTATTATCGGCCGCAGCCGTTGCGGGGCCGCAAGGACCGGCCGCAAGCTATTCTGCTATTCTATTCCCTTACGGCCGGGGATTCCGGCAGGCTTGCGGCCGGTGCCTTGCTATCTCTTGCGGCCGCTCGCGCCGGAGGAAATCCTTTGATCTTAAACGGCCGCAAGGAAATCGGCCGTAAGAAATTCCTATTTGCAATTCAATTGCTCCGGGAACCCTCTCTGCAAGGCTAAAAGCGAGCCGCAGTTACTTGCAGGAAAAAGGTCTCGCTAGCACCAATTAAGCACATAAAATAGCTCAAATAAAGCCATCCTGCACTTTGAGAAGACTATAAAGGGATTTTAGGTGTTAGAAAAAATAGCACACAATTATCCTGTACTCAAATCCGTAAAATATTTTATTTTTAATATCCGTAAAATATCCATGTAAAAAGTCCAGAGTGCTTGGAGCACCTCAGACACGCCCACGCCGCAGCCGGAAAATAAACAGTTAATTTGAACACGGGTTTGGGCAGATGTGCAAGCTTGAGAGTGGGTTTCTTTTAATCCTCATGTCCCCCAATATGATCCCTAGCATTTACAGAGCTGTACAGTGCAGGCTTGAATTTATTTTTGCGTTTTTATATTTCTGAGTTTACGGCCGGTTCCAAGATATGCGGCCGGCCGTAAAAGGAGATCCTTGCGGGGCCGTATAATAGAATCGCGAGTTAACTGAACCCTCGCAAGGAATCGCAGCCTTACGGCCGATTTACGGCCGATAATAGAATGAGGCCCCAAGACCGCAAATGGTTTCACACTTGTTAAAACAAACAGGAGCACATAGTTACATAGTAATTGAGGTTGAAAAAAAGACTTTTAGCCCATAAAGTTCAACCTTTAAGATTGCCTCTGATCTGCAATATGCGGATTAGTTGTTAATTGATCCAGAGGAAGGCAAACAAAAAAAAACCCAGTGAAACTTTGCCAATTGTCTCAAAAGGGAAAAAAAATTCATTCCTTCCTGACCCCAGATACTGGTGATCTAATTTCTCCCTGGATCAATACTACCTCTCTAATTTACCAGGATAACCCTGAATGCCCTTTTTAATTAAAAATATATCCACCCTTACTGTGAAGAAACCTTTTCTTTCATTAAGGGGGAATCTTTTTAGTTCTAACCTCAAGGGATGTCATCTTGTCAGTTGAAAACCTCTTGGCACAAAAAGCTCCCCTGACAAATTTTTATACTGACCCTGGATGTATTTATATAGGGTAATCATATACCATCTTAGACACCTTTTTTCTAGAGAAAATAAGTTTAATCTGGATAGTCTTTCTTCATAACTTAGCCCCTCTGTTCCTCTTATTAGTTTTGTAGCCCTTCTCTATACTTTTTCCAGTTCTAAAAAGAACTTTTTACTAATTGGTGCCCAAAACTATACTCCATATTCCAAATGAAGGCGTACTAGGGATTTGTATAGTGGTAGAATTATATCTGCCGCCCTTGCTTCTATACCCTTCTTAATACATGCTAATAGTTTATTTGCCTTTGCAGCTGCTGCTTGGCAGTGAGAACTGTTACGTAGGTGGTTGTCCACAAGTACTCCCAAATCCCTTTCAATATCCGATACCGCTAGATATGCTTCATTAAGTTTATAGATTGCATGGTAACTTTTCCTTCCCAGATGCATAACCTTACATTTATTCGTATTAAATCTCATCTGCCATTTACTTGCCCATTTCTCTAATTTATGCAAATCCCTTGCCGAACCAGAGCACCCGGGAGACAGCAAACTGTTCGATTGCTGGGATCTGGGTGACAAATCACCCTGTCTACCTTCCTAATAATAGAGTCCCCTACCACCAAAACCTGTCTGTTGCTCTGCCTAAACTGCCCTCCCACTCCTCCAGTAAACTGTTCTTCCAACTGTTAGAGGGAACAGCTCTGTCATTGCCATTTCTGAATGGACATCCCCAACAGTTTCACTCAATCTGGCAAATCTGTTGGTGCTTGCCAACTCAGTATTGGCCTGCCTCCTGATCCTGTCCCCCCTGCTTCCCCTTGTAACTGTAACACATCTACCTCCCTGGACATCCTCACTAGCCACATCTCCACCCTCCATGCTAGGCCCAGCTAAACTGTGCTCCGTGAGCACCGACCCCCTTTCCAGTGGAGCAATACCACTAAGTGCAGCAATTCTCATCTCAAGTTTTCCTATCTGAGCTTCCAGAGAGGCCACATGCTCACACCTCTCACAGAGGTATGGACGCTGGATCATTATTGTAAAAAAAATAATACTACAATTTGACCCTTTTCTTTGAACTCCCTCCTGTAAACAGTCACACACTAGGCCCAAATGTATATGCAAGTTTAACCCAGACAAAAAACTCTCACCTGCACCAAATCACTGCACACAGGAAATAACGCACTTTACTTGTCTGAGTAAACCAGAGGGGAGAGAGGGTGGAGAAAGGCACAGATGAGGGAGAGGGAGAAGAGGGTGGAAAGAGATACAGGGGAGGGAGTGGGGTAGAAAGAGACACAGGGGAAGGAGTGGGGGGAGACACAGGGTGATGGGGGGAAGGGACACAGGGGAGGGAGATAAGGGGGGGGGGGACCAAAGGGAAGGGAGAGGAGACAAAAAGACACAGGATGGAGAGAGTGGGGAGAGGCTCTTGAGGGCGCTCATTGCGATGCCCGAAAGTTGAGGGTTGGCCGACGCCTGCAACGAGCGCCAAAAGGTGCTCATTGCGGGGCACGAAAGTTGCGGGTTGGCCAAGGTGTGCAATGAACCGTGAAGCCGCTCATTGCAGGTTGCTCATCGCAAGGCCGGTAAAGTAGAGGGGGGAGAGGCTTGCAATGAGCCCCAAAGGTCCGCAAGTTAGAGGGGGGAGAGCTTCGCTTTGTGTGGCAAACAGGATTGCCAGGCTTCAAATTTTATTGCCATAATTTTTGACGGGCAAGTCACTAGTATTAAAATACGGTATTTCTGTATATACATAAAAAATATAGGCGGCAAACCTTGAAGACATTTTCACAAATAAATTTGGACCTATGTGGATTTAAAAAAAATAATAATTGACTAACCTTGGTTTTCCCTTCTGGGTCATTGCCTTGTTATGATGAAGGGGCTTATGTACTTCAATGAAGCTGTGAGCTATACCAAGATGGGCAGGTCATAGCAACCAGACAAATTACGGTTCACTGGAGAAGGAACACAGCCCACTCCAGTATCGTTGCTAAGAAAACCATATGGATGAGCACAACCAAAAACACAGAAAGATGTGCCTGGCGTCCATATGGTCACCATGAATCAGACACAACTGAAGGACTGAACGGCAACCTTGGTTTACATTTTTACTTGCATTTAAAATTTCCGACATTCCTTGTGGGATATCAAAAAGTATACTATACTCATTGAAATTACTAATGCTAGTTGTGCAATAATAATGCAAAAAAAATCGAAATACTTTCCAAATCTAACACAATAAGGTATTTTAGCATTTGCTATCCTCTTTCCGTATTATTTATGATACTTTTGTAATTTTTCCAGTAGGTGGCAGCAGAGCTTTAAATTGAGTGTGATAAGATATATTTCTAGGTCATGCTCATTGAATCTTCTGTATTTGTAAATAAAAGAGTCTCTCTTGGCAATTACACAGAGGAGAAGCTGATATATAGGGTACTAAATCAGATTTTAGAAATCAAATAGAATTGAAAAGAACCTCTGACAGCTCCCAAACCTTATTTGGTCCTAGGCCTCATGTTCAGGAAAGCACCAAGTCTATGAGGCAACTTTTACCCCCTTGTTGTAGTTCAATTTTTTTTATATGGTCTTTTGAATAAAAAAACTTACTAAAGCCTCCTGTGGCACCCCCAAGTGCAAGTGCCAACGTGCAGCCCTTGCCTGCAAGGGGCAATTTGCCAGTCTGCATCATATGTCTGTAAGTGCCAATCTGCAGCCTGTATCTGTAAGTGCCAATGTGCATAATGTGCCTGTAAGTGCCAATGGGCATAATGTGCCTGTAAGTGTCAATCTGCATCCTGTGCCTATAAGTGTCAATCTGCAGCCTGTGCCTGTAAGAGCCAATCTGAAACCTGTGTCTGTAAGGGCCAACGTGCAGCCTGTGTCTGTAAGAGCGAATGTGCAGCCTGTGCCTGTAAGAGACAATCTGCATCCTGTGTCTGTAAGAGCCAATGTGCAGCAGAAACCAAAAAGGATTCATTACATGTTAAAATGTATAACTACAGTGTTTCTTTACATTCTTTTCTGTGTTTGGAGTGTTTGTGTTACAGGACCACGATAGGTAAAAAAGGCGTTGTTTGTGAAAAATGTAATAAACAGCAATGGCAGCTGTGTAAGCCTTTTTAGAGAAATTCTGAATTTTTGAAGACTGTTTATGGGAGAATCCATTTTGTCATTGCTCCTCTCACTTCCTTAAAGTTGGATCCTAAGGGTGTGCTTTATATCTTCAGTGGATGGAGGGATGGGGTATAAGGGGATATGAAGTGGTCAGGAAGCTTTTTTAGATAATTGCATCTCATTGAAGTTGACACCACACCCATTCCCCTCACAGACTCAGAAGCAGTGTGCATCAAAAAACACAAACACAGGTCTTCCGGAAAGTAAACAGCCCTCAGAATAATTTAAAAATTGTGAATGCATTTAAAACTTTAAGCTGATATTATTGCACAGTTTTCCTAATTAATAGAATGGGTTGAATGTATGGATTTAAACTGACATTTAATGATACAAAACATTCCTATCAACTTAAAATACTGACACACAAAACATGCAGAAGATTCCTAGCCACACAGTTACTGGCAATAAGTTTGCATCGTACGCAATGCATCATGCTCAGCATAAGGGAAACTGCAGCTGTCTATAAAATGGAAAGCTAGTCTGCATGACTGCTGGGAAACTCATTGAATGGAAGACACTTAGTGATATGGTATTATTGATCAAATAGCATACACAATTTAAGGGTTCATTTTGAATTTTAATAAGCATGGGTTCATTTAAAAAATATATTAGGAAAGTTTTAAGGAGACATTGAACATACACATTTAAAACTTCAATAAAACTATTAGGAAATGCACAGGGGTCAGTAGAGCCACCCAGCAAATGTTATCGACTGTAACGGAGTCCAGCAGGTTCGCAGCAGTAATCCCAGTAATAAGGATTATTATTCCATCAGAAAGACACACACATTAAATATGTGTATTTAAACTGACAACAGCCTTTATTGATGTGGTACAGTGTATTTATGCACAACCCAGTCCAATCATGTTCCATCTGCAGGCCCATATCAGCTTAGCTGGGAGTCCCACGCAGCATATTTTATTAGAACCCCCAGGAGAAAATCCTGCATTTTGAGACCAAACATGGACATATTTCGCCCCACGGACATACCACTCAGCTTTATAAGTGCATTAAACCATTGTTATTTCTAGGGAATTATTGCCCAGCCGACAACAGCATTGCACCCATTTTTACCTTGGTCTTTCTGATGCCTGTTTGCTCAGGAATTCACACGTCAGTGTCATGCTAGTCTTTCCTCTGGCAGTGAGACACATGGTAGAGGGGGTGATCAAAACTCATCTGTAGAATAGTGGGTCAGCTTACGTAGCAGAATAGTGGGTCAGCTTACGTAGCAGAATAGTGGGTCAGCTTACGTAGCAGAATAGTGGGTCAGCTTACGTAGCAGAATAGTGGATCAGCTTACGTAGCAGAATAGTGGGTCAGCTTACGTAGCAGAATAGTGGGTCAGCTTACGTAGCAGAATAGTGGGTCAGCTTACGTAGCAGAATAGTGGGTCAGCTTACGTAGCAGAATAGTGGATCAGCTTACGTAGCAGAATAGTGGATCAGCTTACGTAGCAGAATAGTGGGTCAGCTTACGTAGCAGAATAGTGGGTCAGCTTACGTAGCAGAATAGTGGATCAGCTTACGTAGCAGAATAGTGGGTCAGCTTACGTAGCAGAATAGTGGGTCAGCTTACGTAGCAGAATAGTGGGTCAGCTTACGTAGCAGAATAGTGGGTCAGCTTACGTAGCAGAATAGTGGATCAGCTTACGTAGCAGAATAGTGGATCAGCTTACGTAGCAGAATAGTGGATCAGCTTACGTAGCAGAATAGTGGGTCAGCTTACGTAGCAGAATAGTGGGTCAGCTTACGTAGCAGAATAGTGGGTCAGCTTACGTAGCAGAATAGTGGGTCAGCTTACGTAGCAGAATAGTGGGTCAGCTTACTTAGCAGAATAGTGGGTCAGCTTACGTAGCAGAATAGTGGGTCAGCTGCTCTCCCTCTATTCTGCTGGACTCTGTCTGTCCCCACAAACAGGGGAACTGAAGCCCCTCCATTCCAGGGACCCTGGTAATACACTCTGTTAAACTCCTTGGCAAAAATGCAACATTTTAATACCAAATACCAAATACCAATATATCAATACCAAATACAATAATTCCTATCACCCTCATACTGTGCCCTCCGTAAACAACCTTGCAGGACACACAATACGTTTATAGCTGTCACAGTTCAAGTGTCCAGACTGGGAGGACAAGGTCAGGGGAGAGAAGTGAAGATATTAATTGAGGAACTCCATAGTTCAATAGTCCCACAAAGTCTTGGACCCACCTGGACATCACAGTTTCTCCACCCCCCTGCCTGACAGATGACTCTTTTACTTATCCTTCTGCCCCACTTCCAGCTCTCTATCTTTAGCCCCCCTGTTAATGCTGATGGTCTCATGAAGCAGGAGGATAAGTAATTATCAATTGTCCTCTTTTTGATGTAACAAAGAAAAACAATCTTTCCATGTTCTTTTTATAATTAGCTATATGCTATATGATTATTTACAATCTCTTTGGGCTGGAGAAGCTAATACTGGTTCCTCAATTTGTATATGTATATGTATGTATATTTATATATATTTTTTTTGGGGGGGGGGGGGGGATTTTGTCTTTTTAAAGTCTTTTTTAGTTTTTTTTAGTTACAACAATAAAAATAGAGTTCCTTTAGGATTCATGCTAAACATTGCTTTTTATAATATGATTATAATCAAAATCCTTTATAAATATATTTTACCAAAATGAATAATGCAGCAAATGTAACGGTCCTTTTGACTAGAGCATATTATTTTCTTAAACTTAGAAATAAACATTGAACTTTACTAACACCCACTGAAATTCATTTTTGTACTTTGGTTCACTGATGTTCCCAAATGAATTAGGACAGAGGACCCATCACTGAAATTGGCAAAAATAGAATTGTAAAGTTGATTTCTTACAACTGAGAATGTTGTGCATTTATGGGAACGTGTTAAAATTGTATTTAGTCTAAAATAATTAAGGAAATAATTAAGGAAAACAGTTCAATGAATTTGTTGTTAAAACACAAAAAAAATTACTTGTATTGTTACTGGTTTGAAAAGTAAGTTTCCAGAAGTGAAATTACATATGAACCAATAAATTGGTGACCTAAGCAGTTTCAACCAATGACAGTCTGGCATATAGATTTTCTCATAGGAAATTAGCAGATTCAAAGGATGCAGGGAACACGTTTTTTACTTTACAGTAACCCCAACATGAAGCCTGTAACGGCTGCATATTCGAAAATTAGCCGAGTTACGTTGCTATTAAATTAGAATGGGCTGCGAGCTACAGGCTTGAGACGCAAATTCATTCGTAGAACGTTGCAGTTGTGTGTGGACTTTACCCCCCTTGCGGGTACTCTCGAGCATACGTTGGGCCTTGGGCTCCATTTGCGTGTTACGGGCTTGCTCGCGAGTGACTTTGTTGCAATTTAATAGCTGAATTGAACAAGTAGCGGTTACGGGCATGACAGATCAAAGGATTTCCGAGCCCGCAGGTCGAATTCTTACATCGCATAGGGTTTTCTCGCACCTACCCCGCATGTCGAATGCGGGTAGATTTAAGAGGTCAATTTAATAGCTCAAAGTTATGCGAGCTACGCTACGAGCTACAATTTTAAAACGTAGCAATTTAATGAGGCTGTTAGCTACCTATTAAGGTTATTCACTTTCTTTAATAAAGGACTGCTGTAGTTGGTAAAACATTCACATTTATGAGGTATATAACATACATTATCAGCTAATTTTTTTTTTAGAGAAATGTAAATTTTATCTGACTCCTTTATCATGGTAGTCATTTACTTTGTGTGACCTCTATTATTTGGTAAAAGATGCCCTCTACCACTGTAGGAATCAGCAGCAGATTTGATGGAGGATATCTTTGTCCTTCTAGGTCTTTAGCCTCTGCCCAGAACTGCTAACCCTTTCTTCTACTCATGTATTTCCCCAGCCCATTATGGCTTTACATTAGTGTTCCCGTTTTCTTGCTTTCTTTATTAGAGCATTTTCTGTTTTTTTTTGTGGATTCTTCTTTCCCATTAGACTGGCTCTGATATGGGGAATATTTTGAAGACTCTTTTTTTTTGAGTAAAGAAAGCCATGTTATGTTTGTTACATCACTTCCCGAGAGCTAGATCACAAGGGTGTTTTGTAAACTATCAGTGGAGGGAAGGATCAGGGAGTAGGGATTTGTTGGATAATTGGATAAGATTGAAATTGACACCACATCCTCCCCCTCACAAGCAGGGCCGGATTTACATTTTTAGAGCCCCTGGGCAGTGAACTCTAAAGCGCCCCTGTGCACATGTTGTGTGCACTACCATTTTCTACTTAGATGTATGTAAGCATTCACATACATACAGCACATCATACCTATACACATCACATACACATCACACACAGACACATCGCACATCACAGACACACACACATCACACATGTAACATACACACCACATACATACATATACACACCACGTACACACACACACCATTTCTTTTGTTTACTAGAGGGCGGCTAGGCAGAATATAAAGTCTACCTGTGTGGACTCCCAGGCTCCTGAAACTCCTTCTCCTCATGGGCAGAAGCAGCCCTGCTGGAGGAAATGGGAGGGCTGGGGCAGGAGCCAGCTCCCGGGGTCTTGCTGATGCAGTCTTGAATGCTATGTGTAAAATTTCCCCTACCCACTTCCCCGGCATGCAGACAGTGCTGTGTTCTGAGAAGTGAAAATGAGGCGCCCCTGTCAGAGGCCCGCTTGTAGGCTAGTGCCTATAATGCCTAATGGATGATCCGGCCCTGCTCACACGTCCAGAAGCAAGCTGTTGCATCAACAGATATAAGCATTTCTCTCCAGTAATGTAAATATCCCCTCACAAACACAGCTTATACCAATGCATCATGGATGCCCCCAGGATCCACCAGGGGCATACTACACTTAGAGGAATCTTCGAGGCACTGTCCAGCTTTTTTGTTTTACTAAATGTCAACTTTATATTTTGCATTTCAAGCTCATATACAATTTAAAGTCTCGTGCACCAGCAAATACAAAAATGAATGACTTATATTTTGCAAACGAATTATTTCTAAAACAAAACAGATGTAGAAAGAACAAGCATGTTAAATAAGTATGAATCGATGACAGAATAAAATGAACAGGTGGGCACAAGATAAAGTAAGCCCTGCTGAAATAACATCCCAGAATACTTTGCTAAGCATCATAAATTATCAAAGCAAATCGCTTTATTGTACCGGCTAAAGATAAAGACCTTTCTTAATGTAGCTCTTTCTAAATGACTGTGCATAATAGATAAGTTATGTGTTCTTCTGTAAATTTCTTTAGATAGCACTCAGAGCTTCATCAGAAGAACTAGAGACACCGCTAAAACACAGTCGGAGGATTTCTTCAAGGTAAGAATTTTAAAAACAAAACTGTACGTATGAAAGTGCCTGTAAATGCTATATCTTATGATACCATCCCAGAAAACGGTATCTATTATTTTAATTGATATCTTCTAAACCAAATGTACTAAATGGTAACATTTTTTGAGGACCCATCTCTTTGAGAACCTATCAATGTTTTATGTTATCCCATTGGGACAGCCTATATATTCCAGTGTTATCCAATGGGGAGTATGCACTAAATTATAACATATAAAAAAGTTTTTTAGGAATAATTGAAGCAGTAGTAATCAACTGTATGGACCTGCAGTAGCAATGGTCTGACATAATTGGCAAATAATATGCATTAAATACTATAGTGAAGTAGAGTGGAAGAAATACCATACATTTCTGTGTGATTGTACTCTCTGTATAAATGGTGTAGAGAAAATGTTTAGGTTGAAAGAAGAACAGCATGTAGACTTAGGAAGGGAAAATAGATACTGATTCATATATGTGAATGGGTTAAGGCATAGAGAGCATTACACTAATACTAAAACTATAAAGGATGAATATGATCATAAGAGATTTTTATAATTTGCCCAACATGTCTGCTTGTGTCTGTTCCATAGATAGATAGATAGATAGATAGATAGATAGATTACTTTTACAACAGGTTGCATTTTGCAGTGACAAATGAAGCATGGTGAAGAGTTAGGTTAAGACCAAGTGTGACAGAGGTCATCCAGATCTTATAACCATGCAGGAATTGTAGCTGTAGGTTTAACGCCTTCCAAACACACTGTGCATTCAGAAACACGTCTCTCTCAAAGTAAGTAGAAAAGCACAGCCTATTATCTCTTGAAAAATTACTTACATTATACAAGATTAATCCAAGAATAAAGTACCTTAAAAGACCACAAACACATATATATATATATATATATATATATATATATATATATAAATAAATACACACACACATATATATATATATATATATATATATATATATATATAAATACACACACACATATATATATATATATATATATATATATATATATATATATATATATATATATATATATATATATATATATATATACACACACATATTTATATCACTGATAGATAAAAAGACACCCCAGGTTTCAAGCTAGTTAGAGCTACTCTAGTCAGACAAGATGGACATTTTTTTTTATGTTATTAGTTTGATTCATAGTTCACAAACATGTGAGATTTTTCGGCCTTGCTGCATCTAAACCCACAAGTCGTCTGGGGGTAGCGTTAAGAGGTCAATTTAATAGCTTGAAGTCTTGCGAGAGAATTTAATGGGGCGTATGCCTTACAATTCATAGGGAAACCCATAAGCTATTTGACATTTCTTTAAAGAATATATAAAAAAAATAAATGGAAATGTTCTTTTCTGTTGTACTTTGAAGATCATATAATATAATATAATTATATATATATATATATATATATATATATATATATATATATATATATACACACACATACAGAATATTGTATTTAGATAGTTTACATATTATGTCTACAGTGCTCAAATACCTTAGGTGTGGCCACAGAATTTGTTCCTCAAGCCGGAGGGATTAGTTATTCTGGTGCTGAACGTGCTATTCTCAAAATCAGCAGAGCAAAGTTTTAGCAAGACAATATAATTTTAAAGTATATAATAATAGCCACTGTTGTACCCCTAACCGTCTCCCAATTGTCCTGAACACTAATGAAAGGAAGTGAACGATGTCACCTAAGATGAAATTGATTAAACTGCCATGTTATGGATTTTAATACAATTATCTCAGATGAAATCAATAATTTCCTTTCAGTAGTTATCAGGACAATAAGAGAGGTCATTAATGTAAACTATAATTTAAATTATATTGTCAGACTAAAGCTTTGATTTGCTGCTATTTGCACATGTGTTTTTCATGTTAAAAAATTGTGAACTAAAAAACAGGTTTGACATGAAAAAAAGTTACACTGGCCCTTTAATGTGCACACAGTATTCTATGATACTGCAGCAGCTGCTCGACATAGTCTCCTTGTCTAAGCCTGGGCCTCACTGTCCTTGGCAGCAATGTACTATGCCTAGGTGACATACAATATGTGGTGTACATATCAGTGTGAGAGGGGCTGGTTTATCTAAATGAATAAAGATGTTGTCTGTTGTGGATATGTAACCAGAGTCAGTGACAGTGCATATTTGTGTTTATGCAGGATATATGCCGTAAATCTTCTTTCCTCAGTCACTTATTTTATCCAGTGTGTTTTTAAGCATGATGTACTGTATTAGCAGCAAATACCACTGAAACTAGCAATTATACTCTGGGCCTGAAGTTTGGAGCACTCCAAGATGACGTCAAATATTAGTAAACTAGTAACTTGCCCATCATAGATGACGGTGACATATATGTAATGTTTAATTGTCTGTGCTGTCTCTGTGCACCCTCTCCCTCTCTCTGTGAGCCATCTATCTCTCTCCCTTCTCCCTCTTTCTTCCCTCCCTCCCTCTCTCTTCCACTTCCCTCCCTCCCTCTCTCTTCCACTTCCCTCCTCCCTCACTCCCCGTCTCCCCTCTGTCTCTCCCCCTCCCCTCTGTCTCTCCCCCTCCCCTCTGTCTCTCCCCCCCCCCTCTGTCTCTCCCCCTCCCCTCTGTCTCTCCCCCTCCCCTCTGTCTCTCCCCTTCCCTCTGTCTCTCCCTCTATCCCCCTCCCTCTCTCTGAACCCTCTCTCTCTCTCCCCTCCCTCTCTCCTCCACTTCCCTCCTCCCTCTCTCCCCTCCTCCCCTCTGTCTCTCCCCGTCTCCCCTCTCTCTTCTCCCCTCCTCCCCTCTCTCTTCTCCCCTCCTCCCCTCTCTCTTCTCCCCTCCTCCCCTCTCTCTTCTCCCCTCCTCCCCTCTCTCTTCTCCCCTCCTCCCCTCTGTCTCTCCCCCTCCCTCTGTCTCTCCCTCTATCCCCCTCCCTCTCTCTGAACCCTCTCTCCCCTCCCTCCCTCCTTCTCTCTCCCCTCCCACTCTCCTTCTCTCTCCCCTCCCACTCTCCTTCTCTCTCCCCTCCCACTCTCCTTCTCTCTCCCCTCCCACTCTCCTTCTCTCTCCCCTCCCACTCTCCTTCTCTCTCCCCTCCCTCTCTCCTTCTCTCTCCCCTCCCTCTCTCCTTCTCTCTCCCCTCCCTCTCTCCTTCTCTCTCCCCTCCCTCTCTCCTTCTCTCTCCCCTCCCTCTCTCCTTCTCTCTCCCCTCCCTCTCTCCTTCTCTCTCCCCTCCCTCTCTCCTTCTCTCTCCCCTCCCTCTCTCCTTCTCTCTCCCCTCCCGCTCTCCTTCTCTCTCCCCTCCCGCTCTCCTTCTCTCTCCCCTCCCTCTCTCTCTCTCTCCCCTCCCTCCCTCTCTCTCTCCCCTCCCTCTCTCCCCTCCCTCTCTCTCTCCCCTCCCTCTCTCTCTCCCCTCCCTCTCTCTCTCCCCTCCCTCTCACTCTCTCCCCTCCCTCTCTCTCTCTCCCCTCCCTCTCTCTCTCTCCCCTCCCTCTCTCTCTCTCTCCCCTCCCTCTCTCTCGCCCCTCCCTCTCTCTCGCCCCTCCCTCTCTCTCGCCCCTCCATCTCTCTCGCCCCTCCATCTCTTTCTCTGTTCGCCCCTCCCGCTCTTTCCCCTCCTTCGGTCTCTCTCTGTTGATCCCTCCCTCTCTCTTCCCCCTCCCTCTCTCTTCACCCCTCCCTCTCTCTTCACCTCTCCCTCTCTCTTCACCTCTCCCTCTCTCTTCACCCCTCCCTCTTCCCCCTTCCCCTTTCCCACCCTCCTTCTTCCATCCCTCTCACTACCATAACACTGCACATGCGCTATACCGTCCATGCACAGTAATCACCGCAACTGCACATGCATGGCTGCCCCGCTCATGCACAGTTGCCAGATTCCCCCTGCTTATGCCAGCAAGTAGGTGTGATAACGCTTGCGTAGTAGACATCATACAGGCATTACTCACATCTACAAACTTTTATTTTGATGTGCCCCACAGGATACATAGGGACAGGGGAGTTCACTAACATTTTTTTAAGCTTCACAACTTAGCTCATCTTGCCTACTGAGTTTGGCAGTGAGGTAACCTACTAAGAATATTTTGAAATATATCAAATTTACTGGTATGGAGTATTTTTGTTTTTTTACGTCGTTCAATCATGTCCAACTCTCCACAACCACAAGGAATAGAACACACCATGCTGATCCACTTGGTATTCATGGCAGAGATACTGGAGCGGATTGCCAGTTCCTTCTCCAGTGCCCTACAGCATACAGCTCCTGATATTACTAGGTGGTCTCCCATCCAAGTATTGACCAGGCCTAACCCTGCTTGGCCTCAGGGTGGAGATGACAGAGTCATGTCTAGACAGTTCCCTGACCGGAATCAAATCCATATCGCAGCAGTGAAAGCACTGAATCCTAATCACTGGACCACCAGGGAACCCAAAATCAGTTTTGCTTTTGCCCAGGCATGTTCTATTTCCCAGCTGGACCAAGTTCACTGTCCTGGAGGCTGTCTAGATATGACTGTCAACACAACACTAAAGATGAACATACATGTCCAAATACATACTAACACATGCATATTTGTATACAAAGGATAATACATTAAAACATATAGCCCCAAACCTGTTGAACTAATTTAAAATACATTTAAACAAATATATATATATATTTTAAATTGTACTAGCCTTTTTGTTCTAAAGTAAACAATGTTTTTCACTCATTCACTTACTCTATGTGTAAATCCAAAAATGTATTTCGGGAAGCTTTTTATGTGGCCCCTAGAGGAAATGCATGTTATGTTTGGGCCCTCAGCACATCACCTAAGGGTTACAGAATACACTTACTGAATATCTATATTTAGAACCTGGGACATTGCTCTGATATGTAGCCCAACTTGTAATCAGAAACTAGACAAACTAATAGGGAGCCGGTATCTTTAGGCCTGCCATCACATGCTTGTTATCTAGTTGGAGACTATACAGTTTTCCCACATGATTATATGTGAAGAGCTATAAGAAAATACTGGAATGAAAAAAGTTTTAGGTGTTTCCAGAACTGAGTTCCAAAGTGTTTCTATTTTGAATGGTTGATTTTAATCTTAGAAGACAGAAATAACTTGAAAAATCAAATTTGACGATTTAAATCACTTTGTTCTTTGAAAATGTATAACACCATTTTTTCTGATCTTGAACATAAGTATGTGTGCGTGTAAAACAGAAAGATGGAGAATATTTATTAAATGGGTTTAAAAACAGTGAATTGAGGTAAGTGGAGTTATATAGAGATAAGCAGTGTTAAATCACAAAATATCTCTGTTTCCAATGTTTTCTTTGGAACCTAATTTATCAAGAAGGAATAAACACTAAGGGCCTCATTTAATTGCGATTTGGCCAATTGAATAGGGCTCTAAATAAGCACATAGCATGTTTTTTTTACAGAAGTTTTTAGTTAGTGAAGACCTTGCTTTTGGATAAAAGCTCACTAACTAAAAACTTATGTAAAAAAATATGCTGTGTGCTTATTTAGAGCCCAATTTAATTGGCCACATTGCAATTGAATGAGGCCCTAATTCTGTCCCTATAGAAAGCATAGGATGTGGCTACGCCTGAATATGTTCTGTTTATCTCTATGGCCCTCATTCAATTGCAATTTGCCCAATTGAATAGGGGTCTAAATAAGCACATAACATATTTTTTTTAATACATTTTAAGTTTGTAAACATCTATCCAAAAGCAAGGTTTTCACTAACTAAAAACTTCTTTAAAAAAATATGCTATGTGCTTATTTAGAGCCCTATTCAATTGGCCAAATCACAATTGAATGAGGGCCTATGTGAGAGACATCGTGCTTGGTATCTGCATATTTCGGGTTTATGCTGCCCTAGGCACAGTTTTTACCCCTCCTTTCCACTTGCTATGGAGCCAATTGTGAAACATTCTAGTTTTGCAGCACAGGATAACATAGAGCCTCATACAATTTGAAGCCCGCATCTCGAAGTATACAGGCTGTATGTCTGCGGGCTTGCGGCAGTTTTGCAGTCTGCAACAAATCCAGTGCTATTCAATTGAACCAGCCTGCAAGTTACGGGCCGAAAGACAAAACCGTAAACCCTGCACTTGTACGTAGGATTTCTGGGCGGGAACATGATCAATAAAGCAAGGCCGTAACTTCCAATCTAGAAACAGCCAATAGAAAATGAGACCGTCATCATTAGTATAGTAAAACATGACGGTTACATGTCAATCAATTATCGTTTGGAGGTCCGATATGTGATCGGACTCTCAAAACACAAAATAATAAAAATGAATGTCGATACTGTTCTAGCCCATGTGGGTGGCCTGATATGTATTAACTCATTAATTCCCAAGATCGATATAACCCCGAAATAACATGAAATTATTTATTATTGCCGATTTGCTAGCTTGAGACTGTTATGCAATTAATTTTTCTGATGTCTTTCATTGCTACAGACATGTCTTTAACCCCTTAGTACTCGTAGGATTTTCTTCTACTTTTGCCGTTTACATGTGTGAAAACATTTGCAGGCTTGAGGAATTGTATCAATTTAATAGTGATTTGTGACTGTAACTCTTGTGGATGTGAAAGATCAAATGCTCATAGTATTTGCCCAACATTTTAAATTTATTAGATAAATAAGCTGCTTTATTATTCTCGTTGACCACTCAGAATGATGGAGATCAGTGTGTGCAAAACGTAATACTAGAACTTACCACTAGATGTCACCTGTAATTCAGCAAAGGTGGAGGTGGGGCTGTACTCCCAGACACCCTCACACATTCTCATGTTAATATTCAAGAAGATTTAAGGATGACTATGTAGGCAAACAATGGTTCATCTGCTCTGCACTATGTTTTTTTTTTTATATAGTTCAGCAATAATGTAAAAATGTTCAGCCTTGTATTTATTACACTCCGTTAATAAAAAAAGGCAACATTGCAATATTCTATTTATTTGAAGTTTTCAATGGAATGAAATATACAAAATAGACAATGGCTCCACTAATCTTATTTGTCTACTGACAAATCTCATCATGCAGCATCTCAACCTTATAGATAATGCTGTTCTGATGGGGTGGTAGAGACATGGAGGTGAAGTCAGAAGTCAGCTCCTACTGATTACACCCATGGCGGGCACTAGGTATTTTCCTTGCAACCAATAGCCTGTTCTCTGGAGCAGGAGAGCATGCGCCTCTTCATCTATACACAATCACATATTCACATATAATAGTTGTCAAACTGGGATTCGTCGTCACGCTTGCAACAAATCGCATTTGGACAACTACAATACACGCAACTCCTGCGCATGCTCATTGCGCACCAGGGAAGCACATGAGCAATGCGTGCCACAGGCGCGCGCATGCTGGGGTACCTGAGCGGAAGGGAGGAAGACAGAGGAGACGAGGGGGGAATAGACACAGGGTAGGAGGGGGAAGAGACAAAGGGGAGTAGGGAGGAGAGACACAAGGGAGGAGGGGGGAGAGAAACAGGGGAGGGAGAGGAGGGGAAACACAGAGGAAAGGGGGACACACAGAGGAGGGAGAGGAGAGGGGAGAGACACAGGGGAGGGAGAGGAGGGGGGAGAGACACATAGGAGGGGGGAAAGGAGGAGGGGAGAGACACAGGGGAGTCAGAGGAGTGGGGGAGAGACACAGGGTAGTCAGAGGGGGGAGGAGAGACACAGGGGAGGGAGAGGAGCGGGGAAGAGACACAGGGGAGGAAAAGGAAGGGGGACAGACACAGGGGAGGGAGAGGGGGGAGAGACAGGGGAAAAAAAGACACATGGGAGGGAGAGGGGGTAAAAACCCAGGGGGGGAGAGAGGACACACAAATGAGGGAGAGGAGTGGGGAGAGATTCGCAATGAGCGCCAAAGGCACTCATTGCCAGGCCCGTGACGAGCGCAAAAGGCACTCATTGTGAGGCTAGTGATGAGAGCCAAAGGCGCTCATCGCGAGGCCAGTAAAATAGAGGGGGGAGAGGCTCGCAATAAACAACTACCGTCAAGTAAAGGAAGGGAGAGGCTCGCACTGAGCGCCAAAGGCGCTCATTGCGAGACCCGTGATGAGCTCCAAAAGTGCTCATCGCGAGGCCAGTAAAGTAGAGGGGGAGAGGCTCCCATTGTGTGGCAAGCAGCATTGCCAGGCTTCAAATTGTATTGCCATGATTTTTGACGAGCAAGTCGCTAGTCTATTATATCTGTCTAAAGCTAGAAAATAATACCTAGTTGTAATCCTAATATGTCTCCTCATTATCTATACCTCTATAATCACCATACTCTGCACTGCTATGTATGTCTTCTGTTTGGGCAGGGAATCAGGAATAATTCCAGATGAGGTGCCTAGCAGTGGGGGCCCAGATGGGCCAGTAGTGGAAATTGTGGGGGGTCAAGTAGTGGCCAAGGTGGATGGGCAGGGATAAATTAGATTTTTTTTTTTATAATTAAAAAAAATGTTGGGTAGCTGGGCCCCCGCATGCACTGGTGGTAGTTATGCCCCTGATCCAGCTAAAGCCTTGGAGGAAGTTTGTACATTGGTTTCCCTATAACATTACCGATTTATAACAGCTGCTCCCGAGAAGGCTAATCATAACTTTTCACTAAATCATATTTAAATAATGACTTCACTATGCTGGACTGGAGACACTGCTGGACAGCAGATTTAGGGCCCTATTCCAATCTTTCACTTGAGCATTTCCAATGCATGTTGATAAGTAACTTACCAACCTATTTATCCCAGTTGTTAAAAAATGTCAGTGCTGCGTAATTACAGCTCTGAATAGAATAAAATGAGCTGCGTTACAGACCCCAGTGGCAATATATATATGATCCCCTATATATTAACCTCGACTTGGAGGTCCTACAAGGCCCAGGACTAAGGGAAGAACTTTTCAAAGGACAATATTTATAGTACATTAAAAGTGTTTATAATGTTTTGAAGAGCTGCTATAGATCATGGGGAAATGTTTTTTAGAAAGTAAAAAAATACAGCTTGTAGTTTATTAATCATTGTGTGCATTTTTTTGTTTTACTATGCTTTATTTTATTTGCTTTTGTAAGGTGCATTTTCATTTAATTCTACTGTAAATTCCATATTATTTGGGAAAATCAGAAACTATTTTTTTGTCATTGACCTAAAACAGGATCAAGAGAATATAAAAACCTGAAGCAGTTGAGGTTGAAGAGAGCAGCGAAGAAAAGGAAGCAAGTGAAAGAGTTAAAAAGAAGGCGGAGGGATAAGAGATTATAAAGTTTGGAAATGGCTATAAAATGTTGGTAGGGTACACATTTACCTGGGGATATGGAAGAATGAAACATAAATGACTTAAGATGATCTCACACTTTACTCGTCACAATGTATAACATACTGTATAACTATTTCTAGCTGTATTGACTCCATATCTGTTTTATCTAGAGAAAGAGGACAGAATGGAGGAAATTTACTAAAGTGTTTTTTATCAATTGTCACAACTCACAGGGAATGAATAATTTCAAAAATATAAAGCTAAACAATGAAGAGAGAAAAAGGGAGTGTGAAGGTAAAGAAAACAAGATTTACCTGTACTCAAATAACCTGTTCTAAGTCCACTTTAGGGACTGGGAATTCCCCTTCTCACTTTTCTTTTCAAACCATAACCAAAAATGAAGAAAATGCTGTAAATAACTAAAAAAAAAATTGTGCTAGCAGCTTCAGTGTTTGTGTTCCACCAGCAAGGCCAACTCACCTGAAAACTCATTTATGAGATGATACAAAAGTATAATCAGACAGATTGAAATAGTCAGTGTTACCGGTGACCTGTAGGATACAATTATAATATTGTTTAGGCATAGTTCCTTTAATGGACCCCTGTTCATTGTAGAAAATATGTTTGAAAACTTTAAGTCTGGCTAATAAAATAAAGGCAGTGAAAACGTCATAAAACTAGCTTTTAATTAGAAAAAAATATTTTTCTTTTTTTGCTGGTGGAAGTTGTGAGAAGGGCATGACATTTTCTGGAAACCGGTGCTTGCATCTTTTGATGCAAGCTGCATGTTTCAAGGTCTGTGAGGAAGAAGGAGAGTGGCGTCAATTTCACTAAGATTCAATTATCTAACAAACACTCCTAACCTCCCCCTCTTCCTTCCTCAATCACTGAGTTCCAATTTTACTTGAGACTCTAAGTCTGATGAAGGTGCCATAGTACTCGGAAAGCTCACTTTATTTTTTATCTTCAGTTAACCAATAAATATACTGTCTTTGTACAATTTTTGTTATTTTTATGTTTATGCAACTTTCAAAGCTTGAAAGTTGTTTCCTAAATATTTTATGGTATCTGTCTCAAATATTTCCCACAAACTATAACCTTTGCTTTTTGCCGAGATTCGAGAACAATAGTTTCAAGAGATCTCAAAGAAAGGGATTAGATACTTTAGATAATTTTATAGATTTTCAAAGTAGAGTATTAGTAGTATTTCCGAGTTAGAGGAACTTTCACTATAATATAGACTTTGCTTATTTACAAATAAGAGAATATATAAGTGTAGTTAGGCAGCAATATGATTTTTGGATAATTAATCCCTTAATAAATCTTGTATATTGATATAAAGACGATTATAATATACATTTTATAGTTTACTGTTTGATAGTCAACACACTTAAATAGAAGGGCAAATGATGTATTAATGTGGAGACATTTTGCAGTACAGAACATAGATGATATTTTTGGTGTTTTTCGTAGATCAAAGGGTGTAACATCTCATTTATATTTAAGAGAGATACAGTTTAAAATGACTCATCGGGTATATTATACACCTTGCATATGTGTAAAATGGTCTAAGGAGAAAGAAAATAAATGTACTAAATCTATTGCAGAGATGTTGAAGCATTAAAAAAAATTGGGCTATAGCTCAGAACTAGATTTTGGAAATACTAAAACCGAGAATATGTTTTTCAGATAAATGTATAATATTGAGGGAGAGAGTAATAATATAAGTTATATTGGGTTCCAGCATTATATCTGTGCTGATGATATTTAAATCTACATCTTCTTTCCTGACTTATATCTCTCCCTACTAACTCATGTCACCACTAGTGATGTCCCGAACAGTTCGCCGGAGAACTTTTCGCAGCGATTTTCGCATGTTCGCGTTCACATCCAACGGCGAACACATGCGTTTTTCGGTCCGCCCCCTATTCTTTATCATTGAGGAAACTTTGACCCTGCACCTTACAGTCAGCAGACACATTCCAGCCAATCAGCAGCATACACTCCCTTCCAGGGACTTCCATCTGAAGGACAGCCTCCATTTTAGAATCATTCTGAAGCTACATTCGTTGAGAGAGGACATATATTCTACCTGCTGCTGATTTAATAGGGAAATAGATAGCCAGGCTGTGTATTTAGCTTTCACTACACACCTGAAGGACTCATTTGATATCTGCTGCAAGGACAGCAACCCAAAAAGCCCTTTTTAGGGCTAGAACATAATTTATTTTATTGTATTTTTTCTGTGTAAACTAATTGCATATGCCTGCCTGCTAGCGTGTGTGTGAGGCCTATTGCATCTACTCTGCCAACTTTTGCCAATGCACCATGACACTCATATCTAGTGCAACAGTAGTGTGCAGTGATATAAAAAAATACACTTTTTTGACTGTAATCGATTGAATATCAGCTGCCTGCCTACAGGCGTGTGTGTGAGGCCTATTGCATCTACTCTGCCAACTTTTGCCAGTGCACAGTGACACTCATATCTGGTGGCACGCGCAGTGCCCCAAATTTGAAGTAGGAGGTTCGACCAAGCATCTTTTTCCATCTCCCTGTTCCAAAAATCAATGCCATATACACGTCCCCTAATAGTGGACGTAACATGGATTAAACCGATAGGAATAGTACTACTTAACAGTACACACCTTATAATAACGCAGACAGAGGCAACGCAGAGAGGGGAGTCTGAAGAAGAGGAGTCAGAGGAGGAAGGTGGCTTTGAGGAGATGGAAGACCAAACACAGCAGGCGTCCCAGGGGGCTTGTTGTCACCTTTCGGGGACCCTTGGTGGCTGGGTGGAGAAAGAGACCTTCAATGACATCAGTGAGGACAAGGAACGGGACATGGCTAACTTGGTATCCAACCTTGTGCAAATGGGGAGTTTGCGGTTGTGCAAAGGGACTGTTTGCGGTTGTTTGCGTTGCATTAAACGGGGATATTGGTCTGTTACTGTGAAGCGGGTGTAACCCTTACACTACCTGATCGATACAACATCATACCTGATGTTTTAAAGCATGTTATTCCAAACAATTTAGGAATGTTAGGGGATTTATGCCCTTTATGGCTTAAAACCAGACTCTGCATCAACTATGTAATTTTCCGTGGTAGTTTTGCCATGGATCCCCCTCCAGCATGCCACAGTCCAGGTGTTAGTCCCCTTGAAACAACTTTCCCATCACTATTGTGGCCAGAAAGAGTCCCTGTGGGTTTTGAAATTCGCCTGCCCATTAAAGCCTATGGCGGTTCGCCCGTTCGCGAACATTTGATGGAATTCGCGTCCGCGGTTCGCTAACCGAAAATTTGATGTTCGCGACATCACTAGTCACCACCCATCTATTTAATATCTCCTCCTTAGAAATAAAACAAGTCAAAAACTGATTTTTTAACAATGCCATCCTTTATCACTTCCCCAGACATTACCCTTACATTCAACAACTGCTCCATTACACCAATAGCCCAAGTCTGGTGCCTTCATATTACTCTAGCACTGCACACAGACAATCGTTTACTAAAACCTACCAAATATACCTGTGAAACAGCTTAACAATATGTCAATACTGCATACAAGAAATAGTAAAAATCCTAATTAATTCACTTATTTCCACATAGACTACTGCAAATTACTCCTAATCGGCCTTCTTCCTACTAGACTATATTAATTATATCTAACTTTTAGTTTCCCATCTGCTGCCACACTCTGCCACTCCCTTCACTAGCTTCCCCTACACATTAAAATTAAGTTGAAAACCCTGATATTCATCTATAAAGATCTCAATAACACTACACCCTCCTAGATATCAGATCTAATCTCCAGATGCTCCCATAGCCTCCCCCTCTGATCATGACATAGCTATCTCTTTCCCGTTATCACTTCCTTACACTCACATCTCCAAGAAATTTCTTGTGCAGCCCCCACCCCGTGGCACTCTCTCCCTCCCCACTATTCACCACAAACAATATTATACTATTATGCTAAATTATATGCACACCTGCATTTTTCTAAATATAACATTTATTGTAAACCTATAAAAGGGGGATCTTTTCTTACTTTACTATGACAGTCAGCTGAGATATCAGGTTATTATAATATTGGAAAAAAAAAGATATCCAATAGTGCAAAATTATATAATAATACAGGGAGTGTAGAATTATTAGGCAAATGAGTATTTTGACCACATCATCCTCTTTATGCATGTTGTCTTACTCCAAGCTGTATAGGCTCGAAAGCCTACTACCAATTAAGCATATTAGGTGATTGTGCATCTCTGTAATGAGAAGGGGTGTGGTCTAATGACATCAACACCCTATATCAGGTGTGCATAATTATTAGGCAACTTCCTTTCCTTTGGCAAAATGGGTCAAAAGAAGGACTTGACAGGCTCAGAAAAGTCAAAAATAGTGAGATATCTTGCAGAGGGATGCAGCACTCTTAAAATGGCAAAGCTTCTGAAGCGTGATCATCGAACAATCAAGCGTTTCATTCAAAATAGTCAACAGGGTCGCAAGAAGCGTGTGGAAAAACCAAGGTGCAAAATAACTGCCCATGAACTGAGAAAAGTCAAGCGTGCAGCTGCCACGATGCCACTTGCCACCAGTTTGGCCATATTTCAGAGCTGCAACATCACTGGAGTGCCCAAAAGCACAAGGTGTGCAATACTCAGAGACATGGCCAAGGTAAGAAAGGCCCAAAGACGACCACCACTGAACAAGACACACAAGCTGAAACGTCAAGACTGGGCCAAGAAATATCTCAAGACTGATTTTTCTAAGGTTTTATGGACTGATGAAATGAGAGTGAGTCTTGATGGGCCAGATGGATGGGCCAGTGGCTGGATTGGTAAAGAGAGCTCCAGTCCGACTCAGACGCCAGCAAGGTGGAGGTGGAGTACTGGTTTGGGCTGGTATCATCAAAGATGAGCTTGTGGGGCCTTTTCGGGTTGAGGATGGAGTCAAGCTCAACTCCCAGTCCTACTGCCAGTTCCTGAAAGACACCTTCTTCAAGCAGTGGTACAGGAAGAAGTCTGCATCCTTCAAGAAAAACATGATTTTCATGCAGGACAATGCTCCATCACACGCGTCCAAGTACTCCACAGCGTGGCTGGCAAGAAAGGGTATAAAAGAAGAAAATCTAATGACATGGCCTCCTTGTTCACCTGATCTGAACCCCATTGAGAACCTGTGGTCCATCATCAAATGTGAGATTTACAAGGAGGGAAAACAGTACACCTCTCTGAACAGTGTCTGGGAGGCTGTGGTTGCTGCTGCACGCAATGTTGATGATGAACAGATCAAAACACTGACAGAATCCATGGATGGCAGGCTTTTGAGTGTCCTTGCAAAGAAAGGTGGCTATATTGGTCACTGATTTGTTTTTGTTTTGTTTTTGAATGTCAGAAATGTATATTTGTGAATATTGAGATGTTATATTGGTTTCACTGGTAAAAATAAATAATTGAAATGGGTATATATTTGTTTTTTGTTAAGTTGCCTAATAATTATGCACAGTAATAGTCACCTGCACACACAGATATCCCCCTAAAATAGCTAAAACTAAAAACAAACTAAAAACTACTTCCAAAAATATTCAGCTTTGATATTAATGAGTTTTTTGGGTTCATTGAGAACATGGTTGTTGTTCAATAATAAAATTAATCCTCAAAAATACAACTTGCCTAATAATTCTGCACTCCCTGTAGTGACTTGCCCATCAAAAATGACAGCATGATATAGTATTATGCATAGTGTTATTTTCTGTCCCTCTCTCCCTCCCTTGTATCTCTTTCCCGCCTCTCTCTCCGTGTCTCTTTGCCCTGCTCTCCCTCCCCTGTGTCTCTTTCCCCCCACTCCCGCCCGTGTTTTTTTTTCCCCCTCTCCCCCATTTCTCACCTCTGTGTCTCTTCCCCTCTCCTTCCCCTGTATCTCTTTCCCACCTCGCCCTCCACTGTGTCTCTTCCCTCCCTCTCGCTCCCCTGTGCCCCCCCCCCCCCCCCACAGTGTCTCTTTCTCCCCGTTCCCTCCCGTATCAGACACAGGGCAGGGAAATTAGAGGAAAATAGAAACAGGCCAGGGAGAGAGGAGGGAGGGAGAGAGGGGGAAACAGAAACATGGAAGGAAAACACAGGGGTCAGAGAGTGGGGAGAGGCTCGCAATGATTGCCGAAGGCGCTCATTGCTGGCCTTGCGATGAGCCCCGAAGGTGCTCATTGCAAATCATGAAAGTGGCGGCTTGGCAGAGACCAGCAATCGGAGGCAAAGCCGCTTATTTCGGGGCTCGTGATGAGTGCCGAAGCTGCTCATCACGAGGCCTGTAAAGTAGACGGTAGGAGAGGCTCACAATGAGCATCAAGGAGCTTATCGCGAGGCCTGCAAGTTAGAGCGGAGAGAGCCTTGCATTATGTGGCAAACAGCATTGCCAGCCTTCAAATTTTATTGCCGTCATTTTTGACGGGCAAGTCGCTAGTAGTAAAATAATCCCAATCAGAGGCGGAGCTACCACTGGTGCAAGGCACCGAGGCCCTACGATGACCTCCCACGGCCCCTGCGGACCTCCAAGGGCACCTCTGTGGCCGCCCCGGGTCCTCTGTGGCCCCCGCTGCCCCATGGCCCATGCGGGTCCTCAGTAGACTCTGCTGGTTTCTGTGCCCCCCGGACTCCTTTTGCACCCCCGTGGATCCTATGTGGCTCCCTGTGGGCTCTCTATGTATCCTATGGCCACCCTGGGATCCATCCAACTTGAAGGAGATGGAGCAGTTTTGCAAGGAGGAATGGGCAAAATTCGCAGTGGTAAGATGTGACAAGCTCATAGAGACTTATCCAAAGCGATTTGGAGTTGTGATTGCATCAAAAGGTGGCTCTACAAAGTATTGGCTTTAGGGAGTGAATAGTTATGCACATTGCATTTTTCTGTTATTTGTCCGATTTGTAAATTTAATGATGCAAATCCTCAAACAATCCATGCTAATTCCAGGTTGTGAGGCAACAAAACACAAAAAATGCCAAGGGGGTGAATACTTTTGCAATGCACTGTAGGTGTGGGTGTTTGTGTGTATATATATATATATATATATATATATATATATATATATATATATATATATATATACAGTAATGGCCCGAATATAAGCTGCATTTTTTTTTCAGATTTACAAGCTTGGAAATTACAGGTACGGCTTATATTCGCGACCGTAAAATAATTGCCAATTTGCGGGTTTGAGACTCTTGCACAATTTTAAAGTCATTCACATTCCAAATAAGACCCGCAAATTGGTTAAATATAGCACCGTAAATGCAAGTTCAAAATTAATACTGCACTGTAAAGTACTGTAAAATACAGGGAAAGCAATGAATGACATTAGAATTAATTGTGCAACAGTCTCTTATCTTTTACATTTGCCGTTTACAGGTGTGAGTGTAGGAATTGAATAGCGATTGTAACATTTTGCGAGCTATGATTTTTGGCCTGTAACCCGCAAAAGAAGTTACCATAGGTAAGTTTAAGCTTATATTGGATATTATCTTTTTTTTTCACCTTTTATTTCATAGGTGCAACATATACATTATATATATATACATTATATATATACACATATATACATATATATACACATATATACACATATATATATATATATATATATATATATATATATATATATATATATATATATACACATATAAATATATATATATACATATATATATACAAGAGGTTGCTCTCAGAGTGGCTTATCATGGCTATAGAACTAACCTATTAAGGTTGGTTCGTTCTCTGATGAGCACCTCTGACTTTGTTGTTTTCTATATATATATATATATATACACAAAAAAATGTTTGCCTGCCCCCTTCTGGGGGTGGGGCCTAAATTTTCTCTTTGCCCCGGGGCCCCCCAGGCACTAGCTCTGCCACTGATCCCAATTTAAGTTTTTTTTAATACAAACTAACAATATAATTGTGCATGGGGCTATATTAGGTCGGGCTGGTAACCGGTTTCCCCAGCATCAGATCTGCCCAAAGACCTGTAATTAATGATCAGAGACAAGTAATGTGTTTAGCCATCTAAGCTCTCTTACATTAGGTGTTTCTGATTATTAATTACAGCGCCATGCTGTAATTATATCCTTTGTTTGTTTTTAAATGGGGATTAATACTGATAATATGGACACAATTATAAAAAATAGCATTGGACACTAGTGTGCTGTGCATCTGGTAACAAATGTACTTAATTGTATCCAATGGAAGATACATTGAACACATAATGCTCACATATTAGAATTTCTTGACCAGCATTTAATATTAAATAGGGTGAACATTTAAATCCAATTAGAATTGCAGTTATAGCATGTAAAGATGAATACAATATTTTAAAATATCATTGAAAACTATTGAGCTGTTTATATGCATTTAACAGACAAAACATGCATTTACCTATATATAATATATGGCATATGACACCTCACATACATTGTATTGAAATATCTAATAATTAAGAGTTGGAGACAGGAGTGACTGGACCTCAGCACTGACTTAGAGGCTTGAACCTCAGGTACAATATTTTTTTTTAGATCATCTTTTTTCCCCTTTAAGCTGATCCCTTATAGCGGCCCTGATATGAGGACCTATACAGCAGAGGCTAAGCCGCTATTTTATTTGCCCCCCTTATTTTTTGTTTTTTTGTTTAATTCTTTGTTTAACTTTAACATTTTTGAATAATGTTCCTGTATCGCTCCCAGCTCTACTGAATTTACTTATTAAAATTTGACTACTCTGTCTGACAGAGGGCTATTATGTCTTATAGTTTTTGAACAGTTTCCCCCCTCTTCCCTAAAATGACAACTGTAAATCCTCATAAAAACAAAAATGGAATGACAAACATAAAAGCTCTGGGTTAATGTGGATTTATTTAATATACACAGTAATGCACCTGAGTCTACTTTGTACAACTTACATGCAATAGAATTTCTTTGTATACTTTGTAAAGTAATCTGTATTGTTGTTACAAATTTCACTTTCTAAGTGTCTACTGGAATAAAAAAAAAAGAAATCACATATAATAGTTGTCAAACTACGAATCATCGTCACCCGAAGCGAGGGACGCAGTTTGGTCGCGAGGGTCCGCATTTGCTGAGGTGGAGGCTCTACGACGCCTCACACGCGGTTACAAACACCCACACAAGCGGCACTTTACCAAAATAGATCTAACACGCAATCACTATATATGGAGTTACACACAAAACTACGAATCGCTGGACTTAGAACACAAAATTTACAGACTTACCAGACAAAAATACGAGACGCGGGACTTAGACCTCGCAAAAATACGACCTTAACGGCTGAAACGTGCGCACCTGAAATCATTAAAAACACAATAAATACACACAAAAAATACATAAAAAGCTTACCCACAGCAAGGGAACTAACACCTCAGTTTGAGTCCAAATTCCCGAGTTCAGACACACGAAAAGCCCCTAAGCGAGAGAAAAAAAAGCCAGCGAAAAAAAATAAAACAAGGCTACAGGAACCTAAAGACGCAAAACACCACCAAGCACATAAGCATTTTCCAAAAAGCTGTACGAGGTCCAAGATACACTTTTAGTAAGGATGCAAAATCATACACACCAGCGTACCACATACACATTCGCCGCCATTTCACAACACTAACTTACACAATGCGGAAGTACACAGCTACCCTAACGGCTTTCCCTCGCGCACGCAGCCTATTTACACTACACACTGCACACATTGCTGACTCTTACACCTCAGCTCCAGAACTGTGCAAACCTACATTATATGCTGCAGGAACATCGAAACAAATTGTCAGCTCTTCAGCACAATGCTTCCTGCATATATTACTTACAAATAGGTAAAGTATATTAATTTATTAATTTATTCATTGGCATACAAAGATTACATATACCCCCCCAAAAAAAAAAATAGCGCAATAAACATTCAAAGCGCCTCACAACCAATGCAAACGCTGCTCATACCACACAAAATGCACCAGGGGACAGACTTGCAATAAGCGCAAAAAACACATCAGCCCCGACCTTAAAATGATAGCAAAAGCCCCTGTAATAACAAAAAAACACTAGCCGTGCAATGAGCGGTAAAACAGTTTCAGTTATGTCTCAAACAGCATTCCCATGACTTCAAATTTTATTGACCATAATTTTTGTTGGGCAAGTCGCTAGTGTCTAATAATTAGAATTATTTGACCAGCACAACATACAAAATAATGTTGGATTTTATTCCAATAAGGACAATACCTTTTGGTAGAAATATCATATAATGTTGCAACGCTATTGGATATTTGTTTCCAAGCTAATGATAACTTGATACCTCTGTTCTCCTCTTTTTTTATATATTTGAAATCAAATTCTTTGCTCAGACATAACAGCTAATAATTTGATCCCAAGATAAATGCTTTTTAGTTTCAAACAATCCCTGAAAATATATCCATTGAAAGAAGCCTACCAACATTTTACATATAATAGTTGTCAAACTGCGAGTCGTTTTCACACTTTGCGAGCTCGCAAGAACTGCGTCCCTCGCTGCAGTTTGGGGCTGCAAATGCGACCCTCGCAAAGCGAGGGGCCGCATTTGTGGAGGCTCCAACGTCGGCTGCAATAAGCTGAAGGCTTTGCGAGGGTCTGCATTTGCGGAGGTGGTGGCTCCAAATGTTATACAAAAACATACGAGCCTCGGGACGTAGAAAAAAAAAATTATAAACTTGCAGAACCACACCCGCGTACCACATACACAATCGCCGCCATTTTACAACACTAACTTACAGAATGCGGAAGTATCCAGCTACACAAAAGTTTTCCCCTCGTGCATGCAGCCTATTTACACTGCACACATTGCACACATTGCTGACACTTACACCTCAGCTCAACAACACTGCAAATCTACATTGTATGCTGCAGGAACATCAAAACAGATTGTTAGCTCTTCAGCACATTGCTTACTGCATATATTAATTACAAAGAGGTAAAGTATATTAATTTATGATTTCATTAATAATTATCATCAAAAAAGGCCTTCACCTTCAAAGGCCTTCACCGCGTGCCTCACAAGAAGCGCCAACGGTGCTTATAGGACACAGGGGAGAGGCTTGCAATAAGAGCCAAAAGGAGATCAGCCCGGACCTTACAATGAGCGCAAAAGCGGCTCTGATAACAAAAAATACACCAACCTAGGCTTGCGATGAGCGCCGAAGGATCTCACACGACCAAAACACTTACTGTCTGTGGCAAACAGCATTACCTGCCTTACAATTTTATTGCCCCGTCATTTTTGACGGGCAAGTCGCTAGTTCCCTAATATCAGCCATTCAAACATGATGGTGAATGATTTCTTGGCGTGGACTATGCTACCACACTGGAGCACCGACAAGCAATGCACTCCTTTTTGTCTCTATACCCTTACCCTTACACTTTATATTTTCTGTATCAGTAGTGTCTTGCCTATTATTTGTATTCCATGTATTTAGCACTACAGTAATAATAATAATAATAATAATAATAATAGCAATAATAAGAATAATAAAATATATATCTAAACAAATGTGTCAATATTGTCATTATACTATGTAAACAAATAATAATGTGGAAATAGATTTCAAGTACAAATCCAACATTATTTTAGTTGAATTTAGAAGTTCATGAATATATGAACTATTTATTGTTAAAGGGAAATTAGATAAGACAATAAAATATTTTATGAAAAACAGTTTTTAAAAACTCTTATTTAAATGCAACAATTACATTTAAAATAAAAAATTAAAATGGCACGCACTCGATATGATTGGTCTCTAAGCAACACAAGATAAGATGGAGACCTCTGTTCATAAACAGAGTGTTAAAAAAAAAAAACATTTATTCTATAAAAATGTATTTACATTATGCCATCTCTTACCTAACAATCACTGCCTCTGATCTGGAACTACTTTTAGCTGCTAAGGTGATCATCTCTTCTGCTACAATGGTCTCAATTTTACACTTAGACTCTTATATTAATTAATTCTGTATAATTGTGATTTTCTTTTTTTTCTGTTTAATAGACCTCTCTGTTTGAGGAATAGCCATTCTATCTGTATCTGTTTAACTATGCCCTCTGTATTCCTTTAGTAACCCATTTGCTCACTCACTAACTTCCTTTTACTTTCATACCTAGGTTCAGGACACAGCCCTCCATCTCTTACCTTACAAACATTGCCTCTGATCTGGAACTACTTTTCTCCCTCCTATAACTCTTGCCATACTAACTTCTTCCTTAATCAAGATACCACTTCCCTCTCACCCACCTCTAACTGTTGCAGCTATATAGCACTCTAATTACTATTACCTGACTTTCCCATTTGCAGGTTATGGTTTCTGACTAACAAGCCATTCACCTCAGGTGACTCTGTCAGACCCCATTCATCTCCCATGTAATGGAAAAAAAAACTTTCTAACTTTACATACCTTCCTACCTAAGGTAACTTTCACTTTCTTCATGACCTTCCTTGCTATTCCTTTTCTGCTTTTCCCCAGGTTTCTGCCTCTTCCATTCCCTTTAGATTGTAACAAGTTTCTAATCTTGTAGGGTGCTTTGGGGAAAAAACGTGTTTTACAAAGATTTTAATCTCAGAACAGGGCAGTCCATGTTCTGCAGTTTGTTAATTTTGTATTTTTCCTTGTTCTTATTCATTGTATAGCGCAACAGAATAAGTAGGCGCGTTACAAATAAAAGTTAATAATAATAATGGCTTAGACAGCTGCCAATGCTGTTAGTTTGTTATCTACTTCACAAACAGATTACATTTTTCTTGAACTACGGTTGCCCTTTAACGTCAGTCAATCAATCTGATAGCTTCTTTGTGCTATATGTGTCTGAACACTGTTACAAACAAAAGTTTTTGACAACTTCTTATATTGCAAGGGATATGAGGATTGTGCAAAATAATGCAATGTGGAAAGACTTGGTGGAATATGCTTATGAGATACTAAAGAGACAATAGATTCACAAATCCTTCAGCTTCCAACACAAATAAAATAACATATCAGTAATTAGAATGCCAAGTATATTAAAAAAAATATATTAATGTACTATCACAAACATGGCATCATGGCCAGTTAGTCATAGTACTTTAAATAGCATGACTTTATAATAGTTAATAGTAGTGATGTGTATAATGGAATTTTTGTTAAGTATTTTATAAACTCCAGTCATGGCAATTTCATGAGTACAAGTTTGAACTCCTTATACTTTTTTTTTTTTTAGGGTAAGACAGTTTCTCTAGAGCAGGGGTGGGCAAGTATGGTCCTGGAGGGCCACACACAGGCCAGGCTTTGAGGATATCCCTGCTGTGTACAGGCGAGACTATCACTGCATTAGTCATCATGATTCACTCACCTGTGCACAGAAAGGAAATCCTAAATACAGGTGTCATGGGTGATTTTGGGGCTCCCCTGGCACACTGGGTCTATTACAGTGGACAAGAGACTTGTTATGGGGATTGGGATATGTTGTTTGTATGGGTAAAGTTTAAAGAATTAACGTGTATGTGTGCTCAGAATGTGGTAATATGTAAGCTCTGACACTATTAGAGAGTGCAGGCTAATTTTCTCATTATAAATGTGGTGTGATGGCCTGGACTTGAAGAGGTTAAACTGCATGGAATGTGTAGTCCTGGTTACTGTAGTTACATTGTGTGTGTGTGTGTGGGGGGGGGGGGGGGGGGGTGGCAAATATACTGGGATATGGGGCCTCTTTGTATATCAGAGTCAGCTACATCTGTCCTGATAAGCACAGATTAGTCACCTTCTGGCATAGTCCAATCCCATTTCTAATATAGGGATGGGGGTTGTATCATGGGATAGACATCCCCCATGTGGTGAGGGTGGGGGCTGAGGAGGATGGGTGGACCTGTGAGAATAATGGATATATTGTGTCATTCAATAAAGGTTAGAGATTCTCTGGTAGAACTACAGAAAGGTACATGGTGTAGCTTCTTGGATTCTAAAGAAAAGGGGATGTGATGGTGCCTGCCTCTTCAATCTTCTCTATACTAAACTAATGGTGTTGCTGGCCTGATTTATTTGCTTCTCCATCAATGATGTTTTGATCTGGAGGGCTGGTGTGCTGAGATGAGCATAAAAGTCACAGCCTGGAGATTAGTCCTATAAGCTACAATAGGAGAAATAAGGGGGATACAGAGCCTCTTAAACTTGGGCCTGACACCAGGACTGTGTGTGGCCATCCAGGACCAAACTTGCCCACCCCTGCTGTAGAGTTAAAGTATAGCTCACTCACTCCTGCAGTCCATTCCAGGTCTTCTGCTCTTCAGTGCTGTAGTGCTAGGACCTATAATAATATTTCAATGCTTTAAGGATGTTTAATTTTTCCTACACTAGACCTACTCAGCCATGATTGACTGATGCTAGACCAGCACTGCATATAACATTGTATAACATTTTTTTGATGGAGTGTTTGTTTTTTGTCATCTGAAGAGAGTATAAGCTACATTTTAAACTAAGGTCGACATATGTCATTTTATCCCATTCAGACACCATGTTGAAATACTTGCATTAGGAGGACACTACATGAAAGGACCACCAGTTTGTCAAGTATGTACCAAGATAACAGTGTTAGCACTGTGTAATGCATGGACATAAAATATTTTTTTTGAAAGCCTACATTTTTGAAGTTTCTGTTTTAGAGTACAGGAATACATTTTGTGTTTGCTGTATCACATCCTGAGACCATGGAAACTAGTCTTTGTCGCTATCATTGGAGGGATGGGTGGGCCTGGAGGCAACAGTCAGAAGTCCAGAGTCTTTGTTGATAACTGGATAAGATTAAAATTGACACCACTACCCTCCCCTTCTCTGGGCCAGAAGCAGGATGGTGCATCAAGGGATGCAACCATAGCACTTCAGAAAACACCGTTCACACACACAACTTCTATCATTGTATCATGGGTCGTACAGAGGCACCAGGGTCGTACAGAGGCATAAAAATTTATTTATATTGTTTTAATTAAAACTAGTTATATGACTTTTTCCTGCTATATCATGCCAATAGTCAGCTTAAAAGTTTTCAAACATGTATTTTCTTTTCATTGTGCAGTAGCCGCTTAACAAAGGACTACTGGTCAAGCAGAGAGCGACCAGTAGAAATGGTCTATGTCAGTGAACCAAAACTTTTTTCCAAAGGATCCCTTAATACTTGACTAGGGTCTTGGTGGACCACTTGATTACTTTGATGTGAACGTCTTGACAATGATTACACACTCTGTACTACTGGAACATAGCCTGTGCACTTATAAACCATAAGTCTAGTATCTATTCACTGCTGTACTGCTTTGCTATACATTTTTATTACATTTTATTAATTTTATTTAATATTTTTTGTAATCATATTTGTATTGTGAACTATCTAGATTGTGGTCCATGGACCACTGGCCGCAAATACAGAAAGGAAGAAAAGGTTGATCCATGGAGAAAGGTGTGTAGGGTGAAGGTAGAGCCCAGAGAAAGAAAAATGGATGGGAAGAAAATACATATGAAGAAGGCAAAAGCAAATACTGCTGTTTTAAAGAAAGGACATTAGATAAATAGATCAGCATTCCAGTGGAGGTGTGAAGGATAGATATGGTGGATGAATTTAAGCATGGCTGAGATATGCATGTGGCTGTCCTCATAATTTATTGAGTCAAGGGTTTTCAGGAGGATAAAATGGGCAGATTAAAAGGGCCTACTACTTCTTAACTGGTTTAAAAATAAAAAGGCAATAAAACCACAGTTATCACTGCACAAATACAGCAGTGATGTTTATAATACAAACACTGAACAACACATTTTCTGTTAACAAGCTTTGTGTTACTAGAGTGATAGAAAACAAAATGATGTATTTTCTGCTGCCTGCAAATAAACCAAGTTCTGACATGTTGCATTCCTTCATTCACTCATGGAAACATTTCCTGCAGTTTGTTTGCAAATGTTTTGAGGTGAACTAAACTATGATTACAATGTCATAACTATTATACAAAAATAAATATATGTAAAAGTTATAATATAAATCAAAGGACTATATGTAACCATTAAGGAGCTCTGTTGAATAAAGACGTAAGTTATAGCAAACCTATTTTTGCTATTTATTATTATACTAGTCGTTTGCCCGTCATAAATAACGCTATAATATTTCATGTATCTCTTCCCCACCCCCACCCATCTGTTTCTTCCCTCCTCTCCCTCCTCTGTGTCTTTTTCCCCCCCTCTCCATCCCCTGTGTCTCTTCTCCCCCTCTCCCTCACCTGTGTCTCTTCCCCCCTCCCTCCCCTGTGTCTGTTCCCCCTCCCTCCCCTGTGTCTCTTCCCCACTCCCTCTCCTGTGTCTCTCCCCCCTCCCTCCCCTGTGTTTCCCCTCCCTCCCTCCCTTGAGTCTCTCCCCAGCCTCTCCCTCCCCTGTGTCTCTCCCCAGCCTCTCCCTCCCCTGTGTCTCTCCCCCCTCTCCCTCCCCTGTGTCTATTCCCCCTTAACCTCCCCTGTGTCTCTTCCCCCTACTCCCTCCCCTTTGTCTCTTCCCCCTACTCCCTCCCCTTTGTCTCTTCCCCCTTCTCCCTCCCCTGTGTCTCTTCCCCCTTCTCCCTCCCCTGTGTCTCTTCCCCCTACTCCCTCCCCTGTGTCTCTTCCCCCTCTCCCTCCCCTGTGTCTCTTCCCCTCTCTCCCTCCCGTGTCTCTCCCCCCTCTCCTGTGTCTCTTTCCTCCCTGTGTCTCTTCCACCCCTGTGTATCTCCTACTCCTCCCCCCACTCCATGCAAAAAAAAACTTGATTTATGGAGCATTACCCATGTATTACTTTCTACCTCATGAATACCTCTGTTTATCTCTCTATATATACATACATAGAGCATCTAATGGATATCCATGGTCTGTCTGCCAACACAGAAGAGATAAATGTGTCACTTCAGCTGATATTCAATCCATATGGAGTTTTAGCAGACTATATGAAATATATGTAATCTGAAGATAAGAGTTCTTCAACAAACAAGTCAATATACTTAACTCTGAACATCATTAGAGAGTTATACTGTACAGGGAGTGATTGAACTTTAGATGTTTTTCTCTATGTTTTATTAATACTTAGTAAAAACTATTATACCTACAGTAACTATTAAAAATTACTTAAAGGGCAGTTAATTCAGTACAATTTGTAGCACACCACTGTAAAGTTCTCATAAAACCATGTTGAAATACTTTTTGAATATTAGAAATACATTCTTTTTTCACAGAAAAATTTGTAAATGAAGTGTCTGTTTACATGAGTCACTGGCTGCCCCCTGACAACCCCACAACAACAGCTCCATTAAGGGGCATAAGCAGAAAGAGAGTCAACCCTTCCCAAATTCATCTGTGCAGATAAACGACTGCTTGAAACAGCAAAAGAGTACATTTGGGGGTAACATCTTCTGCTGCATTCCTGAAGTTCAGTGGAAAAACTATAAATCTTTGTGCTCACAGAGACCTTCACCGCTTGGTGTCGGCAGATGTTGTTAATAATGGAACAGTCAGGAGTGTGTTTGTAAACAGACCTAAGACCTCAGATTTGTAGCTGTTATTAGTGTGATTAAAAAAACAACCAATAGATCATTTTAGCATAGAATCTGTGCTCTTTCACACCATGGAGAGCACTTATATATCTATATGACAGGTATTATTACAGCCTACACATGGGTGCAGATACACCTGACACCCTCATGTGACAGCAACACGTTATTATATACTGAGAATTATAGTATTGTTTGAAAGTATTATAGCATATTCCTGTGTGTAAGTCCATGATTGCTTCTGACACTCAGAATATGTATTCTGTTTTTTATGCTGTATCCCTTTATATATATCTTTACAAGATCTTTGCATGTACAGTATGAGCAAATCACAACTATACCTCAGGTTAAAAACCTCATAGCTGCTTTTACAGAAATATACTATGTTTAGATTCAAGCCTATAACATAGGAATGATTACAGTCTGAGAACTTCAGTGTAATTTGTTCTACATTATTATGTAAATAAATGACTGCCAAAAAAGTAATTAGCTGCTTTGATTAGTCTGCTTGTCTGTCTCTGTGGTGGCCAAAGCAATGCCCCCCAATGTTATAGTGATGTTAGATCCCCTCCCCCATCATTATCAAGTACTCTGAGACACAAATGATCATATTGAGCTGCACATTAACTACAGCAGTGTTTTGTATCTGTGGAATGATGTACTTTAAAGAAAAAGACTAGTACTAAGTATAAACATTTTTAAATTCTCTTTAAGATGAAAACAACCTTATGTTGTGTTGGCAGAGTCCCTTTAAAATGTTTTTAAACATGTATGAGGATTTCAGTCTATTCTGGAATTTCTCTGTTGAAACACTAAATGTATGTCCCTATGTACCAATTGGTCATCAATAGACATAATACATTTACTTCCTATGTTATATTTTGCAACATTCCCACATCCATTTGTTTGCCATCTATTAACCCTTTTGACAAATGTTAATTGGAATTCCCATTTTAAGGTCTCATTGCCTCATGTCTACCACTTTATGGAAGCACAGTTATGTTACATTGTGGACTTTGATTTTATGACACCATATAAATTCCATATAAAATATCTGCCCTCATTCTAATTTTACAAATTTGGTTTATTACACTTGAGTAACAGGATGAGCCACAAGACTCATGTTTGTGCATTAGATGTTTTTTGACCTAAATACTTCACTTAAATTCATATTTGATTATTTAGGAAATAATATCCCACAGTTTAAAAAATAGAGGTAACTCCTAATACTCTGTATTAAAATTACATTTTAACCATTAATAAACCACCAGAGACCTTATGGGTCCTGAAGGCCTAGAAAAGGCAGTACTGCTAGAGGATGTTTGTGGTTAGGCTAATCAAGATTTAACTTCATATTTTAATCCTTCACCAGATCATTTCAATATAATAAAAACCTATGAGGTCTTTGCACCACACATATAAAAGGGACAGTTAATTCAGCACAACTTGGAGCACACCACTGTAATGTACTCCTGAAAACACGTTGAAATACTTTTTGAATTTTTGAAATAGGTGCTTATTTTTACAGAAAAAAATCATAAATTAAGTTGTGTTTACATGAGAATTAGGCATGCCTCCAGAGAGACTGACAGCAAGAGCTGTGTGCAGAGAGCAGATCAGAAATATGGTTAACCCTTCACACATTCATCTATGCAGGGAAATGACCGCTGGAAACTCACAAATATGGTACTCGGGGGTTAACTGATGGCTGGTGACATTCCTGAAAGCAAATTAAACCATAATTCTTTCTGCTCAGACGAAGCTTGGAACGGCAGTGCCCTGTTCTCGGCAGATGCTGTAAATCATGAGGCAGTCTGCAGTGTGTCTGTAAACAAACCTAAGACTGCACATTTTTTACTGTTCTTAGTTTAATTAAAAAAGATAACTTTCATATAGAATCTTGTGCTCTTTCACACAATGAATAGCACTTATAGTGAGGTAAATGACCCTTTAAGCACTGCGTAGGAAATCTTATGACCAAAAAGTCTTGTAGGAACCAACATAGGAGCCATATTCTATTAGCTGCTTGCAAATGTCTCAAACTCACAACTTTGGCTGCAAGTGTTTTCTTTATATATATATATATATATATATATATATATATATATATATATATATATATATATATATAAATGTTTGATGTATTCTACTGACTGCAGTAGAGTAAGGCTCTAATAATTGATTGAAAAAGGCCTTGCAAGTCCTCTTAAGTACTCGTAATATTTTTGAGTTGCAGGTTAGACTTTATTTGCAATTTAGCGCTCCAGGTTTAATATAATATTGATTTTGTGTAACTTTAATTATTTAGAGCTTGTAATATGTGAGGTGTGCTAAAAACAATGGAGATCTAAGGCCGGTTGTGTGGGTTTGGCTCGCCCATAGTGATTGTGGGCGGGTAACTTGTAATCGGATTGCAAGTAGCTAATAGAATTTGTGGCAATATTAAGACTGATTTTAAATACTAAACCACAAAAGGAGTCTTTGTAATGCTCCACCCATACCTCTACAACAATAAATACTAAAAAACAATCTAATAAAATACAATTCCAAATGCTCATTCAAACCAGTAGACACTGACACCCAATTAATTCTAAGTCACTCCTGATTAATACAGAGTCCCAGGGGTTAACATCCACCCACCTGCCCTACAAATATATTTGTAGGGCAAACAAAAATCTTCTTTTCACACTCAATATGTATCTCTTGGCAATTCATAGTATGTAATATGTAAGAAATTAATATATAATGTGATATATCAAAACTACAATGTTCATGTGCAATAATAATAAAACTTATTAATGTGTTGTCAACAATTGTGTGATTCCTAACATCTTGACATATGATATAATGCTTGGTAAATTGGTGGTAAAGTCAGTATAATGAGAGCTGTAAACGTTCTGGATTGCAGTAGCATTCTGCTTATGTATTCAGGTACACTTAGGTTGAGACCAGGTACATGATTACAATGAGTTTCATATAGTTACCCATCTGGCCTCAAGCAAACAGAAGCCGAATACACAAGCAGAAAAACACTGCAATCCTGGACTGTTGGTAGCACTCAGAGGATAGACCTCACTACCACTGGTTTAGTGCATGTGATAATAACAATACATCATTACAAAATAAAGAGGCAGACACAGTAAAACAGTTTAAAAATGTTACTGAAAAATTATAATTTTAAAAGAAGCAGGGTCAACAATGTAACAAAACATGCAAAAATATAATGATATTATAATCAATGTGGTACAACTTGATTCCAGGAGTCCATGAGGCTGACTAAAATAAAATAAGAAACTTATCTAACCCCTAGCACTGTAGACAAATGCATAGTACTTACATATCCCTCAGCCCAATAGAATAACTACAACTTTAGAGAAGAGGTTCTCTGAGAATCCAATTCCTAAAATTGAACTAACAGTAATAGTGCATAGCACTTAAATATTTTGTTCATCTGGTCAGTAAACCAACTTGGCTATCAGCTAGGTTAATTGAACCGCACTTACCTACACACAGCAAGTCTCATTGGAAAGTTTAAAAATAGTATGACACAGCTCTAAAATGCTCTATGTGGGCAAAAGAAAAGGAAGAGAAAAAATGGATGGATATGTACAGCTTAGTAAGGTTTACATTTTCGCTGAATTCTTACAAAAATGACTCAAACTATTTATAAATGATACATGAACATCGGTACAACTCATGTGCATTTATTCAATGACTTTCTGTCACGTACCTTTGGGAGGGAATGGCATGATAATTGCTAAGTAGCATGGCATAGCTAGATCAGTATGGCTACATCATTATGACTTCCTTGCAGGACCTTCGTAGCAAGGAATTAACATTTAGATGTCATGGGGTCTATAGATATGGTTATATAGAAAAGGGGGGATTGGGGTGAGTGGGGGAGGGAATAACGGTGCTTCCCTTCAGAGCTTGGGAGGAGGGAATTCCTAGGCTCATAGGGGATGATCGATAGTGGTGCCATAAAGACCCTACCTATGTATATAGTTACTTAACACCTTCCCTTATATGGGGAAGGGTTTAAATGAGGAGGTAATGAGTGTAGAGCTGTGTAGTGTTGCAGCACTACTGTGGAGACTACTGAGCTGGACTCTCAGTGTCTCTTGCCGCATGGAGACAGTACAGCTTAGGGACAACATGAGAACAACCTGCCTAATTTTTTCGCTAGTTTACTGAAAAGTTTGTGGTGGGTGCGATTGGGATGGATCACATACCAGTAATATTACAAGTTGTTTTTTCACAAAGTTGCTGTTCAATTGTAACTTTACTGAGCACTCACAAAAATACTTATAACCTGCAAATGGTAATATTAATGATATTTTGAAAAATATTCACTGAAGAGCACCTGTAAATGCAGAAAAAATATTTTAAAAATAATCCCCTTCCCCGCTCACACCCGATCTTCAATACAGATAACCATGGGAGTTCAGAACCCCCATGGCATCTAAAAATTAATCCCATGCCACGGAGGTCCCCTGTGGCACCTAAATGTTAACCCCTACCGAATGCGTCCTCAATGGCTAGAATCTTGCAGGACATCCATGGCATATAAAAATCTAAGATATATGCCATGGAGGTCCTGGGAAGACCTCCATGGTAGAAATCCAAATAGTATATGCCAATGAGGTCCTGGAAGAACCTCCATTGGCCCTAACATTAACCCCCTATGCCATGGAGAAGGATCTCTGTGGCATTAAATATTAAACCACAAAAAAATAAAATAAATTAAACCCCTATACCCGGGGGTCCTGTAAATATCCAATGGCAATAAATATCTAATGGCACTTTAAGGTCCCCCGTGGTTGGTAGGGGGTTAATAGAAATACCATGGGGTCCTTTAGGGGCTCCCACTGTATGAGGTTAGTTAGTAGATGCCACAGAAGCTCTTAAAGGGTTACTCTTTAGTGGCACGAAGATCCTTTAAGGACCTCCGTGCCGTTACATATGTATAGGATAGGGGGTTAATGTATAATGTCAAAGAGGTTGTTCTAGGACCTCTCTGTCATAGGGGGTTAATGAAGTAATATTACAAGTGAATATAATTAAATACATTAGTACCTTTACTGCAAAAAGCACTTGCAGATTAAAATCTTTGGGCCATATTCAATTGAGGTTTCGGGAGATCCGGGAGCCCGTAAGTGAGGTTGCAAACTAATTTGCTATTTAATTTGCTATTTAATCGCTATTCAATTGCTCAATTTCCCCAAGCCCGCAAATGTTTTAACGCATGTAAACGGCAAATGAAGGGGAAAATCCTAAGAGTTCTAGAGAGGACCCGCAATTGGGTTAAACACCTATTCGTAGCACTGTAAATGCAAATAAAACATCAATACTGGGAAGTAAATAACGGGGAAAGCGATGAAAGACATTAGAAATAATTGCACAACAGTCTCAAGCTCGCAAATCGACAGGAAATTTGCATTTTATTTATGCGTCATTTCGGGGTTAAATCGATCTTTGGTATCAATGAGTTAATACATATCAGACCACCCATATGGACTAAAACACTAGTTTTCCTCATTCTTTATTTTGTGGGTTTGAGAGTCTGATCGCATATCGGACCCTCGAACCTAATTGATTGACATGTAACCTCCATGTTTTACTGCCGTAATAATGACAGTCTCCTTTTTGTATTGGCTGATTCAAAATGGGCGGTTACGGGCTTGCTGAATTGATCATGTTCCCACTCTAAACTGCTCTGAACCAGTGCATGGTTTACGGTTTGGGCACTGTTGTGTCGTTGGTAATATTGGCCATATGTTTGCCTCACTTCTGTTTCTCCACTTTATACAAACATGCATATTTACAGCTGAATTGACTGTGCAGTCACTTTGTAACACAGTATATGACTGCAAATAGCTATTGATGTTGTGCTGTGAGCTGAACTGTCTAAGCACGCTGGAGATAAAAAGACTACAGATCTAAAGAAGGTCAAAGTACCAAGTAGAGGGAAGAGATAGTCACCCTGTTAAGGATAACCAACAATCGCTTTCTTTTTTATAGCGGCATCAACTGAGCTTCACTATCATAAGAGCTACAAGAACAAAAGTACAAAAAGGAAGCCAGTGTAACATGACTGATATAAATTTCATAATGTACAAATATACCAAAACCATATTCACAATAGAGAAAGAGTTTGAGAATCCACAACATGTGTTTCCTCCTTCCTTAGCTGGTTTACCTTATCCTTTATTGCCATGTGATAATGTACAGTGCCTTGCAAAAGTATTCACCCCCCTTGGCATTTTTAGTGTTTGGTTGACTCACAACCTGGAATTAACATGGATTGTCTGAGGATTTGCATCATTTAATTTATAGAACATGCCCACAACTTTGAAGATGTTTGCTTTTTTTATTGTGAAGCAAACAACAAATAGGACAAAATAACAGAAAAAGTCAATGTGCATAACTATTCACCCCCCCTAAAGTCAATACTTTGTAAAGCCACCTTTTGCGGCAATCACAGCTCCAAGTTACTTTGGATAAGTCTCTATGAGCTTGCCACATCTTACCACTGGGATTTTGCCCATTCCTCCTTACAAAACTGCTCCAGCTCCTTCAAGTTGGATGGTTTGCGCTTGTGAACAGCAATCTTTAAGTCTGACCAAAGATTTTCAATTGGATTGAGGTCTGGGCTTTGACTAGGCCATTCCAACACATTTACATGTTTCCCCTTAAACCACTCAAGTGTTGCTTTAGCAGTGTGTTTGGGGTCATTGTCCTGCTGGAAGGTGAACCTCCGACCTAGCCTCAAATCACGCACATAGTGGTACAGGTTTTGCTCAAGAATATCCCTGTATTTATCACCATCCATCTTTCCCTCAACTCTGACTAGTTTCCCAGTCCCGGCTGCTGAAAAACATCCCCACAGAATGATGCTGCCACCACCATGTTTCCCTGTGGGGATGGTGTTCTTTGGGTGATGTGATGTGTTGGGTTTGCACCAGACATAGCATTTTCTTTGATGGCCGAAAAGTTCAATTTTAGTCTCATCAGACCAGAGCACCTTCCTCCATACATTTTGGGAGTCTCTCACATGCCTTTTCGCAAACTCAAAACGTGCCATTTTGTTTTTTGCTGAAAGTAATGACTTTCTTCTGGCCACTCTGCCATAAAGCCCAACTCTATGGAGCGTATGGCTTATCGTCGTCCTATGTACAGATACTCCAGTCTCTGCTGTGGCACTCTGCAGCTCCTCCAGGGCTACCTTAGTTATCTGTGCTGCCTTTCTGATTAAGGCCCTCCTTGCTTGGTTCATGAGTTTTGGTGGGCGGCCGTCTCTTGGCAGGTTTGCTGTTGTGCCATGTTCTTTCCATTTGGTTATGATAGATTTGATGGTGCTCCTGGGGATCATCAAAGATTTGGATATTATTTTATAACCTAACCCTGCCTTGTACTTCTCAACAACATTGTCCCTTACTTGTTTGGAGAGCTCCTTGGTCTTCATGGCAGTGTTTGGTTAGTGGTGCCTCTTTCTTAGGTGTTACAGCCTCTGGGGCCTTTCAAAAAAGGTGTGTATATGTAATGACAGATCATGTGATACTTATATTGCTTTCAGATTTAATTTCACTAATTATGTGACTTCTGAAAGTAATTGGTTGCACCAGAGCTTGTTATGGGCTTCGTAACAAAGGGGGTGCATAAATACAGACATGCCAATTTTCAGTTTTCTATTTCTAAAAAATAGTTTTATGTATATATTTTTCTCATTTCACTTCACCAACTTAGGCTCTCATTCAATTGCGATTTGGCCAATTGAATAGGGCCCTAAATAAGCACATAGCATATTTTTTTAAATAAGTTTTTAGTTAGTGAAAACCTTGTTTTTGGATAGATGCTTACTAACTAAAAACTTCTTTAAAAAAATATGTTATGTGCTTATTTAGGGCCCTATTCAATTGGCCAAAGTGCAATTGAATGAGGGCCTTAGACTATTGTGTTCTGATTCATCACATACAATTCAGATTAGCAAAACATTGAACTTAAGGCTGTAATGTAACAAAATAGGTAAAAAGTCAAGGGGGGTGAATACTTTTGCAAGGCACTGTATCTTGTGACCATTACAGTAATATTCCTTATTTAGAAAGGGCAGTGCCTTTTCCAGTGTGCATTAACAATTAGTTACAAATATTATATACTAACTAAATGGGAAGGTGCTGGGGTACTCTTGGAAATGTGAAATCTTAGTACACATGCATAAGATAATACTGTGAAAGAATGGATAAGTTCTCCAAGAACTTATATAGTAAATGGCCCAATAACACAGTGCTTCGTGGATAGGAACACAAACAATAGGCAAATGTTCACACTCCCCATATTCCCTATTTACTTCATCTGGTTACTCATCTCTGCCATTTAGAGTAAATAAGAATATAATTCTATTTCAGATTCTTAAGTAGAAAACTTTTTAGCCATGTACAGTATAATAATATGACATGAGCATAAGATATTACAGGTGCTATAACTAGGTTCACAGATTAAAATCTTGAACTAGCAAAGCACATTTTCATTTGGCACAGGGACAAGAAAGCCACCAAAATTTTTATGCATAAACAGGTAGAGATTGAGTATTTATTTAGATATTGCAATTATTAGTTATTGTTTGTAGAAGCCTTGAAGCCCTCCCACGTGGATCTGCATAGATAATAAGGTTTAGGCTATGGATGTCACATATATTCTGTTTCAGCTTTATTGATTTCTATACTCAATCTTTATTATGCAGAGAGGTGGATGAGTGAGAAAATTAAATTGCCTGTGCTATAAGATGTTGTAGGTTCAAATGCCATTTCTCTCCCTTTTGTATGTTATATAAAAATATTTTATTATTAATAAGTATTACACCAGCTTTATTTATCATATAACCAGCCTTAACAGTTTATATCAGTGTTTGATTTTATATTCTATAATAAAAAAGGAAGATAATAATGAAAAAAAGTAATTTAGAAAATGTGCCACTTCCATGGTCAACCTACACAGCTGGTTCTAATTTCCATGTCATATTTATATTTTAATTTTGTGGCATAAATCAATATTTTTTGCAGTAGTATAGCCTGATGTAAATATGTACCCACGCAATCTCTCTTTCTCTCTCTAAGCCTTTTCCTTCATCGTCAGCTACTCTTTCGTACTTTGAATGTTTTAAAATAAAGCAGGTTAGAAGAGCATTGCCTCTTGTTGCAAGCAAATTCAATGTTAAATATGTATTTAAAGCATGGACAATCCATTTTTTTTACAGAATTCACCAAATTTCTCTATATCTTCACAAAAATGGTATTGAGGAGGAGCTGGATTAAAGTTTATGTACGGTAGTTAAGGGGACCTAGTAAAAGAATAACATGTAATCAAGCTATAAAGCATTGTTAAATGTATATATAAGTTTCCTGGGTTCCAAATGTTTAGTAAGAGACAGGCAGTGATTATCAGAAAAAGATGTGTTATATAGAAAAGTTCAGTGTACTTACAATGTTATAGGCAGGAAAGTAAAATCCAGCTTTGCACACACATAGGAAGCTTACATTGCCTTTCAAAAGTATTCACTCCCTTGACTTTTTACATATTGTGTTACATTACAGCCTTAAGTTCAAGATTTTGTTAATCTGAATTTTATGTGATGAATCAGAACACAATAGTCTAAGTTGGTGAAGTGAAATGAGAAAAATATATACATAAAACTATTTTTTAGAAATAGAAAACAGAAAATCTGGCATGTGCGTATGTTTTCACCCCCTTTGTTATGACGCCCATAAAAAGCTCTGGTGCAACCAATTACCTTCAGAAGTCACATCATTAGTGAAATGATGTCCACCTGTGTGCAATCTAAGTGTCACATGATCTGTCATTATATATACACACCTTTTCCGAAAGGCCCCAGAGGCTGCAAAACAGTAACCACTAACCAAACACTGCCATGAAGACCAAGGAACTCTCCAAACAAGTAAGGGACAATGTTGTTAAGAAATACAAGTCAGGGTTAGGTTATCAAAAAATAGCCAAATCTTTGATGATCCCCAGAAGCACCATCAAATCTACCAAATGGAAAGAACATGGCATAACAGCAAACCTGCCAAGAGACGGGGCAAGGAGGGACTTAATCAGAGAGGCAGCACAGATCTAAGGTAGCCCTGGAGGAGCTGCAGAGTTCCACAGCAGAGACTGGAGTTATCTGTACATAGGACAACAATAAGCCGTACACTCCATAGAGTTGGGCTTTATGGCAGAGTGGCCAGAAGAAAGTCATTACTTTCATCAAAAAACAAAATGGCATGTTTTGAGTTTGCGAGACTCCTAAAATGTATGGAGGAAGGTTCTCTGGTCTGATGAGACTAAAATTGAACTTTTCGGCCATCAAAGAAAACGCTAGGTCTGGCACAAACCCAGCACATCACATCACTCAAAGAACACCATCCCCACAGTGAAACATGGTGGTGGCAGCATCATGCTGTGGGGATGTTCTTCAGCGGCCGGGACTGGGAAACTAGTCAGAGTTGAGGGAAAGATGGATGGTGCTAAATACAGGGATATTCTTGAGCAAAACCTGTACCACTCTGTGCATGATTTGAGGCTAGGACGGAGGTTCACCTTCCAGCAGGACACTGACCCCAAACACACTGCTAAAGCAACATTTGAGTGGTTTAAGCGGAAACATGTAAATGTGTTGGAATGGCCTAGTCAAAGCCCAGAAAATCTGTTGTAAGACTTAAAGATTGCTGTTTACAAGCGCAAACCATCCAACTTGAAGGGGCTGTTTTGCAAGGAGGAATGGGCAAAAATGCCAGTGGTATGATGTGGCAAGCTCATAGAGACTTATCCAAAGCGACTTGGAGCTGTGATTGCTGCAAAAGGTGGCTCTATAAAGTATTGACTTTAGGGGAGTGAATAGTTATGCACATTTACTTTTTTTCTGTTATTTTGTCCTATTCGTTGCTTGCTTCACAATAATAAAAAAAATAAAAAAATAAAAACATCTTCAAAGTTGTGGTCATGTTCTGTAAATTAAATGATACAAATCCTCAAACAATCCATGTTAATTCCAAGTTGTGAGGCAACAAAACACGAAAAATGCAAAGGGGGTGAATACTTTTGCAAGGCACTGTACATAACCAAGTACACTGAAGAGAACAGCCATGTATAGAGTTTGACCATTCTGGTAGATACCACTGTCACTGCTGATGGATAGAATCACATGGTTGGGTTGTGTCTGAGCTCACAGCTAAATCAGAGCACAAGGATAGAGAGAGAGAGACTACATATGCCAAGCTGCTTTGCAACACAGGACCCCAGAGTATGATACAAATGTATTAGCTAAGCTCTTCTTTCTCCCGATGCTTGCATACAGTACTGATTCCCCTCTATCATATGCTTTCATAATCAAGGAAACTTATATATGAATTTAACTATAGTGTTGTGTAATAATACATTATTTACTAATTTAAAGTTTATTTATACAAATATATATATTTCTGTTTAATTAACACTGTTTGCAGTGGAAGATTAATAATGGTCTAACCAGTATAATAGATAATAGTAATTTTGCAATAAAAACTAAAGTGTTATAAAGATGATACCTTTAATGGATAACCGATAAGGAAGGCTACAGAAAACCCGCAAAGCGTGCGGGCTTGAAATTCTGCTGCAGTATAGAGCTATTCAATTCAACCATGCTACAAGTTACTGGCCGTAGATGGAAGCCCGTAAACCCTTTCCGCAGACACAAGCTGTGAAGGGGCTGGCCAAGCCGCAATCGGCCATTACAATCCAATTGCGGTATAACGTAGTGCGACATAGGCCTCTCAGCCAATAGAAAGCGTTCTAGCCGCAGATGATTGACAGAGCGAGATTATAAATTTGTGTCCCACCCGCCCATGTGTTGACTGAGTTGTATTTTCTTTCGAAGTAGCACGCAGGTCCCGGAGTTGGAGGTTTTGGTAATAGAGCGAGAGAGCAGGAGTTATTTCAGGGCAGTAATTTGCGGTTTTGTTCATTTATCTTATTCTATTTAATATTTTACACTTAATCATTGATTACACATATTGACAGATTACACATAATTGAAATACACATAATTTAAAGAACACACATAGAGACATATACAGCTAATTAATTACACATTATACACACATTTAATAATTTATTAACAGTTACACTTAATTTTATTTATCGTTATATTATTTTTGTGATTGAGATGGAGGGAGGAGGGAGGAGGGGAGAGGAGTGAAGAGGTGGGGAGGAGGAGTAGGAGGAGGAGGAGAGAGAGGTGGCCATGGGGAGTAGTGGAGTAGAGGAGTGAAGTGTGGGGGAGAGGAGTGGAATAGAGGGGGAGAGGAGTGCAGCACGAGGTTGGTAGTGGTGGATGAGAGGAGGTGGCGGAGGAGGCGGAGGAGAGGAGTGTAGAGGAGGAGGTGGGTTGTGTCAGGGTGGCCCGAGCAACAGGCACACATAGGAGAGGGACAGAGGGGAAGGGGCCTGATCCCAGAGGGGGTGGTAGTTCGGGGAAGCGACAGGCCTCAGGGACAGGTCAGGGAGGTAAGTATCCCCATCCACCGGGGGGACAAGAGGCTAAGGGCTAGCACAGGTCCCACAATTACACCATGGGAGTATGTGGCCCTCCTCGGTGCTATGCGTGGCCGCCTCGTCATTCATGCAGGGGAGGGAAGCAGGCACAAGGATGTGAGGTCTGTCAAGCACTGGTTTGATGACATTAGGGCCAAGGTGAGGAGGATGATGGCTAAGGAGGACAAGAACCAGACTGTGACCTATAATAAGTGGGAGAGGGTCGCCAAGGAGCTTCTGAAACAGGTGCCCGCCGCTGGAGCTTCAGGCCTGGAGGCCCAACAGGACCCAGCCTCCATGTCAGGTGAATATCACTTACACCAACATGCCACCACATGTACATCGCACACACTACACATGTACATGATGACCAACAAGGACACTGACATGTCAGCTCTGTGGAATTAACAAGGGATAGATGGATGCATCATTAAATCCATGAAGCTGACAAACCACTATCATTCCTCGGCACTACAACAGTAGTCAAGCAATATAGAGTCCATGTATTGATGTGCCCAATGCAGGCTATGCAGTTACAGACCGCAGCCGGAATCAAGATAGAGTTAGGAGACAAGAACAATCAAGACCAAGAACCAAAGAATAGATCATATCTAGCAAATGATAGCTAATGTGAGTTTAAATTAGGAGAATCATCCAGGTTCAAGGGTAGAACGGGGGATCCAGGCCAGCATCTCGGCCATCATGTGGAGGTAATACGCAGCCTTGCAAGGCGCAATGGGGAGGAGAGGAGGCACCACCTAATGACTGAATCGTACCTGGCCGGGCTGCTCAGGATTGAGGCGCACCAGAGCACATTCCAGGGGGTAACAGCAGAAGCCATGCAAAGTCCTCTGGTCCCCAGCCCCGCCTCCTTCACCCCTGGGGCATCCCCCGGCCACCCGCAGCCTGGTCCCTCCTCTCCTCCAAACATGCCTCCATCACCGGCACTACAGGTGCCGCTGCCCCCCACCTCCACACCACCACCACCACTAGGGAGACGGCGTCCAGCCATGGCGGATTGGGGCCCTGTGCCTAGGCGGAGGAGGACCTAGGGGCTGTGTATATGTTTGTGCCTTCTCAACAGCACTAATCAGTGACAATCTATTGGTCACAATGTTAACCTAATCTAACCTGGCTACATAGTTTAGGTTCTTGGCCTATGTGATGGTTATATTTGTATGCAAATGGCTACCACCCATCCCATCTTCTCTGTGGACACGTAGCGTTCTGTTGAACATGTGACAAATTGATGGTCACTGAGGAATGCTGTTGAGAAGAGATGCTGCAGTCCCTATGATTTTTAAGGCCTTATTTTGAAGGTTTTGTCTTTTTATTTCTTTATTTTGTTTTAGGTACAATTCAGGTCCATGAAGGCATCTTCTGCATCTGCAAGCATTGTGAAGGAAATGTATGACGTATGAGTTTTTCCAGGGCCTCTCAGGTAGACATTCCTTCAATGACACCCCCCATGTAGCTCCCACAATCCTAAAGCTATCATATAGCCAGATATGTAAGACATGATTGTTGTTAGCTAGCTGTAGACTAATACCGCTATGGCGGTGGACTTGCAGAGTCTCACAATGGCATGTTAATGCCAGCCAGCAGTGATATATGCACTAGTGAAGCATGCAATCCTGACCTCAATATCAGTCTGAGAATAGATCCTTGGGTTTGATGTAAGTAACAGTGAATCTGACTGCTGATATGTGTGTCCTCTCCGTATTAATGGGTATTCCCCCATATTGCTGATTATCCACTAATAGTTAATTATGCTTGCAGATAGGAATCAGGTGAGTTGGTATATTGTTACAGTTACAGTATTTAGTGCTGTACTGTACAAGCATGTTGATTAGTTTTATTATCCTCCTCCGCCTTTTTTTAGTTGACCACTTTTTTCAGATTTTTGTTTTGTCACCACACTGTATGTGTGAAACTGGATTGGACTACACACTCCAGTATCTTTGGCATGCAAACCTTGTGGAACAGCACAGGCAGAGACCTAGCTAAATGTGCTGCAGTCCATAGGCCACAGAGAGTCGGACACGACTGGAGGACTAAACATCAAATAATAAAATGTTCCCCTGGTACTTAATATATGTGTGGCGGTGTAATTTGGCCACTGTTTGTTTTCCCAATATAGATGTGATGAGCAAGATGTATCTGCAATCATATATATATTCCAGGGACCACATTAGAGCCTCTGTGAGTGAGAAAGGATTAATATGGCATCAGTTTCATGTTTTTGTTTTGCAATTTAATCAGGTAGTGTGTCTTTAATTGCTTTCTGCATGTTGCAGCATGGCTTTTCGTATTGGCATATGCATGATCAATTCCAACATATGATAAAATTAAATATTTTTTTAGATACCTATTTTTTATTTGGGGATTGATGCACACGTAATTGTTATGTCTTTCCATGCTTTCCCCATATTTTTAAGTCCACTGGTATGTTTATATTGTCTTTTACAGTGTTGAGAAGTTGTCTGTAAACCCTTTGCGGGTCCTATTTGGAACCCGTAATATTTTTGCCTTTGCGGGTTACGGGCTTGAACGCCAGGGCGTTTTTGGGAACTTTAAGCAATTTAATAGCGATTGCCGACTGTAACAGTTACGGGCTTGACAGATCACAGGATTTGCGGCAACGGAGTTCAGAATTCAACATCCTGTAGAGATTTTCCGTCTGTAACCTGCAGATCATGATGATCATGACAATGATCTGCGGGTAGCTGTAATAGGCAATTTAATAGCTGTAAGTCTTGCAGGCCACGTTACAGGCTACGGTTTTACATGTTTGGGGAATTTATTAGGGCTAGTTATCTCCTAAAACTGTTTCTAAAACTTGCTTACCATCACTTTGTGTGAGAAAACAATTCAAATCTAGAATGTCACATGTAAATGTTACACTCCACTTGAATATACCATTCATATTTTAAAAATTAAGCTATTATGTTTTTATACATAAGAACTGAACATATAACTAAATTACTCCAGGAATTTTGCACATACATTTTACCTGGTAAATTTTAATATTGCAATTCACAAAATGCATTCCTTAGTTACTTATCACTTTAATAAATAAGCTAAGTTTACAAGTAAGCTAACATTTAAACAATGTCCTTTCTTCCCATTCAGCAAACTAATAACAAGCACATAGTCCACACAAGCAGAATGGATAGCCTGTGATCACAGTCATAAAACATGATTGATATTTAAACATTGCAGTACTATAACATTTCTGGCATAGATTAATTAAATTATCTTTTGGAAAGCTGGCACAGTAGCACTGGGCTACTCATACAGCCCCATTAAATTCCTCTAACGTGCTACATCGTAGTCCGTAAGACTTGCGCTATTAAATTGGCCCTGTAAAGCAAGCGCAACACTGCAAAAGGCAATATAAACACACCAGTGGATATTAAAATATGGGGAAAGCATGGAAAGGCATTACAAATACTTGCACACTAATACACAAATAAAAAATGGGCATTAAAAAAAAAAAATTCATATGTTGGAATGGTTATGTACTGTACATGCCAATATGAAAAGCTATGCTGCAACAGCCAGAAAGCAATTAAAGACACACTAACTGATTAAATGGGAACACAAAAACATGAAACTCATGCCATATTAACCATTACTCACTCACAGAGGCTCGAATGTGGCCAATCCAATCAGGAGGGGCCACAAAAACACATGGAGGCTGTGCAGAGGCACAGGGATCAACAGTCAACTCACCTCCATAAGGGAAAATCTCTGTATGCCCATCCTGGAAAGTCCCACTGCTGGTGGCCATGTGCCAAGATGTATACCAATTATCATATGGTGACCTCCCATTGAGTGTTTTGCTATCAATTGGATCACCTGTCATATTCCCATCAGGCCTTCAAGGGAATGTTGGTACTCCACAGCATCACAAATTGGACCTCTCATGTGTATTAAGCCTTTCTTATTATATATTATGTACATTAGTATATGATATCTTATGATATTATTATTTTTATTATTATATGGATTAATCTATTGCATAGTAACTAGGGCTCATTAGTTTTCATATAGGAATGTCACACAAATGGGATGTATGTGAATGTCCCATAACCACAACCATTGAAAACTCACTGACACGGTGAGGACGGTATAGCAAAGCTTTATTTCATACACAGAGCACAATCAGCAATTGACACCACTGTGCATTAATATCATGGGTGTGGTGTGGGCGAGTACCGGAAGGGCAAGAGGCTGTGGGCATTCCAAGGAAACCTAAATGGTTAACTGTTAGACAAAACCATACGGATAAAGCAAAGCATCTACAAGCGTCACAGGACACCACAGTGACCATAATCGGATGTGACATAGTAACATCATATAACGCTACATTTCATAAAAAGAACCATTAATGCGCATACAGCAACCATATGGTCTCCATCTGCTGGATTAAACAAATGCTAGAAATCTGGGATCATGTGAAACTAATAAATTCCACACACAGTGTGTTTTCATACATAACTGCCGATTCGCAGATAGATGATAGGAATCTAGAAAACATAAAGAGGAGGCCTTAGAACAGTCATGAGCAGTTATTATAGTACATTGTTTTTGCTCTGGACACTACAATTAATCAATTAACATGAACGTCAGCTCCGAGCAGTAATAACCATGTTGACTCTGCCCTGGTCAATCATCGTTCCCGGAATATGTTGAGGATGTTTAATACAACAAGGCATTGCCTCACTGTGAACACAATCTTTATGTAAAAGTTATTATCAGTATCTACATGGAATAGTTGTGCCATGCTGATATCACTGTTCACATTACCCCTAAACACATGCACATTGATCCTGATGTCAAACCAAGGAAATGATCCATTTTGTTTGTGGATGACATGAAATACATTGATCCGCTTTAATACTGTTAACGGGATGAAATGCAACAAAAACGCATGTATAACTACTGCTTTGGATTAGCAGATCCTAATGGGGTCGTGCAACTCTAAAACCGGAACACTATTCATTGTAATTGAAACTCACACAAGTCAAGTTCATTAGTGAAGAGATATATAGTCATATATTGCATTTCAGGTCCATCTGCAGTGGTGAATGACACTGATCGAATGGCTGTTGGGAACTGGGTTGAATGTTCACTCACATGATGGTATTGTACTGCTCGAAGATGAAGAAAATGCCTTCATGGTCGTGAGATTTGGATATTAACAACTATAGAGACAACAAGATATCAATCATAACAATATTCTGATTAACTACAACAGTTCATCACAAGGTTAATCCACATTGAACATCAATTGTTGAAATGCTAAACATAACTAGAGATGTACACACTCTGTAGCCAGCCAATAGTATGTCAACATCTATAACAATCAGTATTCAGTGAGGAGTGATCCCTGGATGGTCCTAAGACCTTCTCTTCCGCAGCACTGGGCCCCCACCTTCTGTGCCCGCGCCCAGTCTCTGTCTTCCACGTCTCCCATGGTGAAGGAGCGTGGGGTGCCACTACGTCGGATGGCTGGGGATCGTGTTGAGTTGGTGGTGAGATCTGAGATGAGGAGGCAGATGTCTCGGGTTGCACTTGTGCAACTAAAGGCTGGAGAGGGCTAATTCTATGAGTTGACATCTGTCCCTAATCGCCCATTCCTCATATCTCTTCATCCTTCGGTTGTGCTTTCTCACCTCAGAATGGAGCGATCTTGTGCTCTCCAGGAGAGTGTGTGTGAGCCTACACTGCCTTCTCATCAACTATAGCCTCTAATTTTCTTGTTTCCTACATGCCATGTCCTCCCTGGCGTACAGGGCCTGGTGGTGGTGTTGACGGCAATGGGGACACAGGTGATGACAGCAGCACCGGAGGAGTCAGCATTGTGGCCGGAGGTGTTGGCATCAGTGGCCGAGGTGATGACATCGGTGGCCGAGGTGTCGGCAGGAGGGCCTGAGGTGTCGGCAGGCAGGCTGGGGTGTTGGCCCATGTTTGGGGACCCCATTGTGTGGGAGTGGTTGTGGGCTGCCATGGCTGTAATGTTCCTGTAGCAGATGGCAGCTGTGAGGATGGCTGGGTCATTACAAGGCCAGTGGAAGCGACTGGAACAGCTGTGCCTGGCTGGATGATTCTGTTGAGGGCCCAGGCAGTGATTCCCACTCCTGATATGCCGCTGAATGGCCAGTTTGTGTGGATTGACCCGGGCCCTCTGGAATGCCCTGGCCTTCTTCTTCAGTCACTCCCACCTCCATTTAAGCCCCCCCCCCCCCGTTTCTCTGTGGCTGGCCTTGTCCTTCTGGGTACTGAAATGGAATACAGATATATTTGAGTTGGTATCCCTACACAATTGACAGCTATGTGTTTCCATATCCTTGACATCATGGTCACCTGTGATTAACTGTGGTGCTTGTGTTACACAGATGAGCCATGGCCTGCATAATGAGCATTGTGAATCATGGGTCATGTGAATTTATGTACTGCAGGTGCAGTGTACCATCTGCATGTGCATCAGACACGTGCTCTGCTGCATCTGCTGTGCAGTGTGTGAGACTGACTTATCTGTGACATGTTCCCAGCAATGGTTGTTAATATGCAGCCGAGACATGGTCCAGGTTAGGACAGTATATGACACGCACATGCGGACCTACAGAGTCTGTATCCACATATGCCGCAGTGCGCCCACCCAGTCATGTACTCTCTTTTGAATGTCAAATCAATCTTGATCTCATAGCAAATTGTACTCAGGATCAGTTTTAACAGCAGGTATTGGCCAGACATTTAATTGATACAAATGATGAAAATTAAATGTTTGCTACCAGGATTTACATTAACCACAGAGCTTACAGTGCTATTGTATGTTAGTTATATATGCATGTGGGCAGAGGTGTAGGAGCAAGAATAATTCTAGGGATATAAAGCTCATTATATATACCAGACAGAGTAAAAGCGTATTTATACAAACATCATGATATCTGCAGGCTATTTGTCCAACCCCCCCCCCCCCCCCCCCCCAAAAAGTTCATACACCAATGTATGTGGTGTGATATGATACTCACTCTGCATGGTTCTTGCCACACCTGTGTCCACCTGTCCTGGGAGGCCCACCACTGCCCCTTGCTGAATCCACTCCCTCAGGGTCTGCTCCCATCTGCAATAAGCGATGTTTGCTGGAGGCCTACCACCGGGTGCACATGCAGCTCTTGCCTTCTCTACCACCTTCCTCTTCACCTTCAGTCGGCTGTCATCATATCTGTTTTTAACAGACCATATGTCCCTATTAGCGACCCCTAATGCTGCAACAGCTGAAGCAATCTGGGACTAGGCCTCTTGCTTCTGGCTATGCCTCACATCTCTCCCACCATGTACTGTATGATCCAATATCGGGCACAGATTTCCCTGAGGAGGACGTCCATCTCCTCTGGGCTATAATTGGGGCCCTGTACTTTGCCACAGCCGCTTGCCATACCAACTGTGCCTGGGGTTCCTGGTCAACCTGTCCGCTCCCTGGGGCCGGTCCCTCATCCCTATTACCTCCACCCCTGGGATCAGGCCCCTGACCTTCTGTCCCTCCACCTTATGTGCCTACATCTAAGGGCACATCCCTCCCCCTGCTGCTCTCCTCCATCTGACCTCCCTGACCTGGTTCTCCCTCCCTCCATAGCTCTAGCTCTCCTCACTCTCTTCCTCTCCTCTCTCTCCTCCTCCCCTCCTCTACAATCCTATGATATATGAAATAAAAATAAGGATAAATAAATATGATATATATGTGGGTGGATGTGGTAAAACAAGAATGTGAGTATTATGTGTAGTATTATGTAATTGTGAGGGGGTGGGTGTGGGGTTGTGTAGATGTACTGTGGCCTACCGCTGTGTATAGCTATGTGTACATATTAATCTATGTGTGTGAATTATGTGATATTCGTAATTATATGTGTTGTAAATTAAGGGTTAAGTTATCTTATAGGTAAAAAAATCAAAAACTTACAATGCTCCTTCCCTCTCTCCCTCTCCACTGCTCACAAACCCACCAACGCCTAGACCTGTGTGTTCACTTGCTCAGTTACACAACAGTCAAAGATTTACGGTTTTAGCTCCCTTTTAAACGTTTCATGCGGCGTTAATTTTCCCACTTTCTATTGGCAGTTCGGCCTGTGTCGCACTACGTTATACCGCAATTGTTTTATTGATGGCCGATTGCGGCTCGTCCGACCGCTTAACAGCTCGTGTGCGCAAAAATGTGACCACACTCATTTCTTATCCATACCATATTGCTCCATCAAGCACAGTTTTTACCTCCTTTAGACAAATACTAGTACATTTTAAGAGAAAACTCCAGTTCTCATTTCTTCATTAAATATTGTACAGCTTGATTTAGTTTGTACAATCCTCCTCAAGCCAACCTATAAGATAGATAACTGTACAATATGTGTGTCATGCCATATATATGTAGCATTCACTTCTTGGATTAAGAAATGATACTTGAAACTTTTTACCCTAAGGCCCTCTCCACCCAACCCTCACCCATCCTATCACCTGGCCAATGAGAAAACACTGAATCTATAGGTTACACAAAAGTCAAGCAAACACATTCCAAATTCAGATACAGAGAAGCTAAAGGTAGGAAATATATGTCTGTTTTTACAGTCTGTTTCTGTGTTTTTTCAGTGTTCTCATGGTTAGTTTCCTATTTATGCAAGCTGTTCTATGTGACAACAAGGGTCATTTTAAAATACACCCAGTTTTATGAAAAATACCATGTAATATTTGATCCACTATTTCAATATCAACAAATTTAATATATTTTATATTCAAATATATGTACAAATATTACTGCATGAATATATTATGTCATATACCGACTAAAGCAACATTGGCAATACCATACATACAGACTGGATGGGTACATTGCAGCATGAATGCACCAGCATACAGGGTAACATAGCAGGAGTAAATTTAAGTTCATTGATTGCTCTGTGAATATAAACAGACTACAGCTTAGTATGTAATTTTGGTATATAGTATTAGACTATTGCATTACAAATTTGAGATTATTCTTGATTTTAGAGGAAAGAGATATTCAAAAGTTATCGAAAAGGTGACAGCAGCAGTGGAAAGCATTGTAGAAAGAAATATCAAGAGTCAAAGGGACGTAAAGTAGGGGGTTAACACAAAGGAGTATATAATAGACACAATAACACTCCTAGTAATTACAGAAACTAATACAAGTACACAAATATATATAAATAAATATAATTGCAATTGATTGTTATTACAAATTAGAAATTAAGGAATTTTAAGCATTAATTATCTGCAAAGATCATCCCTCTCAGTAAGTTATTTTATCTAAGGTCATTCATTAATTCTCAAAGTGGGTAAAGAAGAAGAGCGTGCCCAGTTGGTCAAATAATGGGCAGAAGGACATATCATTACTCTTATTTTTACCAACAATGAGGAAGACAGCAAAGTTTTTTGAACTAGGAGCAAATTACTTGTGTAAACAATGCTATTAAAATTATTTATTCATAAAATGCCCACATATGTTTTAGGAAAAAGAGGATAATAATTTGTAAGACTTAAGACAAGTACTAATACCCAAAACAATAGACAGTATTATTAGTTTTATACTTTACGTAATACGGGAAGGGGCAAGGAATCTGTTCATACAAGCCTAAAATCTATTTAGATGTACTGTACATCCCAAAAGTGTTGAGTGTTGTCCTGAGTATGCACACTCTCAATTCAATGTAACATGCTAACTATTATAATACTAGCAACTTGCCAGTCAAATAATGACAGGAATACAATTTTAAGGCTGGGAATGCTGTACCTTCGGAACTCATTGCGAGCCCCGCGCTGAGCGTATTCTTTGCTCATTGCGAGCCCCCCCCCATGTATTTTAGGGGGTGTTACTGACTTGAGTTAGGTGTTACTGGCTTGCGTTGAGTGTTACTGGCTTTAGGCTCTGTTTTACTGCCTTCAACCTTGTTTTCGTCATGTTAAATTTTTTCGGTGGCCATTTTTTGTCTCGCTTCAAATTCACTTGCAAGCTCACTCACAGGCTCCCTGGCTCTCCACCTGTGCTGTGAGCAAGTGTGTAAGTGAATTTGAGGCATAATTGTGTTTTTTGTTGGTCTTTCCAGTTGCATGGTTTGGGCGTTTTACGTGCTTCGGCCCTAAGTCCAACAGGGTTCGTGAAACCAGTTGCGTGGTTCAGACGTTTTACGTGCTTCGGTCCTAATTCCTTCGGCGCTCATTGCAGCTTAAGTCCCACGGGCCTCTCGAGGACCTCAATATTCCTGAGCGTTACCAAGGCCACGTGCATCAACTGCTCGCCTCGCTTTGCAAGGCTCGCAACATTCCTAAGCATTACCAACGGCCCGTAGTATCCACAACTATTATATGTGATATTACTTCAGTTCTTATTTTAGAAGTTTATTTGCAGAACTATATTATTGTCATTTTATAGACAAATAAAAGTGAATATCTTGCTATATGTCTCCTAGTTTAGGAATCTGGTAGAGTTGCATTTCTTAATAATTGTTGTTACCTTCTAACAGCATTGACATTTTCTGACCTTTTTCAGATCTTCTTAAAATTAAGCTACTGTAAACTCAAACAGAAAATTAGTCAAAGGAGCATAATGTGTATTACAAGGTTGTGTAAGAATACATTTAATTAAATACAGTTGTTTGTAAGGATGGCCTTGAATTGAGACAGATTAATCTGCTGTGAGTCATAAATAGGGTTGTGCAAAAATAAATTAAACAATAAAATAACAATAAAAAATATTCAACAAAACAAATAAAAGGTCTATAAAATTAATATTAGTGGTTTAAAATGTGAGATTAACAGAATAAACAGGAAGTGCAGCTCATCTCCCCAGACTCTGCCAGTAAAGCTGTGCAACAAAAAGGCATCAGTGCTGAAGTTAGCTACAGGCTGTGCCACAGGTAGTGCCCCAGCCTAACGATAGTGTGAAAATATCTAATATCAGTTAAATATTCTGATCTAAAAACGCTTTCACGGGTTACCTTTGTATGAGTGGGAGTGCAATAAATAGTTATTTAAACATTTATAATGGCTGATTGATCAAAGAAACAAAACAAGTAATGAAATATGAATTTGGATAAGAATATATTGAAGCTTATCAGTTAACAAGTTTAAAATGTTTAAAATCACTGCTCCAAGAGGGGGCACTAGGGTATAAGAAAGCCTAACTTACAGCCAGAAAAAAAAAATTTGTTTTATTAAAAGGGGACTACACTTAATTCAGTTAATTCTATCAGTGTTATATTTCTGTATTTCTGACTAGACCAAAAGCAAATTTTTCAGGGGCAGCTGACTGCCTCAATGTGTTTGTGCAGCTAGTATTGGTATATGCAAAGAAAAGTCTGTATGTGACACTTAATAGGCATATTAAAGTGAGGTGTGTTATGAATGCTTCCTGCAGAGGGGAATTAGTAGTGCATAATTACATTTATTTGCATGCACAATGTTTTTTTAGCTTTGCATTAGAAAAAAATGTTGCAGGTGATGTTGACACCCCCAGGATTGAGCTAGGCTTCTCAGGGTACCATTTTCTAAAAGTGTACACTGTCCATGTGAGCATGCCCAGCTTTGCAGTCAATCAGCAATGTTGCATGCAACTAGCATAGATGACTACTAAACTGGGTCCTTAAAGGACCATAAATCGACATCCAAGTAAAAATGCTTGAGTGGTTACACGGTTGTTCTTTAGACACGCACCCTCTCCTTGATAAATTCTGAGAAATAATAATTGTACTGAAACCAAACATTTCAGCTTGCTCTTCCTATTCTAATTTGTTTTTTAGGCGAATGAGCATTTATGCTTGATTTATGGTCCTGCAATGACCTGTAAGAACCAGCCATGGTCTCTGTGCATGTATCTCCGTGTGAGTGATTGCATGCAATTTACTGGGGCTGGGAGAGATCTCAGGGGCTGTTGGGGGTGTAGAGCAGACTTTATAAGTGATGCTAATATTTTTTATATTATTCTTAAGAAATGGAGAGCCAGTGTAGGCACTGATAGAGGAGGTCAGCAGGTGATGAAAGCTGAGAGGGAAGAGTGTGGTAGAAGGGTTCAGGAAAAACTGAAGTGGGGTTATGCAGTTTAGTCGAAGGCCAAGTATTACTCTTTACTAATTTATTTACAATTAGAATGGAGTTGCATTAGTCAAATTGTGACATTTTGAGAGTGTGGAGTAGTGTCTGCGTAGTGCCTTGGGTCAGGAAGGTATGGATTTTGGAGATGTTCCAAAGGTAGAGATCGCAGGATCTGGTTTATGATAGAATGTGGGAAATAAAGAGAGGTCTGAGTTTTGTCAGCATAAAGATGTTGAAACCCATAAGAACTGATAAGTTTACAGCTGAGAAAAGCAATGGGCCCAACACTGAGCCTTGGGGTATCCCTACAAAAAAAGAGGTAGTGTAAGGGAGAAGGTGCTGAAGGAATGGTTAGTGAGATAGGATTAAAACCATGAGAGGGTTGTGCCATGGAGGCCTAGTAATTTGAGCATTTACAGGAGGAGTGAGTGGACCATTATGTCAAAGGCAGAAGATACGTCAAGAAGTATCTCCTGTTCTTAGGTAGTGAGTGTTGTAAACATATTATGTAGGCACATAATAGATCTACAACCTATAAACTAGTCCTAGCTACGTTTCCACCCTACTAGGAATATCCAAACATAGTAACATACCAGTGTGTGTGTGTGTGAGGCTTTCTAGTAGATGATCTCACACATACACTCATATATATGTGAAGAAGCAGAATGTGTCTATGAGAGGAGAGAATGGTGGATGAAAAGTAACTGTAGGTGGTGTAAAGAGATGTCATTTCTAATTGTTTCTATTTTAGTTTAGAAGAGTTTGTCTTGGGTAGCTGGGCAAATGATGATGAGGTGATGTGCTTAGTATTTGGGATTAAATGAGTGTTACAATGAGGGATAAAAAGTAGGGTTGCTTGGGGTAAGGTGTAAGGGTGCTGCATGAATTTATAATGAAAGTCTGATTGAGTATGCTACGTCCTCCATGCAGCTCAGCAGTGCAGGTCCATTTTGGGATCAGAAAGAGGGAAGGTTATGTTAAAGAGCAGGGAGACATCTCAGAGATGTGAGAAAACTATTGACCTCACTGTATGTCCTAGAGGTAGTCAACTGTGAGATGTTAGTGGGAGAAGTTTGGTAGAGGACGGGGCATCTTGATTGTAAACAAATATGTTAAAGTCACCCAGAATGAGAGTTAGAATGCTAGAAGAGATAGGAGGCAAAGTAATCAAGGAATTTGGAGGTTGGTCCAAGGGAGTAGATGGCAGAAACACTTAGCGACAGAGATGAGTAGAGTCTAATTGAGTGAAATTCATATGAAATGTACAGAAGGGATTAGCAGAATGGTCTGGAAAATAAAGTTGGAGGAGAGAAAAATTCCCACACTACCACACAGTCGGTTGCACATTAAGGTGTTGGTTAAGTGCAGACCACCATAGTACAGATCAGCAGGGGAGGCAGTGCCAGATGAAGATAGTCAGGTGTCAATGATGGCTAATGATGGCAGCAGTTTTCTTGCATATGGAGCGTGCATTCCAGAGTGAAAAGGATAAGGTGACATGGGGAAATGGTTGGGAAGTCATATATATAAGAACATTGTGGTTTCTATATCTGGTAGGATTGTTGGATAGGTAGGACTGGAAGCATGTAGGAAATGGAGAGGTTCCAGGTTTTTAGGAGATGTCACAAGCAGCTTGTAATAGAGGGAGTGAGAGTGTTTTAGCTTGGAAGGCATGTGTAAGGATAGAGTATCGAGGAAGGTGAGGAATTCATGGGAACTGAGCTGAGATGAAGAGAGTAGTGAGGATGAGATGAAGATGGCACATTTCTTGCTGTGGGGTTTGGGATAGATTGTGGTTTTAAGGAGGAGAGAGGAGGCAGTGAGTCGGAGGAACATGGAGGAAAATATAGTTGACATACTAGCTATATTATATTCTGGTGATATACAATTTAGGTCCAAAAGTGCAAGATTTAGTTAGAGATAAGTAGGTCATGATTTCCTCCCACTTCCCCTCCAGTCTCTAGCTCCATCTATCAACAGTTCACTTAAAACTTTGAACATACAGGCCAGGCTTGTCTGGAGATTCCAATTTATACATTTTAGCTATAAATGTGTGGACCACTAATTAATAAAATTATTTAAATTAGGTGCAGCAGACCTAATTGAACAGAGTATAAACAGTAAACTGGAATTTTTTTTACCGTTAAAGGCTAAGATACCTCGTTGTACTCTGAGTGGCACCATAGACAGACCGTGAATTATATTAAGAATTATACATCAAATGTAATTGGGCATATTGGTGGCGCAGATTTGGGGGTGTGGAGGTTAGGTCACAGGTTGAAAAGCAGGGTGCAGCACAGTATAGGAACAGTTTAAAGCAATGCATTATGTTGTATATCCCTGAGCTCTTGGGTTAGCCCAACTGCTTTTTGATTTTTGCAAGCTTCGACAGATCTCATTTGCAATCAAAGATATCTCATTTGTACAGGTTTTTTAATGAAATTGGGCAGGAGCTCAAAAATGTGTTGGAAAATTATCTCTTATCTCTCATATTCCTGATATCCCACAAAACCTGTTTTAAAGATTCTGAGCAGAGAATCACATTTTCACAGAAATACAATTTACACACTGAACTAAATGCAACCTACCCTGTAGCCTGGTCTCAGTCCCAACACAATCTTTCACTGCACTAAATTCAACCCTTACTCATAATTTCTTATTAATATATTCATCCTTCAATTAATTCCTAAACATTGCCTTATTCACTATTCCACCACAACTAAAAGCTATAATTAATATCCTTGTATCTAACTGGCTTGCATGATTGGCTTACATTTGCCTGACCCAAATATTCTCTTGTAACACTCTACCTAATCTGAATTCCAATCTCAACAATCCAAAATAGAATTCACTTATATGACAAAAAAGAACATTCAAAACACTCACCAAATGAAAAAAAGTTACTCAGTCATGTTTCCCTTCCACTCACAATTCACCTCCCCTCAATAAAATTCTATTATCAATTAAAAGACCTCTTCTCAAAAGTAATTCACTTGGACTGCTATGTGATTTTTGTCACTTAGCTAAACCTTTCTACTGATTTTGCGTCCCTTTGGGCAGGACTAGATCGTTTTTTATATCAACTCCTTTAGATATTTGCTTTCTCTTTTTTTCTGTTTCATTTATGAATGCTCACATGGCAAACTAAGAAGGACTCATTATCATCTTTATACTGATCTCTCTTTCCCAACCTGACAATATTTTGGTGCCTAATTAGTCTTTGTGCAGTGGACATAGATATCACTAATTTAAATGCATATTTCATTCTCCTTATTATAAACCAGTGCTGGGGGACAGATTTGTATTGGCCAATGCGCTGGTAGGCCGGATTTATATTGGTTGATAAACCTGTGGGCAGGATTGAACATAATAATAAAAAAAATGTATATGTAAACTAATATTTTATATATAACTCATATTAAATAATTAAACATTTGGGGATGCCTTCTCAGGCCTTCTGTTGGACAGCGCTTTTATAGACTATTAGAGATTAGGAGTAACTACCAGGTTTGTGTTCATCTAACCACATGCTGTTGTTATATTGATATCTTCAAAAAGTAAACAGAGTTTGCATGAGTCAATGACCTGAAAATTAAGTTTGTTTAATTAGAAGGATTACTACCTAGCAGCAGAGAGCCAAAAAACTCCCTTCTCTGCTTGTGTACACTAAAATTGCTGAAGGATTCAGTTTGGTAAACATTGCAATTTTACTACAACAACCTAAACACATGTATAAAAGGACCATGGACCTTTACACTATCACATCCATCAAATCACATAAATGAATTAAAAGAAGTTTGTTCTACTTGAAAAATCTTCTTAAATGAATTACCGTAAATAGATTTAAATGCCTAAACCTGTTTTTTAAGTGAACAAACAACTAATTAGAGGTGTCTAAAAAGCTTCTATTGAAAAAATTTATAACGAAACACTGAGCTTTGTGATTATCAAGAATACACCTCCAAAAATGTCCAGTAAAACAGGAACTGTTACATGATTTGAGCATAATCCTGATAGTTTAGGTGGTGGCACGACTTCCGCACGCGAGCTGAATGCCCGCTGACATAAGGGCGCCGACAATTGCACAACACACAAATGTGCGCTGGGGTAGAAGCGAGCAAAGCCAAACGTGCGCCAGTCAGAGTTCATGCCCAGCAGTCAGTGACGGTAAGTTTTATTATCACCTAAATTGGGGTGCTAGGTCATCACACCGACTGTACACATGTCTGCTTTTCTGGCTAATGTGGTTTTCCATTGGAGCTTTAAATCTTGTGCTATGCAGGCAACTGTCACCCACCTCCATGTTGGCTGTCATTCTCCCGCAGCAATCGAAATGAGTGTGTGTAAATGTGGGAGTCCGTGTCAACTCTGGGCAGAGAGTGACCCGGCACAGAGTATGCCTGATAACACTGCACTGCTGGGCATGAACTATGACTGGCGCGCGATGGGCTGTGCGTGCTTCTACCCCAGTGCACATTTGTGTGTTGCACAATTGTCGTCCCCCTGACGTCGGCGCGCCTTCAGCTCATGCTACATAGATGGGGTGCCAGTTTAGCTAGTTCGGGGAGGGCAGCAGTAATTTCTTTAGTGGCTGGCTACCTAATCAGGTTGTAACATTATGCTGTAATATAAGTTAGATGTTATAGACGATATTCTGTGTTTGTGGGCACAATAAAAAGGGTCTGCTAGTGCAATCTTCTTCCTTATCTTAAAAGGGGCACTATAGTGTTCTTTATTGAAGGTGAAGTTTCACCTAAACTCAAGTTGCTCTTATATGAAAGAGTTCACTTTTATGTGTTTTAGCATTTTCTTTTCATTGCTTCAAAACTCTGTTATGTCCTTCATAGTGCTGGAAGGTTAAGAACATGAATGTAATGGTCACAGCTTAGAGCTCAGCTGTAGTTTGATTTGCTCTTGAGCTGGCTTTTGAACTTTTTATCCAGTGAGTTCTCAGATGTCAGTGTCAATGACAAAAATCTCATCTTAAAATAACATATTTCTTTCTACACAAACATGGAGACGTAACTGGCAAATTAGGCAAGTTACGTTATTTTTACATAGATGGTAATTTTTTGGTAGCAGGGAACTTTAATATATAAGAAACGTAATTTTAGGTGTAACTTGTCCTTTACAGAACTAGAAATAATAATGACCAAAATGTTTTACTACCTACAACATGCAAGGGATCTAGCGTGTTTGACCAGCGCCACTGAGGTCCGAGTGAGAAGTGTTGTACATCCCTCCCACTCGTCTGTCACAGGGTCTGTCCACTTAAGGTGGATTACTACAGTTATATTTACAACAATGATATACAAGTAGAAATAGTGTTATAGGAGATCAGAATGGGGGACCTGGGGGGAGGTTAGGAGATCAGAATGGGGGAACTGGAGGGGTGGGGTAGGAGATCAGAATGGGGGACCCATGGGGGGGTAGGAGATCAGAATGGGGGAACTGCCGGGGAGGGGGGGGGGGTATGGGATCAGAATGGAGGAACTGGGGGGGGGGGGGTAGGAGATCAGAATGGGGGAACTGGGGGGGTAGGAGATCAGAATGGAGGAACTGGGGGGGGGGTAGGAGATCAGAATGGGGGAACTGGGGAGTGTAGGACATCAGAATGGAGGAACTGGGGGGGGGTAGGAGATCAGAATGGGGGAACTGGGGGGGGGGGGTAGGAGATCAGAATGAGGGACCCATGGAGGGGTAGGAGATCAGAATGGGGGACCTTGGGGGTTATTATATATAATTATATAATTATATATAATAAAAAAATCTAAATAAAATAAAAATAATGGGGGCCCTAAACCACTTCCCCCAGGTCCCCCATTCTGATATCCTATCCCCCCCCCCAGGTCTCCCATTCTGATCTCCCACCTCCCCCCATATAACTCCACTTTCTGCATTATAAACATTTGTATAAATAGGTCATACATTTAATCGTTGTTTGTATCTTTTTTACCTTGCCCATTTATCAATACAAATTCTTTAAAATAGGTAATAAAAATAATTAATGTTTCTTAAACATATTTCTAAACTGGTGATTACCAGAATTGTTTAGATGGGGAAAAAAGTGGGTTTCCTATGACAACACTAATGCAAGAACAAAAAAAATAGGCTGTATTCTTTATTTACACCCCAAAACACTGTAAGCCTGCATCCAGTTGCATTAACCTGATCTTTTACCTGAAGTTACTATACTGAACATTATGTGCTTTGGTGGAAAAGAAGGATAATGGACATGTTTGCAAATGACAAAAAGGCTCATACATTTTTAATCTTTGCTGTTATATAATGCAGACATTTTAAGAGCTCCCGTGGTAGTAGTTTGTTAGCTTGTTCATTCAGTTTAGAATCAAAGCCACATCGCTTCAATAGACATTAAAGCAAAAAATAAATAATCACACATTATTAGAATATATTGCATATAATGTGGGTAATAAGAGAAAAACTGAATACTATTCTGGTAGAGGAAGTTTGAGCTTTTTGAAGTAATTATGAACTATTACATGATCTATGCTAATCAGGCGGTATAGCCGCATGTTACACCTTTATAATATGCTTTCCAGCATTACCGCACTAAGCCCACATCTGTAAATCCTTCTTTGTCCGCAAGAGATTTTAGTGTAGGACCTACCCAAACCAAGTGTTACGGGTGAGAAACGGCTCTAGTATTCTATGGCATTACATTTATGTTACAATTGTATTTTTAACGTCAATATTTGAAAATAAGTGTATTTTGTGTTAATTTTACATATATATATATATATATATATATATATATATATATATATATATAAACATTGCATTAGGCAACGTGGTTTCCTCACATGTCCAATGCCTTGTAAAAGGATTCACCCCCTTGACTTTTTACCTATTTTATTACTTTGAAGCCTTAAGTTCAATATCTTTTAGAAATAGAAAACAGAAAATTGGCATGTGTATGCTTTGTTATGAAATATAAAAAGCTCTGGTGCAACCAATTACCTTCAGAAGTCACATAATTAGTAAAATGATGTCCACATGTGTGTAATCTAAGTGTCACATGATCTGTTATTACATATACACACCTTTTTTGAAAGGCCCCAGAGGCTGCAACATCTAAGCAAGAGGCACCACTAACCAAACACTGCCATGAAGACCAAGGAACTCTCCAAACAAGTAAGGGACAATGTTGTTGAGAAGTACAAGTCAGGATTAGGTTATAAAAAAATATCCAAATCTTTGATGATTCCTAGGAGCACCATCAAATCTATCATAACCAACTGGAAAGAACATGACACAACAGCAAACCTGCCAAGAGACGGCCTCCCACCAAAACTCACCACCTGGCATTAATCAGAGAGGCAGCACAGAGACCTAAGGTAACCCTGGAGGAGCTGCAGAGTTCCATAGCAGAAACTGGAGTATCTGTACATAGGACAACAATAAGCCGTACGCTCCATAGAGTTGGGCTTTATGGCAGAGTGGCCAGAAGGATGGTGCTAAATACAGGTATATTCTTGAGCAAAACCTGTACCACTCTGTGCGTGATCTGAGGCTAGGATGGAGGTTCACCTTCCAGGGTAATGACCCCAAACAAACTGCTAAAGCAACACTTGAGTGGTTTAAGGGGAAACATGTAAATGTGTTGGAATGGCCTAGTCAAAGCCCAGACCTCAATCCAATAGAAAATCTGTGATCAGACTTAAAGATTGCTGTTCACAAGAGCAAACCCTCCAACTTGAAGGAGCTGGAGCAGTTTTGCAAGAAGGAATGGGCAAAAATCCCAGTGGTAAGATGTGGCAAGCTCATAGAGACTTATCCAAAGTGACTTGGAGCTGTGATTGCTGCAAAAGGTGGCTCTACAAAATATTGACTTTAGGGGGGTGAACAGTTATGCACATTGACTTTTTCTGTTATTTTGTCCTATTTGTTGTTTGCTTCACAATAAAAAAAAAATAAAAAAACATCTTCAAAGTTTTGGGCATGTTTTGTAAATTAAATGATGCAAAAAAAATGCCAAGGGGGGTGAATACTTTTGCAAGGCACAGTATTTACCTATGAGTACTGGGTTGTGTGTTACCCGAGATGTTGTCTAACAAACGGATATGATAATACATTATCATAATTTTTAATTACACATATGTTGATATCGGACATTTTTTTGCATTTTCTGTGCATTTAAGTTTCTTCTTGTTCTAGGTTGTTACCCCTACTAGCCAGTCTATGAACTGCAGCATTTCATTTTTTTAAGCCAGAAACCATTTTTTTTTTTTTAAAGTTACGCCCCTCACAGGGAAGCGCCCTTAGGCAGCTGCCTACTTGGCCTAATGGGTAATCCGGCCATGTGTGCAGGAATAATGATGTAATCATACACACAGCACTTTCTGCAATAAACTAGGTAGTGACAGCAGAATCTTGAAGTTAAGTGTTGCCATTAGAATTCATTATTACTTTTTCAACTATGCCTTTCCACCTTATTTTTATTTGCCAGTTACCAGATGCCGTTATGGGTAGTTGCCTTGTTGTAGGCAGTACTTTGTTACATCATACTAGTCAATAGTAGTCCAGTTTTTTCAGATTGGACTACCAGAGTGTTAAATTATTGAAAACCTAAGTAAAGAAACAAATATTTATCAGAGAATATATAATGTTATTCTGATATATAGCATGATAGAACAATATTCTTCATCAGCACTCTACATTTCGCTATATAAGTGCAGTATATTAGGTTTATTAATCTCAGATTTTTTTTAGCTAATTGCAATTACTGCCCATTCCTAATTTGAATTAGAAGGTTTTAAAGACTCCAAAAGTTTTGTTTGCTTGAAAAACAAGTGTTGGAAGGAGTAAAAATGTTAGTCTATACAAAATGCTTTTGGAACAAAGTTGGGACCTTTTTTCTGACTAATACTGTATCAATTGAGTCATGGAGTTCTTTGAAAAATCAGCTACCTCTAGATGTTTAAATAAATTAGGAAGTGGTCCAGTCTTTCTTCTAAAAGCAATTTTTACAGGGATTAGAAGGGCTGGAGTGTATGGTGCTGTACCCGGGGAATGTATCTCCAACACTGCACTGGCTCAGTCACTCATGTCTGTCCGCTTCCAGGTAACACTGAATTGCAGAGACATACAGTGGATGAAATCTAGGTGCCTGTAAACATTATGTGGCATGACATCCTGGCTCCTGGCTGTTGTTGAGCCCTGTAAACATTTTTTTTTTTTTATAGTACAGTATTAAATGTATTTTATGGTTGCTTGAGAGTTTTGGTTAACTGAGAGTCTACTGTATATATATATATATATATATATATATATATATATATATATATATATATATATATAATTCTTTTTTTTTACATGTAATTTTCCCCAAAACAATGTTTTCATTTGTGAAACATTATTCTGCCCTGTTCACCTCAAGTTTGGTACTCAAAATACCATAATAAAACGAGATTGGGTAAAGCATGTAGAAAAAAGAAGATAGTGGCAGAGCACTCATACCAGGAGTAATTAACTCCCTTAACATGAATTTAAATCAATAAAAAAGGTTTAATTATTCATCCAATCAAGTTGTGTTTCTTTGTAGAGCATGCCACATAATAATAAAGTTTCTGGCCCCAGACAGGGCCTTTTATAATGCTTTTTCATTTTTCTACTACTGTGCATTTTTAAAAGAAACAGTGCAAAATAAACTATATCAGATATATAAAGCTGTGGTACTTAATAAATCAGACAGACAGATAATATATATATATATATATATATATATATATAAATATATATATATAAATATATATATATATATATATATATATATATATATATATATACGGTATATACGGTATATATATATATATATATATATATATATATATATATATATATATATAACTATTGAATCACCTGTAATTGTATTTTTCCTTTCCATGTCAGTGAAGGGATTATGAGAGAGTATTGTTTTATTTGTAGCTTTTAGGGTTGGTTATGTGTGTGGTGTAAGTATGGGTACATTTACTTTTTATGCTGCCCTAGGCCATTCAGATTTGTGCACCCCACTTGCGCCTCTTCCTTTCCCCTTTCTATATCTCGAATCGTAATTTTTTTCTCAATCAATGTTTTATTGGCAAAAGACAGAAATTACATTGTACAAGAGCATTGTGCAATAATACAAAAGGAGAACATGAAAGACATATTCTAATAGTTGTTCAGTCACGTCCAACTCTATGTGATCCTATGGACCGTAGCACATCTGTCATTGCAGCTCTAAGCTCCATCAAGTTTATGTTCATTGCTTCAATGCCCTCATCTATCCATCTCCGCCTCTGTCGTCCCTTTCTTCTTGTGCCTTCAATCTTTCCCAGCATCAGAGTCTTCTCCAGGGAATCCTGCCATTTTCATGATATGGCCAAAACATTTGAGCTTTAGCCTCATGATCAAACATTCCAATGAACAGTTTGGCTTCATTTCTTATAGCATTGATTTTCTTGCAGTGAAAGGGACTCTAAGCATTTTTCAACAACACCACAATTTAAAGGTGTCAATTCTATGTAGCTCAGCCTTCTTTATGGTCTGGCTCCCACATCTGTATGTTTCTACTGGGAATACCATAGTTATATCTATGAGGACCTTTAAAATAGCTCAATAAATATCTTGAAATTAACACAATTATCTCTATCCATTATATTTGTACAGTAATATTTCTGTTGCTTTTCCCCATTACCTTTTTTTAATTTCCATTATAACATCAAATTATAACGTTATGTGTGTTTATGCACATACATGGTATATCAGAATCTGCCCAGTACACGTACCGACATAAATATCCCTGCATATTGACATTTCTGTGCATTATTATTACTCTTTATTATTGAGCCCACATTTTCCATAATGCAATATACAAAGTAGAATAGAGTACAGTGGGTTCAATTAGCAAATCACAAAGTTATAAATAGAAATACAAGTACAGTGCTATAGAAATATAGATTTTTTGGCCAGCTTCCACTAGGTGGCGCGGTCAAGATTTTAGTCAATTTCCTAGTATTAGGGTTAGATTTAGGCCTTAAGGTTTAGGGTAGTAGCACATGATAAACCTTACACTAACTAGAAACTGACTAAAATATTGCCTATGCCACCTAGTGGCTGTTGGTCGCAGCTGCTGGCGGCCAGAAAACAGGAAATATACCAAATATGAAACCAATGGGTCCAAAGACAGCTCAAGAGCTTACAATTTCACATATTTCAATGCAATGCACTGTAACTTCATGTGGCCTGCCTTGAATGTGCTGCCCTAGGCCTGGACCTGGGTGCCTATGACAAGCTTGCAGTGCACCTTGACAGATGTTGTGTGTAAGTGAGTGCCAGCTGCCACACCCAGCTCCTGCCCTAGGGAGTGTCCCAGGCACCAGGACCCAAGAATGCTGCACTATCTGTTGGACCTGTTACTGTTTTCTAGTGAGCAAACATTTCAGTGAGTTTACCTCAGAAATATCACCCCACCCACATGTGCCCTGCAGGCTAGATATGCCTGGGCCAGGAAGCCAAGTCCAGTCCCCCTGTTACTCAGAGCAAGCACCAAATAATAGAAAGTTCTGCCCTGTGCATGCAGAGCTCTGAGCCAGGGACATAAGGCTGCTCTTGGCAAGCAGCAGCCAAAGGAGGGGCCTCTCAGTTCGGAAAAGCTGTTTCATGCAGTAGGAAGTCACATTGTAACTTGCTCATTTTGTATTTTTTTTTTGCTGTAGCTCAGTACATAACTATACAGAGGACAAACAGAAAGGAGCTGCCTGAAACATGCCTCATAAAGGGAGAAAGCCTGCCAAGGGCACCAAAGAGGTAAGTGGGGTTGCACTGGCACCAATCTGGGCACTGATCTGTACTGCCAGGCTGAGGGATTCAATCACAAACTGCAGGACATTGATATCAAGTAAAGGCTGCTGCCTAATAGGGATATTAAGTAGAGTCTGCAGCAAAGGCTGCTTTATATACAGGGTGGTTGCCCCAGATCTTCTACCATTAGGTATGTGGGTAATTAATTGAAGGCTTTGAGAGTGAGTCACTGCAGCCTGGCAGGAGAGGAGCAGGATGGGGGTGGGAGTTTGCAAATCAGATGCACCCAGTACCCAGGGGGGAGTGTTGTGCAATGTGTCTTGTTGTGGCAGTCCCAATATGCATCATAAACTGGACTTTTATAAACTCTGACTAGGCGCTTAATTACTGCTGATGCTTCATAAACCCTAAAATATAAACAATTAATGTCTATTGTATCCTGTCATCTGGGTCACCCATGCTAGGGTTGGCTTGGGGAGGTGGCATAGGCTCCAGCACAGAGCAGCAAAGGGCGTGGTACTGTCTGGATTACCACAGTATGTATCAAGAAAAAATACCAAACATAACCCTCCCTGTGTCAAGGAGCAGTGGGGAGGGGTGTAGTGCTGTGCCCTCCCTCCCAGTCAGAGGGGTGTACCCTCCCTCCCAGCCAGAGGTGGATATAGATTAATGCCAGTCCTTACATCCAGATTTCTTTAAATACATGGGGATTTTGCTTCTTACAAGGGGTTAAACACTCAGGAGAACTTCACCATGGCTTTTGCAAGTTGGTGGTATGCTACGGTAAATATAACCATTGCTTATACTTTAATCTTCTGTGTAATAGATTGCAGAGTACAACTTTTCTCTCAGTTTTGGCTTTTCATTATAATTTAGATACAAATTGCATTTAGGAGATAAGAACATAAAGGAGATCTTTGCAGATTTTGCTGTTTGCTGCAGTGTTGGGAGATTAACCTGCTCTACCTTTATGTGTTTATTGTACTGGGAAAGTCTGGGCTGGGAACTGACACTGAATTCCTCACATTTCTCACTTGCCCTCCTTTGTACTAAAGGTTAAAACACAACTGTCCAATCCCAATGTTCAGGCATTGTCTTTGTTTTTTATATTCTTCAAAATATTACATTGTATCACTTCCTATTATAATAATTACTTTCAATTATTATGTAAAATGACTAATTGATCATGTTCGCGTCCGCGCATCCGAAGTTCGAAAAATGGTTTATGTCTCAAGCCCGTAACTCACGGCATGTTCTAATTAACAGCCGAATTTCATGCCCGCTGCCCTTGCGGGCTTGCCGATGCCGCTACGGGCTTCTAATGTAATAGGGCTGATGGTCACACAACTGGTGAGAAAAAAACAATAACAGATTGACAGAACATTGCAGGTAGTAAATTTAATGCCACATAATATTTTTAGAAGTTACTTTTATTTAACTTTAAGTGGGTTTTCATATATTCAGTATTTTGTTATATGTACTTAGATGTGTAATCACACGTAGTATATATATGTAATCCGTGATTCCCAAACCCATCCTCAAGACCCACCAGGCAGGCCATAATTTAGTAAATACACCGCCTGTGGAATACTAGTTATTTCACCTTTGTGTTTGACCTAAATCATGGCCTGTCTGGTGGGTCTTGAGGAGAGGTTTGGGAACCACCGATATAGACCAAGAAACATTGGTAATTTAAGGATGTAAATGGTGTTGAAAAAAATATCACCAACTAGACTACAACCTACTTGCTTTTATATTCAATAATTATGGTAGTTGATATTTCCTTCTAAATAATAATTGACAACAATGAGTATTCAAAATCAGTACTTTAATGTGTTTATTATATGATAAATAAATAGCAATGGAAATATATTGTGCTTAATGAAACAAAAAGTTGTTAATGGTTAAAATTCAATGGGCCCTATTCTATTGCTCAATTAGTAAATGTATACACACTTAAAATCACTCTTAATATTGCAACATATTCGGCAAATATTACTTATTGGCACTAATGAATTCTTAAATCAATGGAATGCATATAAACATTTATAAAAGAAAACACCCGAAGCCAAATTTATGAGTTCAAGGCATTTGCAAGTAGCCAATAGTAAAGGCCCACTATCAAGAGGCACCCAGCACTATACAACTTTTGTGAGATTTCTTGAAAACTGCTTAACATTATAGATATACTTAGATTTTGATAGCAGATAAGAACCATTATGCTTATTTTTACAGTCGTTGCTATGTACCTCAAAATTGAAATTACACAATCCTTGATGCATATCCCAGGCGTGTCTCAATTCTTTTATCCACCCGTTCTACTGGAGGGTTGTGTCACTTATCTACTACCCTTTAAATAAAGTGATATTTTCAATATCTTTTATCTTCCAAAATCAAATATATAATCTCTTTTTCTGAAAAATGCCTCCCTCCTAACTTTAATAATCCTGTATTATATATGAATATTTGGATCTATCCTGTTATATGTACGCACAGGAAGCCTTCTGGTGCGGGCGTACAGGAAGCCTCCTGGTGCCGGGCACGCTTGCGTCCCCTGTCCCGATGTACTAGTACACCACAACCCACAAACCCTCTATCCGTAACCGCCTAAGCCCCTAACCCTCTTACCCTAACTCCCTAAGCCCATAACCCTCTTACCCTATCCCTAACCCGCTAAACCTCAATTCGTAATCCTAACCCCCTAAACCTCACTTCCTAACCCTAAGCCTCTAACCTCCTACACCACTTACTGGGCCTAACCCTAACCCAAAAACCCTAACCCGAAAACCTCTAACCACTTACTGGGCACTTAGACACAGCTAGATCGGGTCGTCGGCGGCACGCTTGCCGTGAGTACCGTACATATAAAACGATAGGTCCGAATATTTATATCATATCATGCATATGAATTCTCTTCTCCCAGTTTGGTTATGTGATATTGATAACTGGGTATCATTTTAGTAATAAAAAAATATAGTGTACTTCCTGTTTTTTGCTGTTGGCATTTTTTGAAATTGGGCATTCTGCTCTGAAATGTCAAAACTTGAAATGAACTATTTCAGTGCCAAAGGAGAAACGATAAAGAATAGGAAGACATTACAATTACATTTAATTATTTAAATACAATTAAATATATACATCATAAAATGACAGTATATTCCAAAATCTTGCAAAAATTTCACTTTAAAATACGGACATGGAAGGTTTCTGGATTTCACTAGTATAATATACCTATGTATATTACTTTTGTGTACTTTATTGTATTAAGAATTGCTTAGAAGCTCTGTTTTTTCTACCTAAAATCTTACAAAATAGTTACTGTTTTTTTTTTCTAACTGGATTTCCCCTCTGCAGCTCATGAAGGCAGTGTACTTCTAGGTACAGGAGTTGTAACAACCAATCAGTAGCAACATGCTACTTCAGGCGTCACTGACAAGCTAATTTGAAACACTACACTTCACAGTCTATGTATTCATGAGCTACAGAGGGCAGACCCAAACAGGTACATTTTGTATGATTTTAGGCAGAAAACTGAGCTTTGAATCACTTCTTAATGAAATAAATATTTAAAAGTAAATGGATACATAGGTATATTTTATATTTTAGTGAAATCCAGAAACCTTCCGTGACCCATTAACAGCTTGAGATCATACTTGCTGTGGTAGTCTATACTAGCAAATCCAAAAATATATCTGAACACATTTAAAACAATTAAAACCATGCATGATCCAAAACAGGGGTGGGCAAGTTCAGTGCTGGAAAGTCCCACACAGGCCTAGATTTGAGGATATCCCTGCTGCCCACATCCTAATTCACTCTGTGAACAGAAAGGAAATCCTCAAATCCAGGCCTTTGTGGGGCTCTTCATGAACTTTACTTGATCTAAACGATACAAATACGTTTAGAAGACAAATGGATAGATACCTTCAAATAAATCAAAGAATTGAATAATGTTCAAGAAGGAAAAATCATCCCCAAAGAGAAAGAATGCAAGAACAAGACATGATTTTAAGTCAGCAGTTGGGAGACTTAAGGTTTAGATGTATTAGGTTTAATGTGCAAAAGTACACCCTGAAGCCATGCCCATGAGCGTTAAGGCAGTGCTGGAAAATAATGGTGGCAACACAAAATATTGATACTTTGGGCCCAATTTGGACATTTCCACTTAGTGATGTACTCACGTTTGTTGCCAACAGTTTAGACATGAATTGGACCTAGTCAGTACTTGGATGGGAGACCACCTAGGAATACCAGGAGCTGTATGCTGTAGCCCACTCTAGTTTCTCTGCCATGAATACCAAGTGACGCAAATGCACACTATTTTATAGGGCAGGCAATAGATAAATGGGACAGTCATGAAGTGGAAGAGCTAGGATTAAACATAGTTAAATAATTTAAACATGCGTGAGATATGCATAAGGCTAAACTTTTAATTACATAAAATTGGCAGACTAAATCAGGCTTTTTGTTTCATATCTACTGACAAATTTATGTTTCTTAAAGTATACTCTAAGGACCATCTTGCTCCAGTCCATTGTATACTTATAGATGATAAGAAGGCATTGTAATCTCCCAGTGCACATTTCTTTCCTTTTGGGCAGTTTTCCACAATTCCCTGTAATACGCCATAAAAGGTAAAAAAAAACAACCCATCAGACTGTTGTATACAGTAATTAAGCTTGTGATATTGTATCATATGTAGAAAAAAATATCAAAACATTATTGTTCTTATTTGGGTGTTAATTGCTTGTTTTCTGAATTTTACATGTATGACCTAGAATATGACCGTAAGTTTATGTAAAATATATGAATCATTGTGCTTGTGAAACATGTTTTAGCTGGAAGACAATGAACCATTCATCAGTCCCATGCTGAATAATGAGAAAGAGATCTGCATTACTTAGGTGTCATACTGTAAGAGCATGTCCTGGAATCCCATACTTACATCTTAATCCTTCAAGTCTTTCTGACTGACACAACAAAATGCAATGTTTTTATTAAAGCAGCATGTGCTAAAGCATATGTAGGATAATTATACAATTATTAATTGCTTATAATAGTCATCAAGGTATTTATTATTTATTTAGTCATTGTATTAAATGTCTTTCCAAAACAAAACAATAGTAAATATATGTCCATATCACATACATAGTCATAAATGTTTACATTCCATGTGCGTCTAATATTTTATTGGATGATGAGATTTACCAACAGGTTGGTCAAGATTGATGTATTTAAGGAGCAACTACTGGGTTATTTATTATAGGCAGATTAAAATGCCTCAGCATATATTTCAGAACTACACAAGGTCACTCACAAGTTGATTCTTTACACTGCCCCTTACAGTATTAGATCCTTCTAAAGAGAAAGAGGTGGGACTGGTGAAAAGGTTGACAAATGGAAAAAAAAAGAGATATGTAAATGGTGTAGGCAAGAAACATGGATTAAGATTGGTTTATTGGGTTTAAGTTGGAAGGGCATGAGACCATCATGAGGAGGGAGCTGGGGAAGGGGTTCTTAGTTATGAGACATTCTAGGTTTGTACATTAAGGAAATCCAGCCCTGAACACTGCTCAAAATAGTTATAGGCATACTAAATTGTTTTTAATGCCATAATAGTATAAACAACCAGAAGTCCTGTATTACCACTCTATGGGCCCAATCCAATTGCCCATTTCGTAAATTTATACACACTTAAAATCACTCTTAATATTACTACATATTCAGCAAAATTACTTATTGGCACTAATGAATTCTTAAGTCAATAGAATGCATATAAACATTTATTTTAAAAAAAAAACACCCACAGCCAAATTTATGAGTTAAACGCATTTGCAAGTTGCTAATTAAATAAGGCTATATATCTACACCCAACACTTCAGTCCACAATTTTCAGAAGTATGTGAAGACAAGTGGAGTACTCAATCTTTTTATAATTTCACATCTTTTTGAAACATAGGGAAATTCCTAAACTTAAAAGCTGATCTTGTGTCATCAACATAGGCCAATGGATTGTTGCCATTTTATACAATACTCACGTTTTGATAGTAACTTGAGGATGTATTTGATTAGCACATTAGCTAGGGAAGTATTGATTTCTCTTTTAGTTGCATAAGATATGTCAGTGGGTTCTATTCTGTGCTAATAAACCTACAGTGGAGCCAGCCTCCCTAAAACATGGGAGAGTGAGAGCCCAATTATCTATACTCCAATGGAAATATGGACAAAGAGTGAAGGAAGAGAGGAAAATGTGAATGACTACATATGATTATAGGGAGAGTTGGAGACTCTGGGCCTCATTCAAATGCTATTTGGCCAATTGAATATGGCTCTATATAAGCACAGAGCATACTTTTTTTATAGAAGTTTTTAGTTGGTGAACTTCTATCCAAAAGCAAGGTCTTCACTAACTAAAAACTTCTGTAAAACAATAGGTTATGTGCTTATATATAGACTTTTCAATTGGCCAAATCACATTTGAATGAGGCCCTCTGTCTCTGGAGCTTTTTCTCAAAGCAGGTCTAGATAAAGATTATGTAATTTGTAATCAAGTCAGAAGAATCTAATAAACCCTTATATAGCAAAAAAAAAAAAACTATAAAAAGAGTACAAAGACAGCCTTACTGTATTTATTTTAATTTGGAATCCTGATTACAATATTATTTAAAAATTGAATATAACCTATATACCGTAGATATAAATTGTCCGAAGTCTCTAATAAAGAGGAAGGAACAACTTTGTCTGCTCACACGGTTGTGATAACAGGTGGGACTCCCATCCATTTTGGTATTTGATTAAGCTAATTAGATGAAAAAATGTACTAGTTTGTGAAATCATGGTTCCCATCATAACTGCAAGATGAGCCTGGTGTGCTCCAGTCCACAGGGTCATTGAGAGTCAGACACAACTTAAAGACTGTACAACAACGATGGTTAATTCCCCAGGGTCAAGGACCAAAAAGTGTTGACCATGATCCCATTTATAGCATAATTAACATGCAGCGGGCATTGAGGATTACCCATAGAAGTATCTCAATAACTACATTATTTTCAGAAGACTATTATTTAACTAGGACATTGTAATGGAGTTAATGCTTTCTGTTTATTCCAGAAACTTTTCTTACTAATTTGATGTTAAAAATACAGAAAAAAATGATAATGCTTAATTTTAACCTGCTGTATTTTCAGATATTTTATAGCTCTAAAAACAGTATTGTTTAAGTGTATTTAAGTGCAAATGGCACTCGTAACCCCCTATAGTGTACATGAGTGATAGCAAACAAAATATTACAAAATCTTTTTTTTTTAAAGTGTAACTGGAAACAAAGAAATGTTTTCAGCTGTTGATAAGTGGAACGCATGCCACTTGTGTTTGCCACAGTTAGCTGTATGTGGGCCAGCGTCATGCGTTGGTAATACAGCACCAAGTCTGCGGGAACTGAGACAGAGATAACAGGGATTTATTACTGGACTGTATTTCGTAATCGCTAAACAAATAGATTACCTCAAATGGAAAGTAAAAAAAGACATGCAAAATGAGATTGAAATAAGAAATGCCAGAAGAATACCATACAATGTCCCTATTATAATAAATATGGAGAATATATGTACTGTGACTTTTGCTACTGGAAATATAAATGCTGCAGCGTCCAGTGAAGCCCAGCTTGCCTTTTACCTGTCCCTTTTTGGAGGAACAGTCTCTCTTTTCAGGAGAATCCCTGCCCCTCTTGGTCTCCCAAATGTCTCTCTTTTAATGGCAAACCGTGTCCCACTTTCTCCAGTCCAACACAGAAAAAGTTATGAAGGTGCCCAATATATTAACATAATAAGTTGACAGGGTTCATGGTCTAGTTGATGATGTACCTGCTTTTTGATTTCTTGTAATTCTTCTTTAAAATAGACCACTAAATAATGTATGGCTGATAGAAAGGTGATTGGAAAACCCTCCATTGTAGATCCAGGAAGTAAACAACAGATCAGAGTGCACTTACATGGAGCAAAAGCCCCATAATACTTCTCAGTAAATAGTATTTCTACTGTAGCTAAGCATTCTGGGTAGTGACATGCAAATGAGGCTCAAAAAATACCACCAACATGTACCAGTCTGTGGTGGGTTCTGGCACTATGCCCTAAGTGGAGTGAGCAACACATATGGCAGTTTTATTATTATTGTTATTATTATTATTATTTATTTCTGTAAAGATGGTCAAGCAAATCAGTTTTTACAAGTCTGTGACTTTCTGCACCTTCCACTTTATAATTGATTCCAGAAGGAAATGACCATTGCTCAGGATTTCTAGACTCTGCAGAAACTCTTGTATCTGTAATAATAAGACCCTGCAATTGAAGCTTGTGGGTGATGCCTTATTTATTGTTTTTACTAAAACATATCATGCTGCAATAAGATTTTATGTTGTGCCTACTTGCCCAAATTATTGTGATTTTTAATAGTTAACCTAGCTAAGTATTTAAATGGCCAATTTAATCTAACAAGAAGCTTAATATCATTAAAAAACACGTTCTATATATTGCACTGTCTATACATTTTCTAGTAAATAATTCCTGAGATATTCTTCATTGATTGTGCATCTCCTTTATGCTAATGTGCAGCTTGGTATGCTAATTTATAGTTCAGAGTGCATATTAAAGACTCATGGAGGGAATTGCGTGATAACCGTAGTGGACATTGTTTTGCCACCATAGAGACAAACTAATAGACTGTAATCCTATTTAGCACAGCAAAGCAGTTTATTAATAATTCAGAAAGAATATAGCAGAAAAAAATGCAGATTATCTCCGTAATGATTAATTTTACAATGAAATTGCTAGCACAATGTACAGCTGTTTTTTCATGCTTAACTTAAAAACAACCTGATTTTGGGGTTGCCAAGTCTTTGTTTTATAAAAAGAATGAACATTTTAACAAAAGGAACTTGCCTGAAATATAGCTCTGTTAATAAGTATCAGAACCCAAAAAGTTATTTCTGGGACTATACAGTTGGGTATGTCTCTATTCATGGGAATCTGGGGGATATCACATACAGTAAGTGCTTAGGGCCTCTAAGGGTCTTAATCTGGCCCTGACTGATAGGCCAGTGTAAAACCTGTTTAAACTTCATTAAAACCAACAGGAAATGATCAGATCATACGTACAGCAAACTCCATTGGCAGACAAGTATGACTCATAGGCCCCAGATCATTTTTTTTTTTTCGGCTTAAAAAGCATCATTTGAAAAAAAAAAAAAAACACAGTGATACAATAATCCAAACCCTCTTCTAGATTCAACAAATAAAACTTGGTTTCAATTACCCATTTTATACATACTGTATATAAATTTAATGTTCCTATCACAACAGTATAGATGCACAAAGCTTATTTTAGGGTGTTATTGAAAAGAAGCATTATAGCCTTTACATAATGTGCTAAGCTATGTTTTCTAATCCTTATTTGATCACAAGACTTGGGGCCTCATTCTATTATCGGCCGTAAATCGGCCGTAAGGCTGCGATTCCTTGCGAGGGTTCAGTTAACTCGCGATTCTATTATACGGCCCCGCAAGGATCTCCTCTTACGGCCGGCCGCATATCTTGGAACCGGCCGTAAACTGTGAAATATAAAAACTCAAAAATAAATTCAAGCCTGCACTGTACAGCTCTGTAAATGCTAGGGATCATATTGGGGGACATGAGGATTAAAAGGAACCCACTCTCAAGCTTGCACATCTGCCCAAACCCGAGTTCAAATTAACTGTTTATTTTCCGGCTGCGGCGTGGGTGTGTCTGAGGTGCTCCAAGCACTCTGGACTTTTTACATGGATATTTTACGGATATTAAAAATGAAATATTTTACGGATTTGAGTACAGGATAATTATGTGCTATTTTTTCTAACACCTAAAATCCCTTTATAGTCTTCTCAAAGTGCAGGATGGCTTTATTTGAGCTATTTTATGTGCTTAATTGGTGCTAGCGAGACCTTTTTCCTGCAAGTAACTGCGGCTCGTTTTTAGCCTTGCAGAGAGGTTTCCCGGAGCAATTGAATTGCAAATCTCTTGCGGCCGTTTTAGATCAAAGGCTTTCCTCCGGCGCGATCGGCCGCAAGAGATAGCAAGGCACCGGCCGCAAGCCTGCCGGAGCCTACGGCCGTAAGGGAATAGAATAGCAGAATAGCTTGCGGCCGGTCCTTGCGGCCCCGCAGCGGCTGCGGCCGATAATAGAATGAGGCCCTTGGTGTCTTAGTGGTATGTACTATGTAAATCTGATATGACCATCTAAATGATGCTATGTACCTATTCCTACAATTAGAACTAATTTTATGTATCTAGATTGAGATTAGTGATCAAAACATTCTGAAGTGCTTATTATGGTCAGTTTATATTTTAATAAAAGCCACAAGGTAAACACCATTATCCAGTTGCATGTAAATATGGATTTTTATTTTTCTATTAATATCTGATCTTTTTTAGATGTTGATACAGTTCTGAATGTGAATAGTATTGTTTTATGAACCATTGTTAGCAGGTCTTTAAAGGGACATAGAAGGTTTCTGGTTTTCACTAGGAGTAGGAAATACCTACAGTGCCTTGCAAAAGTATTCACCCCCTTGACTTTTTACCTATTTTGTTACATTACAGCCTTCATTTCAAAGTTTTGCTAATCTGAATTTTATGTGATGGATCAGAACACAATAGTCTAAGTTGGTGAAGTGAAATTAGAAAAATATATACATAAAACTATTTTTTTGAAATAGAAAACAGAAAATTGGCATGTGCGTATGTATTCACCCCCATTGTTATGATGCCCATAAAAAGCTCTGGTGCAACCAATTACCTTCAGAAGTCCCATAATTAGTGAAATGATGTCTACCTGTGTGCAATCTAAGTGTCACATGATCTGTCATTACATATTCACACCTTTTTTTTGAAAGGCCCCAGGGGCTGCAACACCTAAGCAAGAGGCACCACTAACCAAACAGTGCCATGAAGACCAAGGAACAGGAGAGTAACAAGTAAGGGACAATGTTGTTGAGAAGTACAAGTCAGGGTTAGGTTATAAAAAAAAAAATCAAATCTTTGATGATCCCCAGGAGCGCCATCAAATCTATCATAACCAACTGGAAAGAACATGGCACACCAGCAAACCTGCCAAGAGACAGCCTCCCACCAAAACTCACAGACCGGGCAAGTATGGCATTAATCAGAGAGGCAGCACAGAGACCTAAGGTAACCCTGGAGGAGCTGCAGAGTTCCACAGCAGAGACTGAAGTATCTGTACATACGATGACAATAAGCCGCACGCTCCATAGAGTTGGGCTTTATGGCCAGAAGAAAGCCATTACTTTCAGCAAAAAACAAAATTACACGTTTTTGTGTTTGCGAAAAGGCATGTGGGAGACTCCCAAAATGTATGGAGGAAGGTGCTCTGGTCTGATGAGACTAAAATTGAACTTTTCGGCTATCAAAGAAAATGCTATGTCTGGCACAAACCCAATACATCACATCACTCAAAGAACACCATCCCCACACTGAAACATGGAGGTGGCATCATGCTGTGGGGATGTTTTTCAGTAGCCGGGGTTGGGAAACTGGTCAGAGTTGAGTGAAAGATGGATGTGCTAAATACAGGGATATTCTTGAGCAAAACCTGTACCTCTCTGTGCGTGATTTGAGGCTAGGACGGAGGTTCACCTTCCAGCAGGACAATGACCCCAAACACACTGCTAAAGCAACACTTGAGTGGTTTAAGAGGAAACATGTAAATGTGTTGGAATGGCCTAGTTAAAGCCCAGACCTCAATCCAATAGAAAATCTGTGGTCAGAATTAAAGATTGCTGTTCACAAGTGCAAACCATCCAACTTGAAGGAGCTGGAGCAGTTTTGCAGGGAGGAATGGGCAAAAATCCCAGTGATAAGATGTGGCAAGCTCATAGAGACTTATCCAAAGCGACTTGGAGCTGTGATTGCCGCAAAAGGTGGCTCTACAAAGTATTGACTTTAGGGGGGTGAATAGTTATGCACATTGACTTTTTCGGTTATTTTGTCCTATTTGTTGTTTACTTCACAAAAAAAAAACATCTTCAAAGTTGTGGGCATGTTCTGTAAATTAGATGATGCAGAACCTCAAACAATCCATGGTAATTCCAGGTTGTGAGGCAACAAAACACGAAAAGTGCCAAGGGGGTGAATACTTTTGCAAGGCACTGTATGTAACTATTTACTTTTATTTACTTAATTTTATTAAGAAATTCTTAAAATCTATGTTTTTTCAGTCCAAAATTGTTCAATTTGTACCTGTTTTTGTCTTCCCTCTATATCTCATGCAGCTCATGAATTCACAGACTGTGAAGTGCTTTGTTTCAAATGAGTCAATCAGTGACCATCTCTTAAGCAGCATATTGCAGAATGTTGCCACTGATTGGTTACTATTAGACAGTGGGGCCCCTGTACTTAGAAGTACACTGTCGTCATGAGCTGTTGAGGGGAGAAAGCCGGCACAAACTAAGATTTTAGGCAGAAAAAAAAGCTTTTAAAGGTATATCTAAGTTCCCTGTTCTTATCTTTTTCTAATCTAACACACGCTGCTTATATCAGACACACACACTACACTGAGTCTTTCTGTACACACACAGAATTATTTTATTTAAAAATAAAACTTGTTTTACACACCCGCATAGCTGCCTACATAGGCACCTGATACTTCCCAATGGAAACACTGCATTTGGGTATGGATTTTAACTCTTTATTAACCTTCAAGCCAGCAGCAGCTCAAAGCAGACATCTACTGATCAGTGTCTGACTCTTTCTGTTTCCTTCTGCAAGGTAGATTGCACATCCCATGATTCCTTCCTGTTCAAACTTCCAGCACTGATTGTTACATTGTATTAAAATGTATTAGCTGCCTGTGATTGGCCGAAACAAATTATGAATTTTATGTTAATTTTAGCAGGGATTTTCAGGGGTGTTTACTCGCAAAAGCTGCTGCTTGCAAAATTGAGAGATTTAGCAAACAGGGTGAGTTTGTTAATGTTTATTTCAGAATTTTTTCATGCAAAAAAATGTTTGCATACACTACTGATTCTTCTCTATAAGATTCATAATCCAGGAAATTTAGATATTCCTTTAAGAACTTCTAAATAAAATAAATTACAAAAAAGTAAAGCAATATATAGCTATATTATATTCCTAGTGATATTCAGAAATACACCATGTCCCTTTAACAATAACAGGGAGATAATTTACCGGAAAGTATAAAAAATATAAATATAAACATGAATCTACTACGTTTGTGTTAGTATGATAGTGAATTATTTTGTCGTACTCTAACCTAGTTGTTGTTTTAGTATCTAAATAATTCACACAGATGGAAATATTTTATACAGAATTTGTTTTCCACTGAATAAATACATTAATAAAAAAAATTAATTACAAGCTATTTCTAACCAGTTCCAATAACTACTGCAGCTAATTAAGCTTCACAGACCTCATCTTAATGAATGCTGTGAAGGGGCTGTCGGTGCTATAATGGTAGCACAGACACATTTTTTACTTAACATTGATATCTCATTTAATCACATATACCTTTTTTGTGATTGTAAGCAAATCGCAATGTAATAACATCATGTTCAAATTTGGGGTCAGATTTTACACCAACTGGTCTAGCAAGTAAACTGTTCATGAATATAATTGAGTGCCTCCTCTTTAATTAATTTTGAGATCATTAACAGAGCTAATCTAGTTTTGCTGTAGGGAAATGTCAATTATCCAGTGTAGTCATGGATGAAAGGTAGGTGCGGTCCGATCCCTCTGTGATTTCCAGCATGGTGCCGCCTGCAACAAGCAAGGGTTAAATTAGCTGATCTGACAAAAAATAACATACCCCCTCAAAACATACATAAATCTATACAACTCACAGCCAGTAATTGTGTCTAAAATAAATAGTGCATGTTTAAGTAACGTTTTACAGAGACAATGGGGGGAGGGGAAGGGTTCATAAAAAATGTATATATATATATATTAGCATGTTGCCCTGCATTTGTTCTTTAATCAATAAAGTCACTTACTAAGTAACTGTATACTCAAGGGGCTTACATTACATTACATCAAGCTGCATGTTTTATAAGTTAACAGAGGACCATTATAAGAACACTAGTAACTTGCCCGTCAACAATGACGGGAATAAAATTGTATGGCCGTGTACTTCAACTTTCCTGTTTTGCAATGATCATGTTTGTCGCGCATCGCGAGCCCCAGGGTGAGCGCCTTCTCATTGCAACGCTTTGGCTCATTGCATGACTCTCAATGAGCGCCTTTGGCACTCATTGCTAGCCTTTCCTCTCTCCTACTGTACGGGCCGCTCATTTCAGGGTTCGTCAACCTGCAAGTTTTGTGCTTGGTGATGCCAGGTGTCTCTTTCCATCCTCTCCCCCTATTCCTTCCCTGTGTCTTTCTCCTCCTTTGGCGCTCATTGCAGTATTGCAGCCAAAGTACTGCGCCGCTGGCTCGCCTTGCTTTGCGAGGGTCGCGGTTGCGTCCCTTGCTTTGTGAAAGACGCAACTGCATGACCAACATCACAAACGCCCCCAACACTGACAACTATATATGTGGTAGAGCAGGAGATGAGAGCTGTAAGAATGTATTCTGCCTGTGTGCGTCTTCCAAGCTTTCTGCTGAATTTGCCTTTGAGTGGTTGTGTTTGTTAATACGTTTTTAACTATCCTGGAATAGAAGGAAAATGGAGGCAGAAGGGAAGGGGATTTGTTGACTCATTATTGGATTGAGATGCAGTTTCAGCATTTCATATACCTCCACATGCTTAGTAGACACATGCCTCTCTGTCTTGAGTATGAAGTTTAGGATTTATATATTCAGTAGACATCTTCATGTCCCTCTTGGTCTCCCAAATGTCTGTGTTTTAAGGGCAAACCCCTGTATTTTGTTACTAACCATGTCCCTCCTTCTCCAATTCATCACATAAAAAGTTATGACGTTGCCCAATATATTAACATAAATTGATGGGGTTCATATTTTAGTTGATGATAATATTTTATTTATTTTTTAAATCAGTTCTGAAATCTCTCTTCTTTGAAATAGACCAGACACTAAGGGCCTCATTCAATTGCGATGTGGGCAATTGAAAAGGGCCCAAAAGAAGCACATAGCATATTTTTATTAAAGAAGTTTTTAGTTAGTGAAAACCTTTCTTTTGGATAGATGCTTGCTAACTAAAAACTTCTTGAAAAAATATATGTAATGTGCTTATTTAGGGCCCTATTCAATTGGGCAAATTGCAATTGAATGAGGGCCTAAATATGTTATGGTGGATAGAAAGGTGATTAAATAACCCTCCACTGTAGATCCAGGAAGGAAACGGGTCATTGAGAACCCTTACATGTCTCACACAAGCCAAAATGGCCTGCTTTTCCTACAGAACTTCTCCTTTAAACAGTATTTCTACTGTAGCCAAGTATTCTGGGTAGTGACATGCAAATTAAGCTTGAAATGTCCCACCTTTCTACATCAGACGTAATAACATGGGTATCCATTTGGGACTATGGGCCCTGCTATCAGGCAGGCTAAAGGGGAAATGGAAGGTTTCTAGGTTTCAGTGGGAATATAATATACATATGTATCTATTTACTTATGTACTTTCATTAAGAAGTGCTTATAAGCTTGCCTAAAAAGATACAATTTGTACCTCTGTAGCTCATAAATAAACACTGTGAAGTGCAGTGCTTTAAATTAGCCAGTTAGTGACCTCTCTCAAGCAGCATGTTGCAGAATGTTGCCACTAATGGGTTACTATGAGAAACTGCACACCATGTTCTTAGATGTACACTGTCTTCATTAGCTGCTATAGGGAGAAAGCAGTTAGGAACTATTTGTAAGATTTTAGGCAGAAAAAAACAAAGATTTTAAGCAGTTATTATTATTAAAATAAAGTATACCAAAGTAAAGTGATACATAGGTATATTATATTCCTAGTCAAATCCACAGCCCTTTCATGTCCCTTTAAACTTAACATTAACAGGAAGCAAATTAACCTGAGAGTATAAGAAGATAAATAAACACATGAATCTCCTTCATATTTGTGTTAGTATTATAGGGAAGAGTTTGTTGTACTCCAACATATTTGGTGTTTTAGTATCTAAATAATTCACAGAGGTGGAAATATTTGATATAAAAATACTTTTCCACGAAATAAAAACATTAATACATTACAGGGTATTTTTAGCAGTTCCAGTAATTAATGCAGCTAATTAAGAAAGTGGCTGTAGATTTATTGGGAGCTTCACAGACCTCATCTTAATGAATACTGTGAAGGGGCTGTCCGTGCTATAATGGTAGCACAGACACATTTTTTAGTTTACATTGATATCTCATTTAATCACATATACCTTTTTTGTGATTGTAATCAAATCGCAATGCAATAACATTATGTTCAAATTTGGTGTCAGATTTTACACCAACTGGTCTAGCAAGTAAACTGTTCATGAATATAATTGAGTGCCTCCTCTTTAATTAATTTTGAGATCATTAACAGAGCTATTCTAGTTTTGCTGTAGGGAAATGTCAATTATCCAGTGTAGTCATGGATGAAAGGTAGGTGCGGTCCGATCCCTCTTTGGTTTCCAGCATGGTGCCGCCTGCAACAAGCAAGGGTTAAATTAGCTGATCTGCCAAAAAGTAACATACCCCCTCAAAACATACATAAATCTATACAACTCACACCAAATAGTGCCTCAAATAAATTGTGCAGTAGTGCTTTACAGAGATAAATGGGGTCCTTTACAGAGATAACTTCCCCCCGTCATAAAAAATATAAGTATATGAGCATGTTGCCCCTTATTTGTTCTGATCAATAAAGTCACTGACTAAGGGCCTTATTTAATTGTGATTTGGCCAATTGAATGAGGGCCTATATAAGCACATGGCATATTTTTTCTAAATATGTTTTTAGTTAGTGAAAACCTTGCTTTTGTATAGATGCTCACTAACTAAAAACTTCTTTAAAAAATATATGTTTTGTGCTTATTTAGAGCCCTATTCAATTGGCCAAATTGCAAGTGAATGAGGGCCTGAGTGGGTTTTGAAGGTGGGGGCAAGGCTTATGATCCACCACCTTAATTACTTATTAATATTAACTTATCTGATAAACAGAGATATACTTCTCTGAGACAATATACAAGTGTTTTTCTAGATGTTAATGTTTTCTCGTGATTTAATTCAAAATATTGTATTTGATTAATTAAAGTTAAATAGTAAAAGAAAGTTTAAAGAAATTAAAAATTATTTTTTGCTTTGCAATCAGTCACTATAATGTTGGAGAATTTACTATTCGTGATATAGCCAAAGAAACATATGTGAAAAGTAGAAGGAGCCTGAATACTGTATTTGCATGACATTATTTCCTTTATCTTCTGCTATACTGATTCAGCAAAGCAATGTTATGTTTTTAGGTGTAGCCCATGAATATTTGATAACCATATCATGTATTATATTTTTTCAGCAAGGAGATAAGAAAACAAGTGGGGCATCGAAGCCTGCAGAGAAAAAAGTACCTGATGCTGCAGAGGTAAATATTAAGTACATTGGTATTTTTGCATAAATTAATTCAGAACATGGTAACAGTGTTTGCAGAACTGCATAAATATGTAATATTGATCAATAAGGCCCTCATTCAATTACGATTTGGCCAATTGAATAGTGCTCTAAATAAGAACATAACATATTTTTTTAAATAAGTTTTTAGTTAGTGAAAACCTTGCTTTTGGATAGAAGGTCACTAACTAAAAACTTATTTAAAAAAATATGTTATGTGCTTATTTAGAGCCCTATTCAATTGGCCAAATTGCAATGGAATGAGGGCCATAGGGAGACACTTATGCAAGATAAATCCCATGTTGTCTATTTTTTATCAACCTAGAAAGAGTATGCCAAGGTATAAATGAGAATAAAGGCAGATACTTGAACACTTATAAGTCTCTATGAACATTATGATTTAATCAATGGGATACTCTAGCAGCTTATCATCTTACCTGTGCAAGATAATTCATTATGTCAGATAAAGTCATAGAAGATCCTTTCAGGTAATTTATGCTTAAAATACCTAACTTTAAAACTCATTTGTTTAACAATTCCAATATTTTTTTTAGTAGTAATTTTATTAATATTAAAAAGCAGTATGCAGTTTAAAATAAATAAAAGTTAATATTTTTCTTAATTTTTAAAATGGTATGTATTCTCCTCATGCAGAGCTGCTTTTTGTTTATCCCTGTGCCTTGGCAGGGGGTGTGGCCAGTTCTGCCTGGGGCTGGACCATTATGGGGCTGGGATGCAGGCTGGGCTATGATGTCACTGGCCCCACCCTGTGACATTATTAGTTCTACCCCTACTGTCCACACAGAAGTGACAGTTGCATTGTAATCTGCTATCAGCAGTCCTATAGGCTGTAGGCCCTGCCAGGTGTCAGTGCATGAGATATCATAGCCCCACCCCCTTTACTGAGCATGCTCAGTCTGAACAAGAGCCTGACAGGTCAGACTTTTTTTTTAAGTCCAGTTTCCAGACAGCGCTGGCCACACACCCTAATAGACACAGGTAGGATGAGATAAACAGCCACATTTAAAATTAAGAAAAAAAAATACTTTTATTTATTTTAAACAACACACTGTTTTTAATAGTGAATGCCCAAGAAACAAATAGATGAGATTTAAGAGGATTCCTGAAGTGAAGAGATTATAACAAGTGGCCAAGGAGACATTAACTCTTCCTCTAGTCTCGGCAAGTCACTCACAAGCCCCTTTGCTCGTTTCATTGCCTAAAACAGATTGACCTATTTGAGTGTTAGATCGCTGTTTAATAACTGCACAAATGTCAATATGTACATTGTAATGCGTAATTCAGTGTAATGTAGATATGAATATCTGTAAATCTACTGATCTGCAAACAATATAATGTGTGTTTGCTTTTTGTACAGCAGATCATAGTACTAAAGTAGCAGAAATTCTGCGAGCCACAAGAAAAGCTTAATTCCAATATTGACCAGACACATAGGACATATAATTTTAACCATTTTTTTGTTACTTGTGTCATATCTTTTTAAATGGTTTGGTCATCCAACAAAAAAAAAAAAAAAAAAAATGTTTTTGATAGTAGTGCTGGTACTTGGAGGCATTCTCAATAATTTGATGAAGGTTATATGTGTGAGAGTGGTGTTTACATTTCTGGAGGAGCAAGGCTTGCACCTATTGATGCTTGCTTCTGAACATTGTACATGAAAAGGGGGAATATGTCATATTCAATAATATCTAACAAATCCTCCTCACTCCTCCTTCTTCCTGACCCACCGCATTTGTTCCTCCACTGTCCAACCTCATGCTCCAGCTACGCATTATGTTCCATAAATGTCCATTTATTTTAAGTAAAGAGGTTCTTTAAAAATGTTGCTGCAGGGGAAGGACTAATTTCCTAAATGCCTTTCAATAAGGATGTTTCCGATAATAGTGTTTTAATCAAAGAACGTTTCCTGACAAAAGCATGCAAGACTAACACAAGTATTCAGATGTATTTGTTTTCAAACAAAGATGAAACAAAATCCATGCTTGCCAACTATCCCATTTTTCCGTGAAAGGTCGGTTTTTGATGTTTTATGGTTATTAATATCCTGGGAAATGACAGTTTCAGAGCAGGAAATTTGTGGCTGTTTTGTTAAACAGTCCCTGCAAGAGCTCAGTAAAATGTGAACATAGAATGGGACATCAATGTACAGACCAGGTGATGCACTGTCCATGAAAATATTTGCAATATGTAGGTGGCTATTACAAGGGACACAGAAAAGGTGCCAGTTATTGCAGAAATGAAAACTAAACAGATGTTTTAATAACAACCAATTGCAGTTATTTTTATTTTCAGTTTACTTTTCATTTCTTCAGTAAGTGTAATAACTACAATCATTTTTCTGTGTCCTTTTAAATAGCTACCAACCTATTCCAAATATGTTCAGGGACAGTACATCAGCCAGTCTGCAGACTTATGTCCCAAGTGGAGGTGCCTTCAAATTATGATAGAAGTTAGTTATTTAATGTAAATTAACTAAAAATCTACCCTCTAAGGTAATAGCTTTAACAACAGAAGTTAATTAAGGTTAGCAATGAGGGTAATAAAGAAGAGCATGCCCAATTGAAAATGGTTATAGCCACAGACATTTAACAGCATTGCATTTAATTGCTTAACAGCCTTATTAAATTGTGATTCAGCCAATTCAAGGGCTCTATTTAAGCACATGGCATATTTTTTTACAGACGCTTTTTTGTTAGTGACCTTCTATCCAAAAGCAAGGTCTTTACTAACTAAAAACTTCTGTAAAAAATATGCTGTGTGCTTATATAGAGCCCTTTTGAATTGGCCAAATCGCAATTTAATAAGGCTGTAAAAGTCAGCTAACTTGTTTTTAACTGGACTTGCTCTTCTTTGTTATTACCATTATTCTGTTAAACTTAAATGCTTACTGTCATAACTGAACTCTGGAAAGCCAGGGCGGGGGGCTTGGGAAACCCACTTTGTGCAGCCCTGCCTAGTTTAAACCCCTTTCATGGAAGGCCAAGTTCAGGGAAAGCGTGAGGTGTAACCATGTTCTTTGTTGCTTTAATGTGTAATAGTCTGTTCTGGTGTGTGGTTATTGGCATGTGAATAGCACATGGTCATGTTTGGTATGAAAGTGTTGGATTTTTCAGAGGAATTTTAATTAAGTATATTATCCGGGTTCTGTGGGGAAAGGGGGTCAAAGTACTCAGTTGAGGGGTCCAGTAAGACCAGAGGATATTTATTCAGTAGTGTTCCATTAAACTTCCAAGTTGATTATAGTCCCAGAACATAGATTTGTTAAATCTACCGCTCTGTGATTTCTTTTGATTTCTGCATCATGCGATATGTTACCCCATTACTGAAATGTAAAGGAGATAAGAAGTTATTACTTAAAGGGCCAACACTTTTCATGTTAGACCAATTTTTCTGTTCACCATTTTTAACATTAAAAATAGAAATCAAACAAAAGTAAATAAAATATTTAGACAGAAAATATGCAGGTAAAAAACAGTTTACCTCATTAATCGCCACTAACCCTCCCCACCTCTCTCTTTTGTCCTGAGTACTAGTGAAAGAAGTGAACTATTTCAACAGAGATAACATTGATTAGGCTGTGTTGATAAGACTTGAATAATGCTATTGCAATTTAAATACCGTATTTATCGTCATATAACACGCACCGGCATATAACACGCACCTCATTTTAAGAATTCAAATAAAGAACTTTGAAGCAAAATCTTCAAACTCAACCTCCCTCCTCATCCTCCCTCCTCAACCCCCTCCATAAAGCCCCCATCTTCAACCCCCTCCTCCACCCCCCCATCCTCATCCTCCTTCCTCAACCCCCCTCCTCAACCTCAACCCCCCTCCTGAACCTCAACCCCCCTCCTCAACCTCAACCCCCCTCCTCATCCTCAACCCCCCTCCTCATCCTCAACCCCCCTCCTCAACCCCCTCCTCCACCTCCCTCCTCATCCTCCCTCCTCAACCCCCCCATCCTCAAACCCCCTCAACCCCACTCATCCTCCTTCCTCAACCCCCCTATCCTCAACCCCCTCCTCAACCCCCCTATCCTCAAACCCACTTCTCAACACCCCCCTCCTCAACCCCCCCATCCTCAAACCCCCCTCCTCAACCCCCCCATCCTCATCCTCCTTCCTCAACCCCCCTATCCTCAACCCCCTCCTCAACCTCCCTCCTCAAACCCCCTCCTCAACCCCCCATCCTCATCCTCCTTCCTCAACCTCCCTCCTCAACCCCCCCATCCTCATCCTCCTTCCTCAACCCCCCCATCCTCATCCTCCTTCCTCAACCCTCCTCCTCAACCTCAACCCACCTCCTCATTCTAAACCCCCCTCCTCACCTCCCCCTCACTTACCTGCTTCTGTTCCGGCCTCCGCTCCTTGACCCGGCGCGCATGTGACGTCACATGTGCGCCACGTCATTAGCATATACCGGGTGCACCCGGTATATGCTAATGACTTGGCGCACATGTGACGTCACATGCGCGCCGGGTCAGGGAGCGGAGCGGAGGCAGGAACAGAAGCAGGTGAGGGTGAGTTATTTAGGGGAGTTTAGGTTGAGGAGGGGGGGGGGGTTAGAATGAGGAAGAGGAGGGGGAGGGAATATCGGCGTATAACAATCACCTATAATTTGCTCCCTATTTTCAGGGAGAAAAAGTGTGTGTTATACGCCGATAAATACGGTATTTCAATTCCTTGTAGTTCTTAAAAGTTTCATGTATAGCTTGATGCCTATTTTTGTATGTCTTAATCACCTACCTGATTTCTATAGACATCATGGAAACGAATAAATAAGAAAATTACTACTAAGAACGTCTTAGGTAGTTTTGACTTCCTGCTGACTAATGATTAATCACACATGGATACATGCCACTACAGCAGACAACTCCTTTTTCTTCCATGGTCATTAATGATCCACATACATTAATAGACAGGTCAGCTTTTCAGTTAAGTTTCTTATCTTTTCTTTGTTAAACACAATTTTATGATTGCTTCAAAATATATGTTTTTTGCTTAAAAGCTCTCTTCCAGATGATGGATAATATTTGTATTAAGCTCAGTGTGATTAGGGCAGTCAATGAAAAGCTAGTAGATTGTAATGGTTGATTTCAGAGAGTTCCTTACACCTTATAGATCATTAACAGGACTGTACATATTGGTATATAACCATCTGATCTGGTGCAGTTGCGCCGACAGTACAAAAGCTCTGGGTCCTCACTGTGTGTACCAGCCAGGATTTGGCTGCCCCAAAGTTGCCCATCATGGCTCTAATTCAGTTTTTTTGGACCTTACAAGTGTATAATCATGTGTCCCTTCCATATTTATGGTTGCATGTACTGGTCCTTTTAGCATAATGGCAATAGGGTAATTTACTAATATTTTAACATTGCAGCCTAATTTATTATTTGTTTGCACTAGGGCAGGGCAAGTCCGGTCCTGGAGAGCCCTTCACCGGCCTGTTTTTGAGTCAATCAGAATGACTGAAGAAGTGATTCACTCACCTGTAGGCAGCGATATCCTCAAATCCTGGCGTGTGTGGGGCTCTCCAGGACCAATCGTGCCCACCCCTGCACTAGGGCAAAAACAATAAATAGATTCTGTATGTTAAAAAATAAAAACCTTATGTGAAGATGAGATTTGGTTCACTATAAATTCCAGCAGAAGAGCACACAATGTAGACTGTGGTATATTTCAGTAGTAAAGCAAGATATTAAAGGGCAGATTATACTTAAACATACATTTATTTTATAGGAAAGATTATTCTTATAGAAGTCGCAATGTGGGTGCTTAAATTTAGAAAGTTTAAAGCAATTCAACTTTTTTTTACTATAGGGATTCTCTGTGTTAGAGGAGCCAGGTTAATGTTATTTGGTTCTAGACCTTTTGAGCCAAGCGTCTGTGATTGAGTAGAAGCAATCATACATGTTCAATTTCTAACATGAGACCAATTAGATGTGTTACATTATTGTTATATACTCAAATATGGATCAAATTGGCTAAGTTACATTTCTTTTATATAGTTATTTAAATGTCTCTATGTGTGCTGTTCTTAAAATAAAATTGTAAAAAGTTAAGATGGAATGGGCCATTTAAAGCACCACTACAGTGCTTAAACAAAAAACAAAATGGAGGTGCTCAATCGGAGAATGAACTAACCTAATACGTTTGTTCTATAGCCATGATAAGCCACTCTGAGAGCAACGTCTTTTAGCTCACTTGTGCCCTTCAGAGGAATAAATATCCTGTAGTATATCAGTCTGGTCCCACTCACTAGAGTGACCCAGCCCCGAAATACCAGGCAATTCTACCCTGAACAGGAGAAACAGCAAACCCCGGATGTACATTTCGGCCTCTATGGGCCTCGTCAGTGAGGTGTAGCTGATAAATCCCTAAGGCACAAGGTGTCCACATCTGGAGTACCCTATCACCCTTAGGGAAACTAATCCCTAAGTTTAATTTGCATAAACAAAAAACTAAAGTTAGAAGTGCTCAATCAGAGAACAAACTAATTGAGCACTTCTATTTTGGTATTTTGTATATTCAAATGACCCTTAGGAATTAGTCTCCCTAAGGGTGACAGGGTACTCCAGATGTGGACATCTGAAGTTTAGTGTCTCAGACCTCAGCATATATGCTTCTCGCCGCCCATGTTAGGTGTCAAATTTTAAGGAGACGATCTGCCTAGGGCAGGGGTGGGCAAGTTTAGTCCCGGAGGGCCACACACAGGCAGTATTTCAGTATTTCCTTTCTGTGCACAGGTGAGTCAATCAGGATGACTGAAGAAGCCATTGACTTACCTGTATGCACCAGGGAAATGGACGACTAGGGAGACTGATGGGGGCTTTATCCACCTCGGTCTCTGCAGTGGGCACTGTTCAGACCTTCTGGTCACCTAAAAGGTGATGAAAGAAGTAACTCTGCTAGACTATATTTGATTTATTATGTTCAAATACTTGAAAATGTTACTAGAATTATCTGCGCAAAAGCTTCATATGCCACTGTGTCACCACTATACTGTAATGTATGTGACTGTGATGCAGCAAGAAGTGTGTTTCCCATATAAGGGTTTTTTTATGTTTTTGTTATGAGTTCCATCATATAGGAATGCTGAAATACATCATTCCATTTGTCTAGTTCTCTGTCAAAGTCCTATCATGGGCTTGTACAGAACATGCACACACCACACCCAGACTGGCTAAAACTGCCAAGGTAAGCTGCACCTTAAATAGCCCAGTCAGGAGCATAGATATGAGAAACCAGGGCCATGAATCACACACTGCAGACGCAGGCAGGGACCTGCATATTATGGGAATGGGCTACATATTATAGGTGGGATATACACATTCACTGTACCAACCCCTGCCTCCTAAAATGGGATGCCCCATGAGTCTTATTGGCCTTGGCATAAATACACCACTGTATATATTTATACATATGTAAATATGTATATCCTATGCCAGGCACTCTTTTATCACATGGACAAAGGCATGTAAAATTCAAATAGTATTTTGTTTTATAGACAAAGTCAACGTGTGAAGGGCCTGCAACTGAATAAAACAATTCTGGCTTGGTCAGCTTGAAGCGTGGGGCTGTAGGGGTTTAGGGACCCCAATTATTATGGTACATTTACACACGCCTCAGGCCAAGGAAGCGCTTAGCATCTTTGACCGCATCAGTGTGTTTTGGTACTAGGGGCCTTATATTTTTCTTTGCCCCTGGGACCAGGAGTTTAGTCACAGTGGTCGCTCTAGGACCTAGGCCATGGAGGGGTTGGTGGCAGCAGCGCACCATGGCATCCCTAAAATATATATATATATATATATATATATATATTTTTTTTTTTTTTTTTATATATATATATATATATATATTTTGTTCAGATTCAGATACGTTTTTTGAAACCCAATTTTGTTTTGGAGCATCTCTGCACTATAGGAATGTAGGAGATTCTTGGCATGGTGCTCCATTTTGGATGACTGACCCAGACAGGGAGGTGGCATCCGCTCTTTGCTGAACAACTAGTTCCCCCATCTGAGGGCTCCAGCCTAAAAGACAATGGAAAAAGGACCCCTCCTCATAAATCTTATCTGCTCTCTCATGAGTATGGAAGGGTAATGCAAGCCCCCAACCAAAATGCATAATTCTGGACTTCAAAAAAAAAAAAAACTAAACCAAACACTTTAATAATCTTTAGAGCTTTTAAAGCACTGCATCCCCTCCACTTTGTTATTGGTTGGTTAGGGTGTATTGCACACAATATATGAAATGGGAAGGGGAGGGGTTCTTGTCACCTTCTGATACAATGTTTAGCTTGTTACAGTCTTGTTGTTAATAGATCAAGAGGAATACTAAATATAATGAAATGCAAGTAACTATGTAACAAGCATTTAAAGGATGCATATAGTACATTTCCTCCCATTTGCCTCAACTCCAGAAAATTACATACTGTCTTGTACACATTTCTAATATACAGTGCTGTGAAATTGAAACATATTTTGCTACTTTTTTAATAAAAAAAAAGTAATTGGCTATTTTTAAATCAAGCCAGAAGACAGTACTGAAGATGAGGGGGATTGGGTCTTTTCTGCTATGTAGCCACACACAGTCAGAACACTGCGGTTGAATGCTGTGCCTGAGCACCACCTGGTGGTGAAAAAAAAATAGTACAGGCAAAGAACTATTCCCCCCTCAGATGTGGCGCGACTAGGCAGCACTGAATCAACAGCAAGGTCGCTATGTTCGGCGCGGGCACTCAGCCCCCCAGGGCCTCTGGTATGCCTCTCATACCTCAATGCCTCTTCTGTCGGCGCGCCTTATGAGCCATGTCGGAGGGGGGAATATTGTCTTGCCTGCAGTAACTTTTTTCACCACCAGGTTGTGCTGTGGCTCAGCATTCAACCGCAGTGTTCAGACTGTGTGCAGCTACATAAAAGAAAAGGACAGGGGGATTTAGCTTATGCTTGTTAGTGAACTGTGTATTTCTACTTGGTTGAGAAAGTAACAGAGACAGATATCTATGCTGACTGACCATTACTGCAACTCTGTGAAGTAGAAGCCTATGTGACTATTATGATTTAACCAACTGAGCACCTTCCTTATCACCCCCAACTGTGAGAGTTAATTAATCACACCAGATAATGGGTGTTTCGGGGAGCTGGGATCTTTCCATGCAGTTTATGCTATAAATTCAAAATTGAAGCTCGTATTTTCTAACACTTTCAGTCAAAATATTTTATATCAACCTATTTAATTGCATTTATTTATATTGTACTTTTCATTTCTACAATAACCAGGATGTTTACTGTCGCTATGATCCAAAACTAGAAGCAGACCTGTAATTATATTTCTTTGCCCAATTGTAATAATAACATGATACTGAAGGCTTTTTAATAGGATTCTGATGCTGACATGCCAACATCCCTTGTAAGCATTTTATGTATTGTATGTGACATCATTGCAAGCTGATCACAGCACCCAGACAATTTGTATTGTTGAACATTTGAGCATTTATAATTTATTATATCTGTGTGAGTAAGGTAATGAAAACAAATGCACATAACGACCTTTATGCTATGTGGTTTTATAAAAGACTTCTTATTCAAAAAGTAGGTGAAGTAGCACCAAAAGTGGGGAAATTCAGATCATGTATGGGTGTAAGTGTATAGCATATTATGTGCGTCATTGTAATATAAGTGTTTCTATTCTAGTATTTGATGACTATTGGCAATTATGGCAATTATATTTATATTTTCAATGTTGCTACAGCAATGGGAATTATAATTTGCATCTAACATGTTCGTAAAAAAATGCTTTATAGAACATGTAATACAAGTGGCTATTAGATTAGTAATAGCTGTGACTAATAATAGCAATTTGGAATGTAACCTGGGTTGTGTTGCAGACATAGGCTTATATAGGCCATACTTACCAGTGTGTCCACGTGTTTACTAAGTACTGCCCTTTACATCCAGTGCCAATATGATTGTGGTGCATTACGGGGTTATTTCATAGGAAGTGTAGAAGTGTAGAATGCAATATTTATTAGGCAGTCATTTTATATTGGAAAAAAATGTTGTTGTTTTTTTGTTGTAAGTTACTATCTTTTGTAATGTTCATAGGTTGTTCATAGTTATATTTATCTTTTGTGAGAACCTGAAATTATTGTTTCCTCTTACGATCTTTAGGCTGGAGCTCTACCATATTTACTGCACAGATTTACCATAAAAACATTGCTTATACTGATCTTTGCTACTTAAAAAATCATAAGAGCTGGGTTGTTACAGTGGCCTTTTATTTGGTCAACATGCCACTCATTTGCATGAGTGGCATGTTGACCAAATTATATTTGTTCAGCTCCAATATGAAATGACCACTATCTTTTGAGAAAAAAAAAAGACAATTGTTTGTCAAACATGTACCAAACTAACAGTACTAACAGTTGTGTAAGTCATAGACATAAAACATTTTTTGGGAAAATTTGAGTTTTCGTAGAATCTGTTTACGGGTATACAAATCCATTTTGTATTTGTTAGGTCACACGTTGAAAGATGATTGGGTGCGTGTGTTTTTAGTTGTCAGTGAAGGGAGTGGCGGAGGAGTAGGGAACAGGCAGAAATCCAAAGCTTTACGTTGCTACCTGGATAAGATTAAAATTGACACCACAGCCTTCCCCCTACTGGCCCAGAAGCAGACACCTCGTATCATTTAATGGAACCACAGTTCTACAGAAATGTAAAAGGGCCTCTCATACACAGCTTCCACCAATGTATCATGGATCCTTCCAGGACCTTGCAAAGGCATCTTTTTTTTCTAATTAAAAGCTAGCAGTATGACTTTTTCTGGGTTACTAGGCTGAAAGATTTCAAACGTATATTCCCTTTTCCATTGCACAGTGGTCCTCTAAATGACTGATATCACACTGTATCCTAAGAATATTTTGTTACATATGGGCCGGTCACTATTACTGCACAGAAAGTTAGTTAGACAAGGCATACTTATCTATTCAGACAGAATTTTACAATTCTTTTTTTTTTTTTTTGCTTTTTTAAAGTTATTTTTATTGAGACTTTTTGGGTTACATTCTCTATACATAGTTTTAACAAATTGATCATAAAACAAAAAAAGTATAATGACAATACACTCCTTATTGTACATTAAAATAATCATCAAATTATGGTTTGGTTCTGTCACTGAGCTTAATATAATTATTATATATCACATTGGCACGTCTTCTATGAAGATTATAAAGATCAAACAAAACCAAAAGATTAAAAAAATAACAAAGAGCAAGGTAATCCTGCAGCCGGGTATAAGAAAAGTAAGAAACGTGCATATATCCAGTATACTGTAAGTAAGGGTTCCCTTATCCCCATTACCAGAGAGCTGAAGATCTGCCTTCATATGCTGGGCCTAAGGCAGCCATACTGTGCCATAGAAATCTTATTGGTCACTAGAGTAGCACTAGAAGGAGAAGATGCTTTTAACCAGTACGAAGTACCTATAGTTTATATAAAAGTCTCTGTATCATTTAATTCAACTTATTAGAACACCTTCTATGAATGGATCCCTGGTATCAGAACAATTGTAAGAACACTTCAGCAGTTCTTGTTATTGATAATAAAGTATTTGGGAAGATGATCAGTTGGCTCAGCGGGTAATACCAGGCAAAGAACCAAATAAAATATTGTATACACAGCTTCCAAAGCACTTTCTAGTACAGGTATACCCCACTTAAAGTTACCCCGTTTAGAGCTGATTCACTATAAAGCTGTTTTTCCTGCCAGAACCCTTTTAATGCTAAACCCTGATATAGCGTTGTTTTTTCCCTGCCAGATCCCTTTTAATGCTCTGATTTTCTATAGCATTGCCCCACTATAACGCCAGTTTTGCCTGCCGGACCCCTTTTCACGCTCTGATTCTCTATAAGAAAACAGAATCCAGGATGAGCCAGAAGCTTTAACATCAATATTTTATAGTATATATTTCTGCTAATGCTCAGTTTGTGTTAGTGTTATGTTTGCTGTTTCTTTGAAGTTCTTATAAAACCAAAAATGTTTAAATTTCAATTGAAATTGTGTTTTTTTTCATGAGTTCCCCAATCCCTGTCTTCCCCATGTTAAGCTGCCCCGTTTAGAGCTGTTTCGCTTAGCACTCCTATTGCCTGGAACCTATCTACAGCGTTACACGAGGTATAGCTGTAGTCATCAAAACTTAGAGCTTGTTTTCAGTTTCCAATATTATTTATAACTTCATGGGGTATTCCTGCCACAAGAAATTAGGTTATCCTTATATTATTTAAACACCTGGTCTGGGTCATTACAGAAAAAGAGTGTTTGCAGACTATATGCAGAATGATAACTTTATTGACTACATTTTAGTATCCATCTTCCTTTACAAAGCTATTGCATTCATCATAACTGTCCCTCTTTTAGGGAGATAATCAATGTTTTGTTAGAATTCCCTCTGTACCTCTTAGCCTTCCAAGTGTCCATCTTTTGAAGGAATTGCCCACATATACAGACAGAATCCTGTTTCCCAGACCTGGTCATGACCCTTTTCCTCTGGCTCCTGCTGATTTTTCTTTCCACGCCTAAGAGAAAGACAGAAGAAGCCTACAGAGTCACTTCTACAGGATATATGTCTGTATGGAGCATTGTGCACATACTTACAGCCTTATTAAATCACAACTCTATATAAGCACAGAGCATATTTATTTTACAGAAGTTTTTAGTTAGTGAAGACCTTGGATAGAAGATCACTAACTAAAAACGTCTGTAAAATAAATATGCTCTGTGCTTATATAGAGCCCTATTCAATTGGCCGAATTACCATTTAATAAGGCTGTTAGTGTGTATTCCTATGTACTATTGCACGGAATGTCAGGACACGACACAATCGAGAGACGTCTGAAGAATGTAATCTCCCTCTGACTGTATGACATGCTGTGATATTGTGATATTACAGAGGCAGGTGTTTCCTTATCCTCAGTACAATGTGAGACAGGAATTTTCCAGGAGAGATTCGGGAGGTGGAGGCAATTAGGAGAGGAGTAGACAGAGCTGAATGTGCAAAACAAGCAGAGGTTATTATTATATTATTATCACATGACGCTTATTATAATGTAGGTGAATGGCAGTTTAAAGGGACATAAAAACCATTTCAGGTTTGGCATAATTTAAATCTTTTAAAAACAAATAATTTTGTAAATGATTGTCATTAAAATCGAATTCATAAGCTGAAAGTTTGGCTTGAATTTACCATTTATGGTCATGATTCAGCCTCACTTCATGTTATCTACTAGTGATCAACAGCAGGGTCAGAAGCAGTCACAGGTCCAGCAGATGTAATAATAATGTAAACATCTGGCTGTATTCTGTCTCACAGCAAATTGCTTATAGGACTATTGTAGTTCTGGAGAAACACCACATAGTGTGAAGTATGTAACCAAAGAACAACATTAGCACATGTGTAAACCTGGATCATAAAAGCGTCAGAGAGAAAATCTTAAATAGTCAGACTCTGTTATGTGATCTGCACTCCCATCTTGGACTGCTCGTCTACCTTGGGGAAGTTTGTTATACTACATCATTTTAGTCCTATTGTTAAGTAGATTCATAGAGGCAGTGTTAATAGACATTACGTGAATCCAAGTGTCTAATAGTGTTAGAAAAAAAGTTAATATTTACTGCTGTTAAAGCGGTATTGAATACAATAGTTTAAAACGAAAGGATTACAAGGCTGCCAACAGTAACAATTGCATGGCTTAGTTCTAGAAGTGAGGGTGAATTAGTGAAGTAAACACATGCAAATTACCAGACACCTAGTGGATGTTAATGGTATTGCACTTTTAATTGGCACACCAAAAATGCACCAAATCAGTTCAACATCATTATGATAATTTTCCCATGACTTATTACTTACAAATACTTTGCTTTACTTAGTAAAGAATAGAACACATTTTGATATTGCTACAGTGAATTTGTAGCATTTTTCAGAATACAGTAACATTATACAGATGCTAAAAATAATTATTTGTAGATCAGAATTATTACAGAACTAGCGACTTGCATGTCAAAAATGACGGCATGATACAGTTTGATAAAAAGTGTGTCCCCCCCCCCTCCTGTGTCTCCCCCCTCACTCTCCTGTGTCTCTGCCCCCCCTACTCTCCTGTGTCTCTTCCTGCTCTCTCCCTCCCCTGTGTCTCCTTTTCCCCCTCTCCCTCCCCTGTGTCTCCTTTTCCCTAATCTCCCTCCCCTGTGTTTCCTCCACCACTCCCCCCCCCTGTGTCTCCTTTCCCCCTCCTCTCCCTCCCTTGTATCTGCTTTCCCCCTCCTCTCCCTCCCTTGTGTCTCATTTTCCCCCTCCTCTCCCTCCCTTGTGTCTCATTTTCCCCCTCCTCTCCCTCCCTTGTGTCTCATTTTCCCCCTCCTCTCCCTCCCTTGTGTCTTCTTTTCCCCTCCTCTCCCTCCCCTTGTGTCTTCTTTTCCCCTCCTCTCCCTCCCCTTGTGTCTTCTTTTCCCCTCCTCTCCCTCCCCTTGTGTCTTCTTTTCCCCTCCTCTCCCTCCCCTTGTGTCTTCTTTTCCCCTCCTCTCCCTCCCCTTGTGTCTTCTTTTCCACTCCTCTCCCTCCCCTTGTGTCTTCTTTTCCCCTCCTCTCCCTCCCTTGTGTCTTCAGATGGAGTAAGGTGACACAGAGTGGGGAGCAGAGTGGGGAGCAGGGTGACACAGAGTGGGGAGCAGGGTGACACAGAGTGGGGAGCAGGGTGACACAGAGTGGGGAGCAGGGTGAGACAGAGTGGGGAGCAGGGTGAGACAGAGTGGGGAGCAGGGTGAGACAGAGTGGGGATCCGGGTGACAGGGAGTGGGGATCCGGGTGACAGGGAGTGGGGATCCGGGTGACAGGGAGTGGGGATCCGGGTGACAGGGAGTGGGGATCCGGTTGACAGGGAGTGGGGAGCAGGATGATACAGAGTGGGGAGCAGAGTGACAGAGTATGGTGACATAGTTGGAGCAGGGAGAAACGGAGTGGGTAGCAGGGTGACAGAGTGGGGAGTGAGGAGCAGTGTAATAGAGAGTGGGGATCCGGGTGACAGGGAGTGGGGATCCGGGTGACAGGGAGTGGGGATCCGGGTGACAGGGAGTGGGGATCCGGGTGACAGTTAGTGGGGAGCAGGGTGACAGGGAGTGGGGAGCAGGGTGACAGGGAGTGGGGAGCAGGGTGACAGGGAGTGGGGAGCAGGGTGACAGGGAGTGAGGAATAGGGTGACAGGGAGTGGGGAGCAGGTGACACAAAGTATGGTGACATAGTTGGAGCAGGGTGACAGGGAGTGGGTAGCAGGGTGACAGAGTGGGGTGTGAGGAGCAGTGTAATAGGGAGTGGGGATCCGGGTGACAGGGAGTGGGGATCCGGGTGACAGGGAGTGGGGATCCGGGTGACAGGGAGTGGGGATCCGGGTGACAGGGAGTGGAGATCCGGGTGACAGGGAGTGGAGATCCGGGTGACAGGGAGTGGGGAGCAGGGTGACAGGGAGTGGGGAGCAGGGTGACAGGGAGTGAGGAATAGGGTGACAGGGAGTGGGGAGTAGGTGACACAAAGTATGGTGACATAGTTGGAGCAGGGTGACAGGGAGTGGGTAGCAGGGTGACAGAGTGGGGAGTGAGGAGCAGTGTAATAGAGAGTGGGGATCCGGGTGACAGGGGGTGGGGATCCGGGTGACAGGGAGTGGGGAGCAGGGTGACAGGGAGTGGGGAGCAGGGTGACAGGGAGTGGGGAGCAGGGTGACAGGGAGTGAGGAATAGGGTGACAGGGAGTGGGGAGCAGGTGACACAAAGTATGGTGACATAGTTGGAGCAGGGTGACAGGGAGTGGGGAGCAGGGTGACAGGGAGTGGGGAGCAGGGTGACAGGGAGTGAGGAAAAGGGTGACAGGGAGTGGGGAGCAGGGTGACACAAAGTATGGTGATATAGTTGGAGCAGGGAGACAAGGAGTGGGTAGCAGGGTGACACAGAGTATGGTGACATATTTGGAGCAGGGTGACAGGGAGTGAGGAATAGGGTGACAGGGAGTGGGGAGCAGGGAGACACAAAGTGGGGATAGGGTGACACAAAGTGAGTAGCAGGGTGACACAGAGTGGGGAGCAGGGTGACAGAGTGGGGAGCAGGGAGACACAAAGTGGGGATAGGGTGAACCAAAGTGAGTAGCAGGGTGACACAGAGTTGGGAGCAGGGAGACACAAAGTGGGGATAGGGTGACACAAAGTGAGTAGCAGGGTGACACAGAGTGGGGAGCAGGGTGACAGAGTGGGGAGCAGGGAGACACAAAGTGGGGATAGGGTGAACCAAAGTGAGTAGCAGGGTGACACAGAGTTGGGAGCAGGGAGACACAAAGTGGGGATAGGGTGAGTATGGTGACATAGTTGGAACACAGAGTGAGGGAGTGGGGAGCAGTGTAATAGAGAGTGGGGAGCAGGGTGACCTTACCTTTACAGCAGCAGCTTTCTCCCAGCACTCTCAGGTGCACAGTTTTGGTGTCTCTCATATGAGTGCAGTCTCTGTCACATTCCCCTATCCTGTCCATGCTGTCTCTCTCTTGGTGCCATCCCCTCCTATCTCTCTGCCCTCATTCCAACTTGTATCCAACTTCTCTTGCAGTCTCTCTACTTGCACTTTCTCTTCTGCACTCTCTCTCTCTCTCTCTCTCTCTCTCTCCTGTACTGTCACGTTTCCCTTGCACGCTCTCCTTGTGCCCCTGTCTCTTCTATTCTTTCCTCCTGTGTGTCCGTGTTTCCCCAATCACTTCTTCTCTTCGTCTCTGCCCTGCAGGGTCGCTCTCCTGCCCAGACACAGGCAGGACCAGCCTCTCATTCCTGCACAGCCAGCTCAGGCAGCTCACAGCCAGCTCAGGCAACCGATGGAGGGTGGCACAGCTGGGGGCACAGCTGTTGTGCGGGACGCGCAGCCCTACGTCCGTCACGCAATGTTAAAGTGGGGGGCCGCAATGAGTTCCTTCAGCACTCATTGCGCATCCGCAAGCCCGTAACATTTAACATTGCATGACCAACAAACTTGCAAGATCCACAACTATATACATGATACAAAATGATTCATTATAATAATAAAAAAAAAAAGTGTTCCAGTAACCGGTGTAACGAAACATTATAAGAAGACAAACTAATAACAGTTAATCCTTTCCCAATGGGTATAGCAGAATTTCCATTATATTTTGGCAGTGCTTAGTATCCAGGATTTAGGTTAGCTCAACACAGCAAGAGCTTAAAATACAGACAAACTATGGCATTCAAAAAAATATTCAAGTATAGTTATAGTGTCTTGCAAAAGTATTCACCCCCCTTGGCAATTTTCATGTTTTGCTGCCTCACAACCTGGAATTAACAGGCATTGTTTGAGGATTTACAAAATACAGCACACTGAATCACATTGTGGACCTTGCAAGGGAATCTTTCCCCTTAAAACATAGTGAATCTTGATCACTGGCGCTATGGGCCATATTCTATTAGCTACTTGCAAATGCCTTGAACTCATAAATTTGGCTTTGGGTGTTTTTTTTATAAATGTTTATATGCATTCTATTGCCTTAAGAATTAATTGGTGCCAATAAGTAATATTTGCAGAATATGTAGCAATATTAAGAGTGATTTTAAGTGTCAATACATTTACGAATTGGGCAATAGAATAGGGCCCTATATGTGTAATTTCACCTTAACAAACTTGAATTGTTCTAAAACTTACATGCCAAAATAATAAAAACACATCACACATAATAGCACTTTTATTTTTATTAGCCCATGTTAATGCTGTATAATTTGTTTTCATTGATTGGCCTTGTGATTGACTTGGTTTGAATGTTGTGAGTAAAGGTTAGTCTTAGGCCTGAGCTTACAAATGAATATTGCAAACGTGCTATGGGCAGATTTTAAATTTGCTTTTTGAGGGGATTGTGTAGCTATGTGCATTATAGTCAGTAGTATAACAGGATATGTATGGGCTAGTGCTCTTATAACATATGTATTGGTGCTCAGTCAATAAAGCTTTGTGGTTATAGTCACTAAAATTAATGGTTTCTTATTCCTATTTGAATTCTACAATAGTAATAGTAATAATAATAATAATAATATTACTAATAACATCTTACCTTTTTACAGAAAAAACCTGGAAGTTCTAAGGTTGGTGAACCTGCAGGAGCAAGTGGGACGAGCAAGGTAATGTGCGCAGATATATTTATATGGGGCCATATTCTATTAGCTATTTCCAAATGCCTTGAACGCATACATTTGGCATCAGATGTTTTTTTTATAAATATTTATTCATTCTATTGACTTAAGAATTCATTAGTTCCAATAAGTAATATTTGCCGAATAGGTAGCAATATTAAGAGTGATTTTAAGCATGTATAAATTTATGGATTGGGCAATTGAATCAGGCCCATGGGGCCTCATTCAATTGCGATTTGGCCAATTGAATAGGACTCTAAATAAGCACATAGCATATTTTGTTTAAATAAGTTTTTAGTTAGTAAAGACCTTGCTTTTGGATGAAGTTCTTAGTTTAGGTGTCTGCAGTGTGTTTTAATGGTCACATAATACCCACATTTTATATCATGCAAATAAAGTGTATACTAAATAATCACACATTGTAGAAAGTTTAATCTAAAGTCTACTAATTGTACTTGTGCCTGCAGCAGAGCTTTGTCTTTATTGCTCAACCCCTTTCATTTTGTATCTAATACCCATAACCCACTTAGATTGTCAGCTCTTACAAGAGCAGGGCCCTCTACACCTTATGTACCAGTATATAACTGTTGTCATACTTGTTTTATGTACCCGCTGTACTTAACACTAAGGAATATGTTGGAGCTTTATAAATAAAGCCGAATAATAATAATAATTAAACAATTTCCCTCTTCATTATTGGGCTTAGATTTCTATTAGGCCAGCAATGTAGGAAATACATCTGTACTGCTCACGATTGGCTGGACAAACAAAACTATATTTTTTAGCATACTGGGTGAGGGTAGGCCGGTGCATACATCAAGACAAGTGGATATGTGACATTAGATCTTTATTTTTTCATATAAGGTGCAATGTTACTAATTACATCTATTCAGGAATGTTTCACTTTGGCTACACGTCCATTTCACACATTCATGCAAGATTTCTTCACCCCTGCTTGCATGTTGGGTGTGGGCTACATACTGTATTTGTTTCATTCTCTCAGTCTCCTTTCAGAGTAGTTGGTTATTATTTTGTTGCAGTTTTTTTTTCACTTTATTACAATTTATTCCCTACAGTTTACAAGAGATAATTACATTCATATCCCACAAAATGCTTCAAGTTCTGGCAACTAAAGCTCTAAACTGGGCTTGTCCAATATTATTCCTCGGGCACAATCCTGCGCACAGTTTTTGACATATTCCAGCATCCGCACATGATTGTATCACTGATAAAATTACCAGTACAGCAAAATAACTAATAATGTGGATCTGACATCCGACTACTAACACTGGGTTTGCCTCTGTTGTATTCTGAATAACAAAAACCTTGATAACAGGCAAAATTATATTGAAAGCAAAAAATAAATAAAAACAGCTTTTTTTCATTTCTTTTTTAAAGTTTTAAAAATATTATAGAAGAAAGAATAAAAAACAAACAATCTCCTTCGTTATTGTTCCCCCACCCTTTTGTCTTGATTTTCAATAACATAGGAAGTGTCTACAAAACTGAAATACATTTACAAAATTGTACATTAGTCATAGCTGCCTCATAATTCTTCACTTATTAAAAAATAACAATTTTCTTTTCAAATAACATATCTAGACGTACTAACACAAATTGTTGCTGCAAAGTATTCTTTAATATACTAAGAGGAGGGGATGTTGACTTATTCCATAAGTTAAGATTCAATTTCTCAACGAAAATAATAGTACATTTTACAAATAGCTTATCATCAGTAGAGTAGCGACTGCATGTTCCCTAGGAGGATGCCAAGTGGTGTAAGGCTAACCAAGCAACCTATCATTTTTTAAAGCAAGCCTTGAACCCAATGCCAGAACCTTCTAACTTCGAACAAGACCAAAAAAATGTTCGACATCTTACATTTCAGATATACATTGATAATCATAGGACAAAACTTGCTTAATTTCGTAGTTGTAAAAAAAATCTTAAAATGGGTTTCTCTCAAATTTGCTGAAATTGTCAGCCTATCTACGCTAGTACGTATTTTATAGAAAAACCTGTAGTTTAACATTTATGTGCAATTATGTTTTTACAGCGGAGTTCCATTTTTTTGCTCAGCGGATTATCAGCCCTATTAAATTTGGGCTACTTGTTAAAACGTTACTGGCTACGTGTTAAACGTAGCCAGTAACGTAGATCTTAGGGCTTTTTGCTATTAAATTGGCTGCAGCCCGCAGCAAGGCTGAAAAAAGCCTACGGGTTGAGCAATGTTGAACTTCGCGCCCGTAAATCCTTCAAGGTCGTAACTGCTACATTTTCAATTTAGACATTAAATTGGAACAAAGTCACTTGCGAGCAAGCCCGTAACATGCAAATGGAGCCAAATGGCCAATGTGTGCTCGAGAGGACCCACAAGGGGGGAAAAGTCCAATACGTAGCACTTGTAAAGCAAATAAAAACACACTACTGTACATGTATTATAAGGGAAAGTGATATTAGGTCCTATAATAAATGCAAAACATTCTCAAGCCCGCAAATCGTCCGACAAAAATACTTGATTTCATGTATAATTATTGTGTTATATTGATCTCGGCAATCAATGTGTTAATACATATACAGTAACTTGCATGTGATAGAATATCCGCAAATCCGACAGCTGACAAATGGTTTACGGTTTTGCGTCTCCAGCTCGTAGCTCGCAGCCTTTCTAATTTAATAGCACCGTAACTCTGCCAAATTTCAAGCACGCAGCCGCTGAGAGTTTCACGTTGGAGTTTCTGGATTGGAATTTAATAGGGTCCAAAGTAAGTTACTTTCTCAATAACGTAGATGCCACATTCCCATATAATGTGACTTGTAAAAAGGCAGGTCATTTTCTTCATTGCTACTTTCTGAAGAAGACGAAAGAAAACGACTCCTACAGTGTCTACACCATTGTAAATATCAATAATACCAATTATAACAAAAAAAGTAGCAAAAATAAAGTATATCAATGTAATATGTCTGTTGTCAATGAGCTTAAAAAGACTATGAAATATGAAGCTGGTGTTAATGAATATAACACATTAGATAAAGATAAGAATTATTTATTGAATGTACAGTGGATATAAAAAGTCTACACACCCCGATTAAAATGTCAGGTTTCTGTGCAATAAAAAAATGAGACAAAGATAAATCATTTCAGAACTTTTTCCACCTTTAATGTGACCTATAAACTGTACAACTCAATTGAAAACAAACTGAAATCTTTTAGGTGGAGGGAAGAAAAATAAAAAAAATAAAAATTGTGGTTGCATAAGTCTGCACACCCTCTTATAACTGGGGATGTAGCTGTGTTCAGAATTAAGCAATTACATTCCAAATCGTGTTAAATAGGAGTCAGCATACACCTGCCATCATTTAAAGTGCCTCTGATTAACCCCAAATAAAGTTCAGCTGCTCTAGTTGGTCTTTCCTGAAATGTTCTTAGTCGCATCCCACAGCAAAAGCCATGGTCCACAGAGAGCTTCCAAAGCATCAGAGGGATCTCATTGTTAAAAGGTATCAGTCAGGAGAAGGGTACAAAAGAATTTCCAAGGCATTAGATATACCATGGAAGACAGTGAAGACAGTCATCATCAAGTGGAGAAAATATGGCACAACAGTGACATTACCAAGAACTGGAGCTCCCTCCAAAATTGATGAAAAGACGAGAAGAAAACTGGTCTGGGAGGCTACCAAGAGGCCTACAGCAACATTAAAGGAGCTGCAGGAATATCTGGCAAGTACTGGCTGTGTGGTACATGTGACAACAATCTCCCATATTCTTCATATGTCTGGGCTATGGGGTAGAGTGGCAAGACGAAAGCCTTTTCTTACGAAGAAAAACATCCAAGCCAGGCTACATTTTGCAAAAACACATCTGAAGTCTCCCAAAAGCATGTGGGAAAAGGTGTTATGGTCTGATGAAACCAAGGTTGAAGTTTTTGGCCATAATTCCAAAAGATAGGTTTGGCGCAAAAACAACACTGCACATCACCAAAAGAACCTCATACCCACAGTGAAGCATGGTGGTGGCAGCATCATGCTTTGGGGCTGTTTTTCTTCAGCTGGAACTGGGGCCTTAGTTAAGATACTGGGGCCTTAGTTAAGATAGAGGGAATTATGAACAGTTCCAAATACCAGTCAATATTGGCACAAAACCTTCAGGCTTCTGCTAGAAAGCTGAACATGAAGAGGAACTTCATCTTTCAGCATGACAACGACCCAAAGCATACATCCAAATCAACAAAGGAATGGCTTCACCAGAAGAAGATTAAAGTTTTGGAATGGCCCAGCCAGAGCCCAGACCTGAATCCGATTGAAAATCTGTGGAATGATCTGAAGAGGGCTGTGCACAGGAGATGCCCTCGCAATCTGACAGATTTGGAGTGTTTTTACAAAGAAGAGTGGGCAAATCTTGCCAAGTCAAAATGTGACATGCTGATAGACTCATATCCAAAAAGACTGAGTGCTGTAATAAAATCAAAAGGTGCTTCAACAAAGTATTAGTTGAAGGGTGTGCATACCTATGCAACCATAGTATTTTATTTTTATATTTTTTCTTCCCTCTACCTAAAAGATTTCAGTTTGTTTTTCAATTGAGTTGTACAGTTTATAGGTCACATTAAAGGTGGAAAAAGTTCTGAAATGATTTATCTTTGTCTCATTTTTTTACAGCACAGAAACCTGACATTTTTAGTTAAAGTTCAGTTTAAGGTGGTCTGTGGACAACACACTTGTGTATAATTGCTTGGAAATTATATGTCACCTCAAAGAAAAAATAAGAGATTAATTTAAATCAGCAAATGATTCAATAACATATTAGTAATAAATGTGTTGTGACACATTGGGAACAATTAGGAATACATATTGTCAGCAACAGGTAATAGACTTACAGAAAATAATAAGTCCATGTTCTTAAGAACTTAAAGAATAATGTGATAGGAGTACAATAAGGTATTTATACCTACCTATATGGAAGTTGGTCTGGCTGTCAACAGACATCTGAAACATACTTATAAGAGTATATAAATACACTCACAATAGAGCAAACATGTATATAACCTCATAAAAGAAGGGATTTAAAGCAGTCTTTATACAGTGGAGTTTAAAAAATATATTGGAATATCGGGACAGGTCTGCTTCAGTACGGCCTCCAACCGCTAGATGGCGCTGCCTATATTTTACAGCGCTGCCGATATGTGAGAGAAGTTCTAAGCTTATAATTTTAGCCTAACCCTTGAACTAATCCTTACCCTTACCCTAACCCTCACCCTAACCCTAAGCCTTGACTCTGTAATATGGCACCGGAATATCAGCAGAGCCATCTAGCGGATGCTGCTGCCTTGTGCTGCAATAACATAAGAGGATAGGACCAACATATTTTGTTAATAAGTAAAAACATTAAAATAATGTTTTAAAGTCAAAGATGCACAATATAAAAGATGTAACTTTTTCTTCCTCTAAACCCCTGGAGGAAGGTATTAGGATGTAATTCCATCCTTGAGCAGTATTTCAAGTCTTTGTAGCCGCAGTCATGGTCTGGTCCTTTAATGTGAACATCACAGTTACGTTATATTTCCTTAAACGTTTATAACCTTCAATAATCCCTGATCCTCTTGAAATTTACAGAAATAAACTGTATTAACAGAGTAGTATTGACGCACCAGGGCGTCAGCCTTCAGTAACAAGGCCTTAGGCTGCCATGTAAAGTGGCTAATGCAGTGCATCATACATTGTGTATTACACCATTGACTTCAATGCCATTTCATATATTACATTCATACCTTTCATATATCCTTTCTTTACTTAATACATATATTTTAAGGTTTGTTTGCTGTCTACATTAACATGCTAGAATTCTCTATAACTGGTCTGTATTCAGGGATTCAGGTCTGTGACATTGTAGTTACAGTATGGCAGAGCTTGTGAGAAGGAACAGTCTCTAATACAAAGCTGATTACAGTATAATCCACTTTCTTTAAAAGGTTTAGTGGATTACTCAGAGATGCGTGTTAGTGATGCAAGTGCCATATTGTTCCTTGAAGGATTCTTGTATACCGGATGGCTGAAGCAACATGTAACAGAATAGCTGACAAAACAAGAATCTGCTCCCTGGAATCTTAAATTAACATTCATTGCACAGCAAAGTATGGGCTATATTGTAAGGTAACTCTACAGAGATTAAGAGCCATATATATATGTAATGAATATGTAATCGGCTTCTAAGAATCATCTTATTGCTTATAATCTCTCTGTGAGAAGTTCAAAAATAGATCTTGGTTGTAAGGAGGATTTTTCAGCTCAAAATGATGTTGACTCTTGTTCTTAGAGCAATAAAGGCATCTTCTTAGGAAAATGTTAAAAGACTTACTGAAAGAATATTTAATTCAATAATTATTTGTAGGTAAGTTAAACATATATTGTATTTCCTCCAAAATATATTACGGTACATTTTACGTTTAAAATATGCAGCTAGCAAGGTAAGGGGATCTTGAAGATTGCATGAGTAAGGCTAGGGCTAGTGAAAGCATGCAAGTAATGTGTAGAGAAGAGTAAGAGTTTAAATTATGGGGATGGCCTAATTATTGGTAAGAAAGATACAATGCAGATGCATGTATATTTAATTAAGGGTTATACTCCTAAGTATTAATTAGATGTATAAATGTACGACATACAAACCCATGTATGGTATCGCTTACAGTATGGAGGCAACACTATAATGCCTATTAGCCACATTATGAGATACACTATGTGAAAGCCTCATTCATACAGACATACACGTATAAATTATAGTTCTTGTGTCAATATCAGGCCCATAATAATATTATTACCGTAAAATAGTCCCCACTTTAGACATCACTGAGTATTATTGGAGATGTTACTATAAAATGAAGTAATGGAACTTTTTAATAATACTGAATTAATAAAGCACTTCCCTCAATAATAAGATTACTCATTGTTCATCTTTTGTAAAGTCTTAATCATAAATGCAGCTTGATAAGCTATACTTTTGTGCCTTAAAAACATACTTTGACCTTAAGATGTGTGCCCAGGTACCATGTACTACATTCAGTAATTTATAGGATGAAAGCTATAGTGTGCTGGATAATTGAAATATATCTGAGTACCTCATCGGTTTAATCAGGTTTTATTCTCTCCTAGGCCATTCAGAGTTGTGCGCCCCCAACACACCCCACCAGAAGATTCTTCTTATCTTCTTCTGTTTATCTCAAGTCTAAAGTTATAACCATAAATGAAATGATTGTTGTGGTAAACATCCTCCCAACAAAATCTACGACACAAGCTGGGAACCGGTCCCACTCTGATGAGAGGCAGTAACCTTTAAACTGCTGTCTGTGGGTAGGCTTCCTAGCTTGTTTATAATCCATCCCGAGCACAGTTTAAAGCTGCAGAATACAGCAGGCATATGCTTAAAGGAAGCCATGTTTAAAATGGTATTGAATTACAAGTGTGAAGCCTTTGTGGGCACAATTGCATGTCCCTGCCCAGATTCCCAGAATGCAGTGGAATAACTGTATTTCTTGAAATTCTGAGCAGGAAACAAGTTTTTTTTAACTTGTATTAGAAGTTCAAATGTGAGCACAAAGTGTCCAGTACATTTACAGACAGAAATATCACTGTATAGACATTTCTCTGCGTATACAAACATATTTCAATGTACGGCACCTTCAGGCAGCCTGTTGCCCCTTAAAATGTGCTGCCCTAGGCCTAGGCCATGTGGGTGTAGGCAAAACACACCCCTGGAGTACCTAGTTCCATACACAGTCTGATGGGTGCAGCTGGGAGAGCTCTTTTGTACCATATTGCGTCACCACACCTGTCACTTCGTAAGGCTACTTGTTACATCTATGGATGACTAATGTAGAATTAGAGCTTTCTAATGGCGCACGTCTGACTGTATGAAACTTTAGTGTCTTATATAAAGAAAGGATGACTGCTTGTTCTATAAAATAAGAGGAAACATACAAGGAAACTACATGAGTAATCAAAACAAAATATATTAAAATAATATCCACATTACTAATTTAATTAAAGAAGTATTTTCTTTAAGTTTCTCATACACACGAAGGAGCAAAAGTTATCTATATATACACAGTAAAACCCCTGTTATCCGGCACCCACAGGACTCCCTATTGCCGGTTAATTGGGAGTCCCCAAATTTAAGGATCTAAACGACCCTGAAACACCCCAAAACCCCTCAAAATGCACCTAAACGTACCGGTTGCGCCGGTTTAGCAGGAGTTTTTTGAAAATGGGGAATTGATGCCGGTGCCGTATTGTGTTATTTTCCATTTTATAATAATACATTTTGTAAACTCACAAGTGTAGTTCTTTTAAAATGGATAATTTAAATATATGATCACAGTGATCCTTTAATTAAAACAGGTATACAAATTGTTTAAAGGACCACTGTAGCCCTACTCTACAAGTTATTACATTTTACAAGCAATTATGCTGCAATGAAAAGGGCCATTTCAGTTGCTACCGATCTTCTTACTGAGGTGGGAGGAGATTTTGATTTCTCAGGAAGTTTATGGACGGAAGAAATGGGACAACTAAAAAGGAGAGTGCTTTTAGTAGGGCTTGTTAGCTGAAAGAAGTAGCCCTTTTAATGAATATGGAAGGCTGCCATAAATAATAATTATATGTAAATGTGACAAAATGAAAGACTGTGCATTTTGGTTTATCTTTCTAAAAATATTTTGTTCATTATCAAAATACCTTTTTTACGAAATAAAGAAATAAAATATGACTGTAATGGCCCTTTAGTTAGAAATATGTGTCACCTGGCAGACTGGTGTCAAGAAGTGCAATATTTCATATTACACATAAACTGGTTATTCCAGCCCATGCTTTGGGCAGTCTCTGCCTTCTTAGAGAAGCTGCGGCAGCCCACAAGTTTATTTAAACTATTTGCCCAAGGGATGTAGTCGTAGCTGCTGCTCTTATCACAATTTAGAAATATTATACTTAAAAAGGACATTATAAGCAGCCCAGACATGGTGGGAAAAAAAAGCATTTTTTTCAGTAGAGGTTCTCACTATATACTTGTTTCATGCCCAGAATTCTGAGAAATACAGTTATTACACTGCATTCTGGGAACCATGGCAGAGACATGCAAATGTGCCCACAAAGGCTTCGCTCTTGCAATCCATAACCATATGAAACATGGCTTCCCTTAAGCATATGCCCACTGTATCAAAAGCTAGGGTTGAATTATACACAAGCTAGGAATCCCACCCACGTACAGCCGTTTCAAGGTTGCTGCCTCTCATCAGCGTGGGGTTGGTTCCTAGCTTGTGTAGTGGATACTTTGAGGAGGTAGTTTACCACATCAATAATTTAATTTAGGGTGGGCAAAAGAGCGACAGGAGCCCTCAGTAGTACAGCAAATAAACAGTACATTTCTGTTTATATTTGAACGTCTAAAGCAAGTTAAAAAAAACTTTTTTCATGCCCAGAATTCCGGGAAATACAGTTATTACACTGCATTCTGGGAACCTTGGCAGGGACATGCAAACTCACTACTCAAAATAAAATGATTATACAGACCATTTCTATTTAAAAAGGACACTGTAGTGACTACAGTGTCCTTTTTAAATAGAAATGGTAGTCTAATATTTTTATAAATGCCATTTTAAAAGAAATAGTAGTGATAAGGGGCAACCAGATTTTACTGAGATACAAAGAATAAAAACAACATTTTAGTTTACTACCTATGTATTTATTCAGTCCAGACCATCTCCATTGTTGTCTTCTGATACACCCCTATTTATGAGTATATGTTTCATATTATGTAGGTAGGAACATGTAAGGTTGGGAAGAGCTCATTGCCACATTGTGAACTTTATAATAGACATCTGATTCTGCTTATCTGCTCTTCAATAAGGACCCTGGGAAGTTATGACATAATAGATAGGGGCATGTCTTTATAAGACAACCACAATGGGCATGGCCAAGACTATATAGAATAGGGGTCCTAGTCTATTCGGAAGCTGCATTCTGTCAGATCACTGGGGTGTGCGGCTGCGCCACAGCACCACCTGGTGGTGTAAAAAATGTACTGCAGGCAAATAACTATTCCATCCTCCGATCTGGCTCATAAGGCGCGCCGACAGAAGAATCCTTGAGCTATGAGAGGCGCGCCCGAGGCGCCGAACATATCGATGGCCTCGCTGTTGAATCCTCGCTGTTCAAGTTGCGCCACGTCGGAGGATGGAATAGTTCTTTGCCCGCAGGAAATGTTTTGCACCACCTGGTGGTGCTGTGGCGCACACCGTAATGTTCTGACAGGATGTAGCTCCCAAACAGAATAGATCCGGAATAGGTAGTAAATGAAAGGTTATTTTATTTTTTATCTTCTAAAACATTTTACCCATTATAAAATCAACAAGGGAGGTTCTGCCCACTGTAGCTCAGGCTTAAAAGGTTTCTAATAGCCAATCAGAGATTGTGTCCGTGTCAGCACCATTTTAGTAGCATGCTTCTGAGAGGGTCTCATTGGCTAATACTATAGCCATGTTGTATGCATGAAATACAGGGGGGGGGGCAAACCTTTACAGGGACTGTTTGGAAGTGAGTGAAAACAGAGCTTTTAAGTACTTGTTAACAAATGGATATTTAAATATGCAAATAAACCATTAAGTAGTTTATTTTAATATTAAAAACAGGGAACCTTCCTTGTTTTTTCAAATATAGCAGTGAAAATACAGAACTGCTGTGTCCCTTTAAAAGTCGTAAAAGCTGGACCAGTACAGTAGCCCTTTAATAGCATTCAGTCTTATCTCCCAAAACTCCTGGTGTGGGTGTGTGCGTCTGCTCATACTGCTGTAAATTGGTGGCGCAAGAGCAGTGGTGCTGCTTTTGCAAATTAGAGAGGGAGCATAGTTTTCATAGGTAATTGGCTTAATTCATGTAAATATACCTCAGAATGGCACCCAGTTTTCAGGAAGAAACTACTGAAAGAGGTGGGGATAGGAATTCCTTGGGTGGAGACTGATGCAGAGTGGAATGGTCGAGTCATGTCATGTGTGCTTGAGATTTGGGAAGAGCCTCATTACGTAGCCAGCAGAGAGGCGTTCTCTGAGACACTAATAGTCACAGAGGAAGACTTATATGTTGTGGTTAAGTGTACGACTTACAAGACCCAGGCTTTCCTGTTGAGAAACCAGGTACGTTGTCTTAGCAAAACGTTCTCCCCAATGTCTGCTCAGCTGATAATGTTACTGAGTACTGGTGATTTCATAGGAGAATGCAGCTGAAAGACTGATATAAGGTCACGTAAAGGTATATCTGTGGGACGAGTCAGTATTAATATATATATCAGTACGTAGCAAAGGTGAAAATGTGCCCTTTATAATATTTTTATATCAGTGAAATTTGTTTTATTTTTATTTATTTATTTGACATATTTTAGAACTGTGACACATTCCAAAAGTATACTTTTTTACCTTTGTTACTATTTTGTAAGTAGGGTGTGGTGATGTTTTTTGTTTGCAAGATATTTGTCAGATCAGAAAAACACCTAGATTGTAAGCTCTTTGGGGTTGATGTCCCAGTGTTTGCTTTTAAGTGTGAAGTGATATTGCTTTTGTTTGTTTCTGTAGTTTTGTTGATATGACAAATGCTGTGTGCGTTCTAACGTTTCATATATTATGTACATCCTGCTGCTGGTATAATGTGAGAGCAATAATCCCATATTACATAGTGGAAACTGTGACCGCTTGCAATATGGCTGCTTATCAGGTACATGCACTCCTGGGGTATGTTATACCCGTATGATGTGAACGTGGATCAGTATATTGCTCTAAGAAAAATTGTTTGGCTTGGTTATTATTATTGTTTATTTATAACGCGCCAAAATATTCCGTAGCGCTGTAGCGATACCTTGTGGGAATGAAACTCGCAGACTTACAACCTACTTACAGCCTGGTTGATGTAATAGTGTAATTTGCTAGTGAATCATAATTATTTTAAAGTTCCTCATAATTTTCATGTCCGTGTTAAATGGGAGAAAATACCAAATAAATAAAAAAGAGAAAGAAACAGCATCTGAGGAAAACTGGAAATAAGAAAATGGTGATCACATAATGCCTGGCCTCAGACAGGTAGAGTTCTGTAAGGAGTTGACCATATACGTGGGAGGAGAAAGGGTAGTTCTTCAGATTACCAATGGGGGAGATTAACTAAGTATTGCAGTTGCTGCAGTGTGTATAATTGTTCTTGAATGTCTGTGTAGAAAATGGCCATAGCAGCACCTCACTATCCCTGCAATAGCTTAGTGTATGTCCCGCATTATTTTATAGGGTGATCTGATTAATCATATTACATTATTTATATATATATATATATATATATATATAATTATATGTGTGTGTGTGTGTGTGTATTCTTTCTTGGGGCTGTAAATGATACAGATTTAAGTGACAGTATGACATTTATATTTATTCAATGTTGGTTATTGGAATTTTTCTTTTTTTGTATAAGAGATGTTTTTGTTAAACAGTAGTTACTTAAAAGTGGTGTAGTATAGAGCAGCAGTTCCCAAACCTCTCCTCAAGTCCCACCAGAAAGGCCATGATTTCTGTTTAACACTGTTTGAATACACATGGGGCAATTAGAGTCTGTTGAGTGCTAATTGTTTGGATCGTTCCTGTTGTTATAAGTATTCCAGCAGTTGCAGCAAGGAGCTGATAGATGGTGCTGCCAAAATTGTACACAGTTTGTAAGTGCTGCTGAGATTGTACAAAATGTCCAAGCTTAAACCATTACCCTAACCCTAAAGCTGTGACATTGGCAGCAACATCTAGCAGATGCTCACCGTCACTGCTGCCCCCTGTGCTGCAGTACTCCTAACAGGAAAGGACCAATTGCTTCTCCTGTGTTCAGTGTTCCACCGAAATCATGGCCTGTCTGGTGGGGCTTTAGGAATGGTTTGGGAATCACTGGTATAGAATATTTGAGATGTTTTGTTGCTAGTTCTGTGAAATAGTCAATTTGTTAACTTTCGTTATTGTTCCTGCCATCTTTCTCTCCTTTATGAAAATACCAACATTTTACACAGCTCTATACAACAGACACGGCAGAAATATAAATATAGACAGAAAAATAATCTGCAGTTACAGTTCTGATTTATCACACATCTTGTTGACCTACAGAGATGACCCTATGTGCAATGTGCTACTTCCCCTTCCTCTATGACCCGTCCATAACACCTTATCTTTATTGCTGGCTCAGGCACAAACCATAGGAAAAATGGACAATTTGGCACGTGACATGCAAACATGAGAGGTATTTTCTTTACAGCATTATTCATGATCACAGTATATGCCAAGATAAAGCACAATACTTACTTAATAAATCCAAAAATACACAGTCGTGCAACCAACAGGGAATGCTCCTGTTCAGATATTTTTATTTTTCAGAATTACCTTTTGTTAATCAGAACCAGGGCATTCTCAGCCTTGCAACTACAAATACCTATATATGCTAAAGCTTTGAGAACACAATAGTTTGTAATTAATGGGGTTACATTAATGTACATTATCTCATATAGTGTTGTGTTCCCAATTTGGTGCAATAAATAATTAAAATAAATGCCTGAAAACAGGCATTTAAATGATACAAACAAGAGGGGACAGAGAATAGTTTACGGGAGTACAAGGAAATCTTAAAAAGCGCTATTAGACTGGAGAAAATAGAAAATGAAAAAATAATTGCAAAAGAGAGTAAGACTAACCCTAAAATATTTTTTAAGTATATTAATGGTAGGAAGGTGAGGAAGGAAGCTATAGGAACATACAATGTGACACAGGCCATCGGATAATTAGTGACCAGGAAAAGGCAGATGAGTTAAATAGGTTCTTTTCTTCTTTATACACAAGGGAGGTACCAGTGGTTGGGACACTGCAACATAATGGGGCTACACTACCTTTGCCAAATAATTGGTTAACACAGGAAGTAATCCAAAAGAGGTTGGAAAAAATAAATGTTAATAAAGCCCCAGGTCCTGATGGAATACATCCAAGGGTACTGAGGGAACTGGGTTCTGTAATAGCCAAACCATTATATTTAATTTTTCAAGATTCACTCAACACAGGGTCTTTACCAGATGACTGGAGAAAAGCTGATGTGATACCTATTTTTAAAAAGGGATCAAGAGCAAATCCGGGGAATTATAGACCAGTGAGCCTCACTTCTGTAGTGGGAAAGCTTTTAGAAGGGTTCATAAGGGATTATATACAAGAATATGTCTATTTGAACAGGATTATAAGTAGTAGTCAACATGGATTTATGAAGGACAGGTCATGTCAAACAAATCTACAGCCTTATTAAATTGCGATTCAGCCAATTGAAAAGGGCTCTATATAAGCACAGAGCATTCTTTGTTTTTTTTACATACGTTTTTAGTTAGTGAAGATCTTGCTTTTGGATAGAAGTTCACTAACTAAAAAGTTCTGTGACAAAAATATTCTCTGTGCTTATATAGAGCCCTTTTCAATTGGCCGAAACGCAATTTAATAAGGCTGCAAATTTGTTTCTATGAGGTTAGTAGGAACCTGGATCAAGGCAACTGGATGTAGTCTATTTTGATTTTGCAAAGGCTTTTGATACAGTGCCACATGGGAGACTCCATTTTCGCTGATGACACAAAGTTGTGCTAGGTAATTAAATCAGATAATGATGTGCTTTACCTTCAAAGGGATTTACATAAAATTGAGGAATGGGCATCTAAATGGCAGATGAGATTTAATACCAATAAATGTAAAGTTATGCATCTGGGAAGGAAAAATAGCCATGCAATTTATAATCTTAATGGAGCAAATATAGGGGTATCAAATATTGAATTGATTTGGGAGTGCTTGTGGACAACCACCTAGGTAACAGCGCTCAAAGCCAAGCAGGAGCTGCAAAGGCAAATAAAATATTAGCATTAAGAAGGGTATAGAAGCAAGGGAAGCAAATATAATTCTGCCACTATACAAATCTCTAGTACGCCCTCATTTGGAATATAGAGTACAATTTTGGTCACCACTTTCTTAAAAAGGACATTTTAGAGCTGGAAAAAGTACAGCGGAGGGCAACAAAACTAATAAGGGGAATGGAGGGGCTAAGTTATGAAGAAAGACTAACCAAATTAAGCTTATTTTCTCTAGAAAAAAAGGCATCTAAGAGGAGATATGATTACCTTATATAAATACATCCAGGGTCAGTATAAAGATTTGTCAAGTGAGCTTTTTGTGCCAAGAGATTTCCAACTGAAAAGGGGACATCCCTTGAGGTTAGAAGTAAAAAGATTCCATCTCAAAGAAATAAAAGGCTTCTTCACAGTAAGAGTGGTTAATCTGTGGAATTCTCTACCAGAGGAGGTGGTGACAGCGGATTCGATAGATAACCTTAAAAGGTGATTGGATTTATTTATAATTTAAAAAGGGAATTCAGGGTTATCCTGGATAATTAGAGAGAGAGTATTGATCCAGGGAGAAATCCGATCACCAGTATCTGGGGTCAGGAAGGAATAAATTGGCTAAGTTTCACTTGATTTTTTTTCTGTTTGCCTTCCTCTGGATCAATTAATAATTAAAAAAGAATTATATAGTTGATTAATAATTCATTAACAATGAATTAACAACTAATTAATAACTAATCGGCATATTGGAGATCAGAGGAGATCTTAAAAGTTTGAACTTGATGGACTAAAAGTCTTTTTTCAACCTTAATTACTATGGGCCTCATTCTATTATCGGCCGTAAATCGGCCGTAAGGCTGCGATTCCTTGCGGGGGTTCAGTTAACTCGCGATTCTATTATACAGCCCCGCAAGGATCTCCTCTTACGGCCGGCCGCATATCTTGGAACCGGCCGTAATCTGTGAAATATAAAAACTGAAAAATAAATTCAAGCCTGCACTGTACAGCTCTGTAAATGCTAGGGATCATATTGGGGGACATGAGGATTAAAAGGAACCCACTCTCAAGCTTGCACATCTGCCCAAACCCGAGTTCAAATTAACTGTTTATTTTCCGGCTGCGGCGTGGGTGTGTCTGAGGTGCTCCAAGCACTCTGGACTTTTTACATGGATATTTTACGGATATTAAAAATAAAATATTTTACGGATTTAAGTACAGGATAATTATGTGCTATTTTTTCTAACACCTAAAATCCCTTTATAGTCTTCTCAAAGTGCAGGATGGCTTTATTTGAGCTATTTTATGTGCTTAATTGGTGCTAGCGAGACCTCTTTCCTGCAAGTAAGCTGCGGCTCGTTTTTAGCCTTGCAGAGAGGTTTCCCGGAGCAATTGAATTGCAAATCTCTTGCGGCCGTTTTAGATCAAAGGCTTTCCTCCGGCGCGAGCGGCCGCAAGAGATAGCAAGGCACCGGCCGCAAGCCTGCCGGAGCATCCGGCCGTAAGGGAATAGAATAGCAGAATAGCTTGCGGCCGGTCCTTGCGGCCCCGCAACGGCTGCGGCCGATAATAGAATGAGGCCCTATGTAACTATGATCTATCCGGTTTTATGTGCGCCACTGTTGTATAGGAAAATAACTATTCTCTCCTCCAAAATGGTGCAACTTGATGGGGCGAGCTCGTGCATGCAGCACAAAAAAACAGGATAAGACATAAAAACAGGATAGGACCTAAAAATGTAAGAAACATGTTTCCAAGCCAGAAGTCTGAGGTGATTTGATATGTGACTCTTCTATCTAGTATATTGTGGGATTTGCAAAGCAACATTGATAATTTGTTGATTTACGCAAATATATTCGGTTGGTTGGTATTTTAGAGAATCCATCCGTGTTTGTGTTTCATGGAATATCAGAGTGGGACGGGCCTGATCCCAGGTACAATGAGTGTGAGTTTGTATGTCAGGAGGTTAATATTGAGGGACTTCTTACTAGTGGGAAATGTAAATCTTGGTTATAGTTGTAATGTATTAATATAAGGATGCCATTTTGATATTAATGTGACTTTCATTAATTTATAAGGCATCCCCAGTCCATCATGCATTGAAATTGTAATGTGCTAAGTATATCTGCAGCTGGTAGGTTGGATCCAACTCAATAATAAAGCATTTTAGTGGCTGCTGAAATGAGATGTAGGAAATGTTTCTCAAATGTGTTTATATTATGAGTTCAGATCCTGAAAGTTGACCAAATATTCCCCACTCTGGAGTAGTTCTGGCTTTAATATATTTGGTCTATATATGTTAAATCTTGTTCCAAAATGTGTTTATTAATCAGGCAGGTTCATAAACATTGGGACAAATCTACATAAGGTGTAGCACATCCATAGCATGTGTGAGGGATTGATTACATGTATTGCTTAAGGTTGGGATCAAAGTAGGCACAGCCTAACAATATTACATTTATGTGATTGTTTTGTCTACGGAGCACAACTTTTTAAAAAGGCATATTTAACTTGGATTATGAATGCATCTGATAGAGGAGAATCAGCATGAAAAAAATACCAAAATAAACATTATTTAAATTGGCTTAAAGTTTGCTAAATCTCTTGAGTTAACACCCTGAAAATCCCTGCTAAAATTAGTACAAAATTAATAATTCATTTTGACCAATCAAAGGCAGCTACACCATTGTTTCAATCTATGAAGCCAGTTTGTGCAGCAAACCATCATGAGATGTGTAGTCTTGTTTTTACCATGCACAAGGAAGCAAGGAGGAGTGAGACATTGCTCTGTGTATCTCTGCATTGTGCTGCTGTTGGCTTGAAGGTTAATATAGGGTTAAAAACCGTACCCAAATGGAGTGTTTCTGTTGGGAGGTTCACTGTGCTTATGTAAGCAGCTCTGTGGGTGTGGAAAATAAAATAAATCTATATGTGTATAGAATGACTCCGTGTAATGTGTGTTTCTGATATAAGTAGCGTGTGTTAGATTAGAATAAGGGGGAAAAAGCAAAATATACCTTTGAATAAATGTGTTAAAGTAATGTAAGGAAAGTGTTTAAGCCATTTTGTTGTGCCTTACCCCCTGCACATCTTTAGTGTGCTCACTTTATCTAAAGGAATAAATATAATAGAATACAACATATGCCAACTCTAATAGACTTTGTTTAAAATTATCTTAACTGAAAGCCTATAATTTGCTGCCTTTCTTATTTAAACTCATGTTACCAGAAAAAATAGTAACTACATTTGGCATCCATAATTAAAAGTTATTTATGGAAGAAAGACGTGGAATTTGTCTCACATGCTAAAAGGGTCAGAGGAGTATTTGTTTTACTTCCAGCATATAATAATTCTATTTAAAAGATTTTTTATGGAAGGCCATACTTCTTATTAATGATGTAAGTAATTATAAGACCTTCCACCAATTGGAAATACAGTTTTTTTTGTAGCTGATGAAAGCTCTCTGTGGTTTGAAACCATGTTAAAGAACATAGTTGGACAAATATTTTATTAATACCTGTTAAAGTACCACTGAAGTGTCCTATTTATGGTATGCACTTATGAAGAACTTGCTTTAATAATATGCTACATGCATTAAAGAGTTTGAAATGAATAAATGTTGTTTTAATTCTAACTGGATTAGAAACCTGGGAGGAATTGTGGATTCTGATAAGATCTCTATCCACTTATGTTGAAAGTTGTCAGTGTGAATTGCCAGTTTACAAGAAAACTAAATGAAAGAGTAAGCCCCAGTAAATTTACTGCAGTTTCACATCCCAAGGTGGAAGCACCTATAACACAAGCTAGATATAAGATTCTCACTTCTATAGCTCCTAATCTTATCATGTACTTTGAAATCATCTGAAGGCTTTTTCAATGTTAATTGGAGTAACGAGTGGGCTCATTACCCTTGGGATAACCCACAGCCTTATTAAATTGCAATTTGGCAAATTGAATATGCCTCTATATAAGCTCATAGCATATTTGTTTTACAGAAGTTTTTAGTTAGTGAAGACCTTGCTTTTGGATAGAATATGCTCTGTGCTTAAATAGAACCCTATTCAATTTGCCGAATCGCAATTTAATAAGGCTGCCAGTGTTTAGTGATTATACAGTTTACTATAGTAAATGGGTGTCTGAAGATTGTGTAACTCAAAAGCCTTTTAGGTAGATACAATGAGCAAATTGAATGGGTCCATTGGTTCTTATTTGCAGTGGAAAACCTAGGTTTCTATTATTGCAATTTGTTGAAAATTAAAGTATTGTGTCTCCAGGGTACAGTCATAGGTGGAGTTGCCTTGAAATGCAACAGTACTTTTTATAAGGTGTGGCTGTTAACCTTTAAAAACATAAAGGAACAGTGACAGGTGATGCCCGTCACTAATGTACAATAACACTTCTATATATCATGTCAATGCTAAAAATGATTTTGTAGTTAAAGTCTCTCTTTTAATAACAGAAACACAAACGTAGCAGCAGAAAAGATCATCTAGATTATATTGCTGTATTACAGCCTTCTATCAAAAACCACCCTGGGCCAGTACGGAGTGTTCCCTTTAGACTGGGCCTCTAGGCTAAATGAGTCACATTACCAGTAGTATTATGCTTGGTTCTGTGTATATTCAGTGTACTAAGAGATTGCTTTACTGTATAATAATAGTGGGTGACTATGTTCATGTTAAAGTGACATGGAAGGTTTATGGATTTCACTAGGAATAGAATATATATTTATATATATTTTTTTTAAACTTTTGAATACTTTATTTTATTACGTCCTGCTAAGCTCTTTTTTTTTCTACCTAAAATTTTATTGATTTCTCCACCTCTGCAGCTTATGAAGACTGTGCACTTTTAAGTACAGGGTGTGCAGTGTATCATAGTAACCAATCAGTGGCAACATTTTGCAACATGATGCTTGAGAGAGGTCACTAACTGGCTAATTTGAAACACTGCACTTCTCTGTGTGTGTGTGTGTTTGTGTTCACGAGTTGCATGATCCACAGAGAGGGGACCCAAACAGGTACAGATTGTATGGTTTTAGGAAGAAAAAAAGAGCTTATAAGCAATTCTTAATAAAATAAATAACTTAAAAGTATATAGATACATAGGTATTTTATATTCATAGTAAAATCTAGAAACTTCCATATCCTTTTTTTAAACCTTAATATTTGTATATATATATCAGTGTAGTTTTGTGGTAATTCAAGATATATATTGTGTGATCTGGTCTATGGAGGTGTAATCAAGTTATTGTTTGCAATAGAGGCCTACTATAGAACTGACACAATGCTTCATATACCTAATTTTATACAAGAGGAGAGCTCTGCATTAAAGGCTTCTTGTGGAGATATGCAAGCACACACATAATGCTCTGGGTTGTTGTTGTTTACCTGGGCCTTCTGATCTTAACCTCCACCTCATACTATTACCAAGAGATTGTGATAATATCTGATGTCACCTCTGTATTTTTACTATAAATATTGTGTACCCTGATCAGTAAAGCGAGTCTTCCTTTTTGAGACCTAAGTTATTTTCCTGGATGCTGGGCTTCCATGCTCTGTTTGTGGCTGTCTGCTTTGATCAAAGTCTGTGGAAAGGAACCCTGTGCAAATGCAGAGACTTGACCCCAAAAACTTTGATGGAGCCTTTTTTTTTTTTTTTCAGCGAAAATAGCTAATACTTTTGCCCAAAACACTAGAATGTAGCCTCATCCCACTTTTCATACATGTTTTTAAAATGTAATCTTTATTAGTCCATGTCAGATATTAAAGCCCTTATATTCATCCTGATTAAAAAAAAAAAATGTTAGAACCTCACCACTTTACTCCTCCTTGAATATTTTTCAAAATCTTACCTCTTATTCGTTTCCTCCAAGTCCAAGCATATTAAAGTTCTTAAAGGGATATTGACGTTTTTCTGTTTTTAATATTAAATAAACTACCCAAGTGTTTGTTCGCATTTCTAAACATTATTTTATTACCAAGTGCTTAAAAGCTCTATTTTCACTCACTCGAACCTTCCATACAGTCCATGTAAAGGTCTGCCCCCACAGCTTATGCATACAATGTTTTATTGGTACTAAATGCACTAGCCACTTACAGTCTATTTCTCAACAGAACTTGTTGATAAAATGATGTTTAGATATGCAACAAACACAAAAACAGGGAATCCTCCATATCCCTTCAAAAGATGATCAGTCCTATAAATCAGTGGCTTCATAATGAAACTGCAATGATTTTTAACACTTCTGTGGCATTTCTCATAGAAAAGCCTTGTATTTCTGTCAATGCTTCTGACACAAAGAGCTATCTCTCAGCAGGACACACCTTCCATAGAGGGATATAGGGTGTAAATACCTCTCTGTATATTCAAGGCCTTCCTACATTATCTACCTAACTTCAAAACATCTGAAATAATTGGTCCGTTTCTAGGCCAATAAATGCAAACATAAGACATTACAATATGTGGTTTCCTATAAAGTCACTGTTGTCCATTGTGGGAAAGAGACTACCTGAGATTGGCTAAACTTATATGTTAATGGAGGAGATATCCGTGAAACCATGCCACAGTGTAAGACAACCGAAAAGTATGTTATAAAGTGTTTGTTTTATTTCATTACATGTAATAATCCGAAAAAATGGTTGTAAGGAAGAAAAAAAGTACTATGTCCCTTTTAAGATTTTCAAAAATTGGATACCCATTTATGTCAGCATTGCGAAACTTTGTATAGGCTCTGATTGGCTGGAGTTGCAAGGATTGAACTGTAAACTGTGATTATCTTAACCTGCATGGTAGACACATTTGGGTTCTGTGTTCCATTACAATTATTATTATTTACAATTGGTACTGCTGGTGCAGCAGGTGCAAAGCACTGGCAGACTGGGTTATTGATAGACTCTTTATTTAATAGGGGCTTCCATTTACTAGCACCACCACTGCTTCATCTCTCTAAAAATTCATAATGGGGTTGCTTTTGTACATGCTTATATACAGTAGTATTTTTGGAACTCACATGCTTATATACAGTAGTATTTTTGGAACTCACATCTATCAGTGCGACTAGATATAATATCCAGGCGACCCTTCCAAGTACAATGGTAATATATGTTTAAAGATTGTTAAATTATTTTCTATGAATTTATTTTCTTAAAATTCAATTTAATTTTAGATTGAAAATTTGTAAGGCTGCTGTTTTTAGTAAAGTTTTTAACAAAAAAGACTAGTCAGATCTTTACCTTTTTTCGCTGACAGAGGCTCTAGCAATGGCGATGTATAAATCTTTATATTTACTAGTTACACTATTGTAATATCCTTGTAATAGGTGCAATATATGTGCTTTTATGTGTGTGGACATTCAGAGATATTATACTGTACAGAATGTATTTTAGTTGGGATAGGCAATACTCTGTGCACATTTCTGAAGACACTACAATTTGGAATTGGTATATTTTCTTGGATATTTTTCTTGATATGTAGGAAAATGTTCTTGTTATTCCGTTAAGACTAGGTCTCTGCCATGGCTATAGAGAAATTTGCATTATTTTAAATATGTAGTAAGATTAAAAATTGTAAGAAATGTCTTAAAATAGGAGGTGCTATTCTGACGTTTGAGGCTGGCAGGCTGTGGACAGGACATTTTTGGCAGAAAGGAGGTGCATTGCCTCAATAATTTCTTGGAGGAAGTAATAAACTTAAGTACTGTACAAAGGCAGCCAAAAATAAAGTAAGGACAAGGATTGTATATTGATGTATAAAAGGTTATCCTGCAGGACACACCACTGGTATACACAAGGCCTCATTCAATTGTGATTTGGCCAATTGAATAGGGCTCTATATAAGCACATAGCATGTGTTTTTAGTTGGTGAACTTCTATCCAAAAGCAAGGTCTTCACTAACTAAAAACTTCTGTAAAAAAATATGTTATGTGCTTATATAGAGCCCTATTCAAATTGGCCAAATTGCAATTGAATGAGGCCCATAGACAAATAAATAAATATAATCCCAGCTGTTGGTTATTAGAATTATTTGGGTGGAGACTCTCTTAAATAATTGGGCTTGATAGGCGGTTTAAGCATGCATAAACTACATAAAAAGGCCCCCTTTTCAGCTCTAACTTAATCTAATGAGATTATCTCTCACAGTGGGGGTGATAAACATACCCAGTTGTTTAAATCAGCTTAGTCCCAGAACTTTCTGTTATTATTATCTTTTATTTGTATCGTGCCAACATATTCCGTAGCAGAACATGGAGGGCCCCGTTTTGAGCTTTAAGTCTTGTAAAAAGTGCTTTTTCACAAAGCACCCCACAAGATTAGACACTCGCCACTTACCCTGCCCTTGTGTTGTGTTTATTATGTTGCTCAGTCATGACCTCATGGACCACAACACACCATGCTGATCCACTTGGTATTCATGGCATAGATACTGGAGTGGGTTGCCAGTTTCTTCTCCAGTGGGCCACAGCATACAGCTCCTGGTATTCCAAGGTGGTCTCCCATCCAAGTACTGACAAGGCCCAACCCTGTATGGCTTCAGGGTGGTGTGACCTCCCTGACTGGAATTGAACCCAGGTTGCAGCGGTGAAGCTGGACCACCTGCCCCTACTGTGAGCTAATTAATCACCTGGAATAAAGACAGTAGCAGAGACTGGGTCGTGTTTATTATGATTTGAAAAAGCTTTACAGTGCCTTTTTAAGCATAAGTTAAGTACTGTGTTAATAAAAGCATTTTTTGATAGATATATTTGTGTAATTACTTACATGTTATTTTTAGTATTTTTTTTCTGCTCCATTGTAAGTATCCATGCCTGGCTCTTGAGCCTTTCCTTCCCCTATGTGTGGGTCACTGTTTGCTCTTGTTCCTTGAACATCCCAGAGAAAATATTTAAAATATGTAAATAAATATATTTAAATTTAATCAAATTATATTGAAATTGGATGCATTACAGTATCACTTTAAAATGCCTAATTTTTAAACTTCATTATCTAACATGTCTACACTCTTTTATTTTTTCTTCTTCTTCTAGCATTCAGTTGCAATTATAATTTATACCATTATTTTTCATTTCTGCAATAACAGACACATTTATGGTGTTCTTTAAGTAGAATAATAGGGGTTTTATTTTTTTTGCTAGCGTAAAGGGGAGATTCACAAAACCGCACCTCTGTAGTGTGACTTGTAGAAGGCGGCAATAATTATTTCCAGATAAAATGCATCAAAATACCCAGGTAAAGCTGCAAGCATCCATTTAACAATATCCTGAATATAGGAGATTTATTGAATCCAAATAAACGTACATATAAAGCCAAACATTGTCAAATATCAATAGCTGTTTCACTTTGTACTCTCATTGCCTGAATGGGGTATTGCTGTAGTGTGTGTGTATATGTGTATGTGTATATGTATGTATATGTATGTGTATATATATATATATATGTATATATATATATATATGTATATATATATATATGTATATATATATATATATATATATATATATATATATATATATATATATATATATATATATATATATATATATACTTGGTTGAGACACAGTGGTTTATGGGTGTAGGAACCTGCTTGCACAATATCACCACTAATGTCATGGATGATGTCAGCAGTGATGAGCGCGCACACACCCATCATCACCCCGACACATGCAGTGACACATGTGGACATTACAGAAGCCTTTGTTTTGCTTCCGTGCATTCATATCATGTCATGTATTCACATTGGGCAGACAAAGTTAAAAGTGTAGCATTTCCTGTTCCATGTCTCGCTGAAACCAAGTAGATTTTGCACCAGAATTAGTTTCAATGAAGTTTAAACTGTTATTACTTAATATTTTTCCATGCAAAAAAAAAAAAAAACTTTTGTAATGTTTAAAAAATAGTTGTGTTCCATGTCCCCTTAAATTTTTATTTTAATATGCAATTATTTCTTTTTCTGACTAATAATATTTTTATTTTTTGAAACGGCTAGTCAAATGTGATAAGTAGGGCCGACTGATGCATAGGAACAGCTGATAGGTGTGAATGAGTAATATTAATCAGTGCAACATCTGAGTGAAACTAGAGCCCTGATTAGCACTGAAGTCCAAGGAAACTCACTTTGTACACCAGATTTAACCCCTTGTTCGCCAATGAGATCTGCCTGTCACGGCATAGAGATTCATGATCATTACATTATGAAGCAGTGTGGTGCTGTACATCTTGGTCGCTGATAAAGCCCAACAGCGATAGCCCTTGTGTTGCAGAGTCTGGGTGTTTCCCCAAACAGTTGGACCTCCTCCCATGCACTGCTATGAGTCACACGGCTATTGTGCTAGTTGTTAGGCAACAGTGTAATATTGTGCATGAAGATGTCACGGTGCATGCACCCACTAATACTGCTCCTTTACTGCTTTCTTCAAGATCTATGCATAACTTGCTGTGTCTTATCTTCACTGTTTGTATATTATAGTAGTTGCAGAACCTTAACTTTGTGCTCTTTAAATGACAGACATGAACTTCAATAGGATTTTATTCAGAGCAGCGCTTGTTTTAGGGGCTCACGACAAATTTACAATATGCTCTTTTGAAGAGATTAAATTACTTAACAGGTAAAATGTTTGGTCCTATCCTGTTGTATGTGCGCCGTTGTTAGCGATCTGCCAAGTGCTCGCCCTGTCGTGTTGCGCCACGTATGAGGAGAGAATAGTTATTTTGCTATACTGCGGTATCCTGCTTGAACATCGGCGCACATTAAACAGGATAGATACAAATGTTTAAAAATGAGAAACAAACACTACAGTTTTGAATTTCTTACCTGCTACACACAATTATGTTGCAGCTGGAGTTGCAGTTTCTTTATTTCTGCTTTTAATTATCTTTAAATATGGGACTAGTATGATCATTTAAGCATGTCGAGTGGGTTATTCAGCCGTTTTTAGTCTGTGTATCCACTATGCTCAAGCATGCCTACTATGGCCCTCATTCAATTGCAATTTGGCCAATTGAATAGGGCTCTAAATAAGCACATAACATATTATTTTAAAGAAGTTTTTAGTTAGTGAACATCTAGCCAAAAGCAAGTCTTTCACGAACTAAAAACTTATTTAAAAAAATGTTATGTGCTTATTTAGAGCCCTATTCAATTGGCAAAATTGCAATTGAATGAGGGCCTATATTAGCAGGCCTAGTGAATTAAAGTTCAGAAACAGAGCCATATAATCAGCACAAAGAGTACATTATCCACCTGTTTAAAAGTTCTGGGTTGTGTCTAGTTTGCCAGTTATTGGTTCATGTTTGGAGAGACAGGAAGCTGCTATTAAAAAATAATGTTACCCCATAGCACATATATCAAATTATAACTACAGTCCTGTGCCAGTTGCACAAATTCTGGGTACTTCTACATACCTTGCCCTCCATTCTTTACAAGGTGTTATATTTGTTTTTGCTATGTACTTAAACCCTGTACAGCGCTACAGAATATGTCAGCGCAATATAAATAAAGATAAAAATACCTTATACCTTTGTAATTACTGCTGAGGAAAATGCTGGTGTTTTATAAAAAAAAAAAGTCTAAATACACCAAATCATTTTTTTTTTTTTTTTGGGCATTTGCTGTTGAATAAAATGTGAGATAATAACACTCATCGGTCATCAGGAAAATTGAATTATCTGAAATATGTAATGAATATACTTGTTTTTTTGAGCTATTGGATTCATAGTATCCTCTATTACTTGCAATGAGGTTATATTTTTACTTATTATGATTTTCATACTTTAAAAGGATATGGGAATTTTCTGGATTTTACTAGGTGTATAACACCGTATATCTGTTTGTTTTACTTTTTATTTACTTTTATATTGTTGAAAAGTTCTTATAAACTCAGTTTTTACTGGCTAAAATCATACAAATAGTCCCTGTATGCGTCAGCCCGCGACAGCTCACAAAGACGCAGACTCTGTAGTACCTGCTGTGTCTAATACTAACCAATTGGGCACCATCTCTTAGCAACATTCTGCATCATGCTGCTGAAACATGGTCCCTGATAGGCTAGTACTCTGCACATCTAGCCTTACAGAGGCTGTGTCTGCGTGTGCTGAAGTGGACAGACAGGGACTATTTGTTATATTTTAGGCACTTCTTAATAAAATAAAATGCATAAAAGTAAATCTATACATCAATATATAATACCTAGTGAAATCCAGGAACCTTGCTTTGTAACCATTCTCAACACTCAATCCGTTTAACTTTATTCCAGAAAGGCCTACACAGAAGCACTAAACATCTCCTGCCAAGGTTTCTAATCCAGTCAGCTGCGTGTCTGTAAAGATTCACATGAATAGTGTAATTTAAATGAAAAAAATGTTACTTAAGCCACCGTACTTGCTGCAGTTATGAAGAAACTTTCTCTTGTGTTTTTATGTGTGGGGCATTCTTATATTTAACGCAAAAGCAAAAATGGCTGCCTTTTCCTCATGGTGACATTAAACAAAGTTAGGGATATTTTTTTCCAACGTTTTATTGTGCTTTATGCTACATTGTGTATTGTTTCTATTTTGACAGAAAATCATTTACATGTTGTATATTACAAACTTGAAGACACAAGTTGCAGCTGGGAGGCTTTGATACAAGCAAACACTAGGCCTTAGTTATCACTGCTTGTAGTGTAATATGTGGGAATGATTATATTTCCTACGTCTATCTACTATACACGGATTCTCTGAATACTTGTTGGAAGAACAAAAAATATAGATCCAATCTGTGGTAAAGGTCTGTGTTGGGCCTTTGTGTAGGGCTTTGTGATACACACACTAATCCTGCATGGAGGGACTGCGCTAATTACAGCCATGGGATGACTGGGTGCTTTGTACCTTCTTTCATTTGTAGTGTCATTGAATGTTATAACTTGTGCTGAACTGACTGAATATAACTTCAAGTACTCCGTTACTGAGGTATTGTCTGCTGCTTTATTATGTTAGTATATAACTGCAAATCAGTGCATATAAAAACAGGTGAGCTCTTTTTTGGGGGCGGGGCTATTTTTCTCTTATTATTACTAGAGAATTGCCCGTCAAAAAATGACAGCAATGAAATTGTAAGGTAGCTAATGCTGTTTGGTGTATAATAATGAAATCTATAATACATTAATAAATGAATATACTTTACCTATTTTGAAGCATTGTGTTGAAGAGCTGCGAATCTGTTTTGATTTTGCTGCAGCATTAGTGGTGTGGAGCTGCTGTGTAAGCGTGCTGAATGTGTGCAGTGTAATAGTGTGCGTGCGCGAGACCAAACCGTTAGCGTAGCTGTCTAATTCCGCATTGGAGTAAAATGGCGGGTAGTGTGTGGTATGCATCTTGGCGGAATATCCGTAGGTGTTTTGTGGTGTTTTGCGAGTTTCTTGTGCTGTTTTGCGTGTTTAGAGTGCTGTAGCCTCGTTTTCGTTTTGTTCAGAGGCCATTTTTTCTCTCACTTAGAGAATTTTTTAATGTCTAAACTCTTTTATTTTGAGTTAAATAAAGGTGTAAGTTGCTTTTTTGAGGTCCTGGATGCTCCCTATTGCTGTAGGTGAGCTTTTTATGAAAGTACTGTGTGTATTTATTGTGTTTTTATTTTTTTCATGTTCGCGAGTTGCGGACGATTTCTGCGAGGTCGTAATGAGTGTTAACGTGTCTCGTATGTTGTTTGCGTTGCAAGGTAAACTTTGCGAGGGTTGTAGTTGGTATGTCGTGCTGTTTGCGTTACAATGTAAATTTTGCGAGGGTCGCAGTTGCTGGCAAGGAGCACCTTTGGCGCTCCATTCCAGCAACTGAGGCCCTCGCTACGTGAGACCACAAACGTTAGCAACAACTCGTACGCTCACAACTATATATGTGATTATTATTTGTAATGCGCCAACATATTCTGTAGTGCTGAACGAGGGTTGAGTACAAGGTAAAACAAAATTGACACATTTACAAGAGTGGAGAGCCCTGTCTTTGAGGTTTAGAATCTAGTGTGCACTAAAGCACCTTACAAGAATTGAAAATCAGCAAACTTACAATCTAATAAACATCTGTTAGATTTAGAGTAACTGTGAGACATTTTTGTCCAAATAAAAATAATAAGTATTGAAAAATGAATGGAGACATAGGGCCTCATTCTATTAAGGGCCGTAAGAGCTGCAAGGCCACAGGTTACGTCGCTATTCCATTCATGGCCTCCGGGCAGCTTACGGAAGTGGAGCTGCGGCCGCATGCGATGAGCTTACTTCTGTCAAAGCCTTTGATCTTACGCGGCCGCAAGAAAGCTCAGGTTGCTATTCAAATGCTACACGAACCCTTCCGTCTGGGCCGTAATTTGCTAAATCTGAGCCGCAGCTTACTTACACCAAAAAGGTCCCGCAAGGCTCTTACTTACAAATCGGAGCACCAATTAAGCACATAAAAAAAGCCATCCTGTACTTTGATGAGACGTGAAAGTGATTGTAGGTGTTAGAATTCGGAGCACAACATTCCCCTACACTCAAATCTGAAAATCCTCTTTTTTTGTAATTCATGTTCAATTTCCGTGTCCGAGTCCCACGGGCTTGAAGCATATGAGATATGAAAGTGTTTTTTTTTTCTCTCTAAATTAGTAGATCAACTTTGCATTTATTTCACTCACTTGTTTGTCCCCAACAAGGCAGAATACATGTAAAACTTCACACATGTAATCTTTGTTTGTTTCTTGATTTCAGACAACAGCTGCACAGCAAAGAACAATGAAACCAGCGGATACAACGGTAAGTTCTTGCAAATACATATTTTGTTGTATGTCTGCTTTTCTTTATGGTCTCTTCAGATAATACAAACTAGGTGTATATTTTATATTGCATAATGGCTGTAACAAAACATATTTAATATCCTATATTTGCAAATACATTATCTATGTGCGTTGATCTATGTGTATTGTTCCTTTACCTTATACACAGACAAGACATTAATTCATATAGAAACAAATAACTGACTCTAGAAAATGGCTCGATTGACATGTATGTGTTTTTTGTACTTTTAATATCCTATTAAATAAAAACTTTTATTTCCATATTTTATTTAGGCCAAAGTACCACCCAAAGTTGAACCAGTCAAACCCACAGAGCCAGCAAAGGTGAGTCTCCTCACAGTGATGTACTCACTATTTTGTGTTAATATATTGCTCTTCCAAGCACGGATAACAAGCCTAAGGGAATACGATAGAAGACTTGCAGGTGTTATACTAATAACTACCACACACATATAGTTTAAATCAAGTCCCACAGTTAGAAACTGATTTTTTTTAAGGAACTTTAAACTGTTTGTAGAAGTAAAAAATTAAATATGAATCGAAAAAAGTACAAGTAGGTGCTCAAGTAGAAAGTGGTAAAACTCTTACTTGACTACATGCCGGTAAATCTGTGTCCCAAGACCATGGTGGACAGCGTAATCTTCTTAATAATTTTGCTGTGGATGTTGAATCTAAATGCTTCAGTTCTCTAGATGGTTATAAGCAACTGTAAAATATGGAAAAAATATACCGTACTTACAAAACCATGGTATCGGCAAAACATAACTGCTCCTACACGTTTAGTCCAGACAGGACTTCTTCAGGTATATGCAGGTCATACAGGAAGATCATAAAAATAAGTATGCCTTTTAATTTAATTCTATCCAGTTATGCCTTGCCATAGTCATAATCATTTTTTCTCAGCAGGGGATGTTGAAGAGTGGGCATAAACTAATGACATTTCCATTGCTCAGGCAATAAGATTCACAGAAACAAAAATGGCCGATCACAGATTTCACTTTACATATAACTGACAGTAAATTAGAGGCTTTTTTTTTTAAACTTTCTTAAAAAGTATTCCTTTTAATAAGTGTAGTTCTTCAAAAGAGCACTTTTTAAATATTTGATTGCAATGATTCTTTAACTATCTGTCTACACTGTGTTTTGTTGCATCTTTTTTAATTAAAAATCGTTAAAGGCCACTGCATCTGCCCAGTTTTTATAACTTTTAAGTAGTACAGATCAGTATTAACTGAAACTGCAGCGCAATCAAAGTAAATTACATTTGCATGGCAAAAAAAAACAAACAGCTGCAGGGAAGTGTTACCACACTCTGCCGCAATGGGAGGAGTTCCAGCCTAAAAAAAAAACTATTTTCACAAAAGTTTACTTTTTTTTTTTTTTTTTTATCACAATAAATTGAAAAGTTATGTATACTGAATGCTATTATTAAAACGTGTGCATGCCGGACTATTACTGATGCCCTTTAGGGCGTCCGAAAGAGAAATCTGGTAAGAAGTATATTTTAAAAGTAGAAAAATACAAGTTCAGGTTGAGTGCCAAAGAAGTAGGTCTAACTACTATTTACTGAAATCTAATTGATACAACAGAATAACTCCTACAACAATGTATTTTTAAAATAATATTCCGTACTTGTATCTGACATGCACCATGTACATTTTTTTTCTTTGATAATATGCCACAGTGTGTTGACTTTTTTCAAATAAAGGTGCCATAGCAAAAGAACTGCTCTTGGGGGCTTTCCCTCTGCTAGTCAATGAGATTTATAGACTATATAGTATGCTCTCTGTTAGATTGAATGACTTAAACAGGTTTTACTTAATATTTCTTTCAGTTAAAAAACAACCTCTACAATGTTTACAACATGCTCTTTTAAATGATTGAAAATTATATATAGTCCTGTGTTAGGCATAATACACCGTCTCAAAATTTAGTTTTAGCAATTCCGGTAAGAATTTTTGTATTATATATGTGTTAATCAGACTTGCATAACGAACATAAAAAAAAGATTCAGTCCATAAAATAGTTTTTGCTATTGCATTTACACAGGAATTAAAGTTTAATTTATGACTTTAATTATAGAAATCTAAAAGGAGGAACCAAATTCTCAAGTCCCAAACAAAATGAGTAGTGTTTTACTTTAAAGGCAGTTCTAATATTCTGTACTTACTGCCTCGTTATTACTTAATGACTACATATAGCATGGAGATGGGTCATTTGTCTGCTACTATATATATGATATGCAAGAAATGTGTTTGCATGTTGTGTCTTATTTTTTAGAATAGCCTTTTATTCTTGGAGTTTGAGAATCTTGATAGCTGTAATATCAAGTAGATAAATATCTAAAGATTTGTGCATTGTATTTTAGTTTTTGTCTTGCACGCCTTTCCTCTGGATATTACAGTGGAGGCATACTGTAAGTGACCCACTTTTCATGCATGAATTGCTGATGGCTAATGCCAGGAAACAAGATCTGTCCAGGCAGCGAAAACATAGGTTGCTGTATCCTGGACTAATTAAGTGTATTAATAGATGCTAGCACTTAGTCAGTCAAGAGCATTTTAAAAGAACAACAATCTCCAACTTCATTACATAGAGTGATTATAAAATAGTGTTCTTTTTAAATTGTTTAAACTTGTAATCACGCTGAAAATCAAATGCTGTGACATTATCAAACTGTAGCATTGATACGTTATACACGGTTGGCATATTCTGTAATATCTAAAATATGAGGTCCTTTATTTATTTTACTTATTTTATATAGTGCTTTTGTCCAAAGCATTTTACAATAAAACAAAAGCAGTACCATCATCACTTCCAAATTGTAAAATTTAAACCTATAGGTAATAGCAGGTACTTTCTCAGTAAAAAGGTTATTAAAAATTGATTTTCTTACAGTAAACTTGCATCGACTTTTTGCAATTTATGACTATTAATAATTTTTTCAGTTCCACACACTAAGCAGTGACTGATTATTTCCAGTAATTGCTAATTAATATCTAGATCTATTTCAGTGTAAAGCGCTGTGGAACTGAAAAGAATGAGCATGCTCAGACCTCCCCATGAGAAGCTAGGCTTTTTTTTTTTTTTTTAGAATCCGCATAATTTTAATAAACTAACAGAAGAAGAGTAATATTTTACCTTTCAAAAAGATCTTCCTGCATGATTTTTTACATTTCTATAGACTTTCTTGTCTCTGTCAGTGTTACATAGTTTGGCAGATATAGTTTGTTCAGGTATCTTGAAACAAGAGGATTGTACAGTGATGATCAATATACATTATTATTCATTGTAGCCAAAAGGTACAAGTACAGAAGCAGCAGCAAAACCCCACGAGTTGAAATCACCTACCAAGCAAGACTGCAAGAAAGCGAGCAAGGTGAGACTTCACACGATGACTTTATCGTGTATATAATGGTTCAATAAGACAAGTGGCTTTGATGTTAAGTTTGTCTGTATGATCTTATATAAGGGAAGGGAAGATCATTACATCATTACAGCCAGACTTTTTAAATAACAGGGACAATAATAATGTCAATTGAAATTAAAAAAACAAAAATCTTGATTTTATAAATCAAATGAATTATCCAGGAATATTAGTTCAAACCAGCCTTTTCTACCCTGTAGGCATCGTCCGTAGCTGCTGGTAAAGTTGCAGCGGGTGCTGCTGCTGCCGGAGCTGTTGCTGTAGCTGTTGCATCTAGCAAACCAAAAGATGGGGTAAGTACATACATTTTTGTTTTTTTACTTAAATTAAACTTTGCACCACTGACATTGTATGTGTCAAAATTATATATACGAAAACCGCCATACTCCCAAACTGTGTCTTTAAGGTTATTTGTAGCTAGTATTTACTTGGTAGACATCACAATGTGCACATTTCAGGGGCTTTCCATAATGTTCACAGAAAACTCTACATGCTGATTGAGAAAGCTGCTGCTTTTATGGTCACAGGAGGGTATGCAATAAGCTTCAGTGAGTCTAAAGTGGTTAATATTTATGGACTACTTATCAGACAACCCCCCCTTAACCTTCTTTTGTTTAGATTATTTTTTTTTCTATGTCATGGATAAGATGTACAGAAATTACTACATTTTCTATAAAAGTATTTGCTTTTAATCTGTTTACTCTTTTTTTTTTATTTTTTATTTAGGCAAAAGAGCAAAGCAAAAAAGTGAGTGTAGACAAAGTATCTGCACCTGCTCTGGCTCCTAAGGTAAGACATGACCATTTTTTATATAGTATGATTAAGCTGTACCCACTGATTCTGGTGTAATCCACCACAAAATATATTTTTAACTGTATAGCAAAATAGTTTACATGAAGGTTAAACTGATGTTTTAGGTTTATTCAATGTTCATTATGAAGTAGCACATATTGAACACACACTTGATTTTGTTTTTTTTATTGGGCTAAGCCAACCGCTTTTGAGGACACTTACCTACTCAATTTTGTATCTTTTTTTTAAATTTTATTTGTAGGCTGAATTTGATGATGCATTGGATGAATTAGTGGATTCTTTAGGAGGACCTGAAAATGTTCCAGAGTCTCCAAAATTCACTGGGCCTGAGATCAAGGTAAAGATTTGTATTTTTACTATTTTAATTGTTGCCACTTTCAGTCAGATGGTTCAGTGCTACTAATGTTTGCGTGTTGATACTATCTTTCTATAATTTCTCAACACAGGACACAACGTTCACAGCTGAATATCTGGAAGAATTAGGAAAAAGAGAGAGTTCAATTCCCCCAGAATACAGACACCTGTTGGATGTAAGGTTTATTTAAAGCAGGAACTTTGGCTATTTTTTAGAGTCTTTAAATAATATTAATTATGGAATACTTTTTTATTTTAGGGTAAAGGAGATAAGGTTCCACTTCCTGAGCCAAAGGAACCTAAAAAGGTAAACTAGAACATATCTGAGCAGTTCTTATGGAACATTAAACATCTGGTATACTGTGTGTGTGTCATTAAACTGATGTATTATTGCTTTGGGAAAAACAACAAACGACATGGAAGGCCAAATAATAGATTAAAAAAACTCAAAATAAATGAGCAAATAAGAAATAGGAATCCAAAATGTCTTAGTTTCCCAAAATGATAATTTGAATACAATATCTATATCAAATTCTAGTGGTATATATAATTCCTATCCGGGCAAAGTCCCCCCTAGACCTACATTTATGTTTCAGTATGAATAAACTTTCTCAGGTGTTATGTATGTTTGTTTTGTTTTTATTAGATATGTTATTCATCATCACTTTTAAGCAATATTTTAAAAGTGTGAACTATATTATTTTCTGGCTTTAGATTTCTTTCACGGCTACAAAATCAGTAATTGTCGAAACACTTTTAATCTCCAACTCTTTTTGTACATGTTTGGTGTCCAGTCAATTTTTACTGTCTATTGCTGCAATTCCAATAACAATTTACCACAGCAAACATTTATAGTGTAGTGGGGAAGATATCCGGCACATTTTCATTATCCTTAGTCTTGATGAGCATGCAACTTTACACTCAAACAGCATCCACTTGGTTACACAATTCATGTATGTAATTATTTTATTCTCTTTTTTTTGTAATTTTAGAGCCTGGGTGATGATGATCTTGTTGCAGCCTTCTCATCGGACTTTGCCAGCTGTCAAGTACCACCTGGTGAGAAGAAACCAAAGCTAGAAGAGGTAACATTTTCAGTTTTCTTGATATTACCCATTTGATGCAATATAAGGAATTAGACTCCTCATGTAAGGTCAACTAGAAAGCCCCAGTAAGTGACAGGAGCAAAGTGACTGCAAGTTTCACTGTATGTATATCCCTATTATAATAAGGTCTGTGTGGGGCAGTGAACTCTGCTGCAGTTTGGATTTATCGATCTTAGAGTGAATACTTTACACAACCCTTTTGGACTGTAAGTTTGTGAGTTTTCAATCTTGTAATCTGCTTTGGAAACAAGCTCTATGTACGTTTTTATTTTAAGTTATTTTATTTTTGAAGTTTAAAAATAGGAACATTAATTCATTTGCAATGTGTTAATTTTGTTTTTGCTGTGTACTTAACCACTGTATAGTGCTAAGGAATATTAAGTTGTTGTTAGAAATAAATAATAAAAATAACCTATAACATATCATAATTATTATTATGTAAAGTCATAATACTGGGACATGATTGCCATCTACTCGTAGAATAACATTGTAATGGAATCAATTGTTTGACTTTTGTAGTCTGTGACTTCTGTTATAATATGTTTTTGCTTTGAAAAATTGTGAGCCTCACATTTAATATGATTTTTACTTTAATTTACATTATAATGTATGACCAATCTTTCCATGTTATACCTTTTGATTGTTGCTTTTGCAGCCATGTTCAGTTGTTACGTGTTGAATATTTTACATTTAAATCTCTTACAATTTTGCAAAAATATAACCAATATTAAAACAATTTTGAATAGTGTAATAAGGTGTCACTTTCTATTTTTTTTTTTTATGGAAGAAAAAAGAAAAAACGGTATCGGCAGCAGCAAGCCAATCGGTGTCCTCTGCTGTGAGCAAACCAACGAGCCGATCCGTGTCATCATCTGTGAGCAAACCTGTGTCATCCACAGCAGGCAAACCAAGCTCAGAGGTACGCAGGAACACAACAAGCTGCCATTTGTGGTGATGTTTTATACAACTTGATACACTTTTTAAGCACTGATGTGTTAAAACTTTCATGTGTGAAAATTAATAAGACTGCTGATTATTATTATTAATAACAATACATTTCGACCTGTCTTATTTTTGGTTTCCAGCTGATAATATACCAGGTTTTTCAGCACTTTTTTTTAAGGCTTAAAAGGGCCTTCATGGCTTATACTCGAGTCACGACCCCCGTGGCTCTCTTCCACCCCCCTTGGCTTTCTTTCCCAACACCCAAATCCCCTGTGGCTCTCCCCCCCCCCCCCCCCCCCCCCATCCTCATTTTCAACCGCCTCCTTACTTTACCCCTCTAATTACCTCCCCCTTTCCCCTCACTTACCTTCCATCATCAGCTGCTCCTCTGCGCTCCTTCCGGCTGCGTCTGGACCAGGTATATGCTAATGATTAGCATTGGCCGGGTCCAGCGGAGGAGCAGCTGCTGATGGAAGGTAAGTGAGGGGAAAGGGAGAGGTAAATAGAGGGGTAAAGTGAGGAGGCGGGTTGAGGATGAGGATTGGGGGGGGGGGGTTGAGGATGATGGGGGAGGGAAAGAGCCATGGGGGGGAAGAGAGGGGGGCACAAGAGGGACACAGGGGCCAGCACATTTTCCACCCTCATCTTCTACTCGAGTCACTAAGTTTTCCCAGTATTTTGTGGTAAAATAGGTGCCTTGGCTTATACTTGAATATATACGTAATATATTTTTTTAGTTCCTGGAATAGCAGGAAAAGCATGATTGTATAGTCTATATATATAATTTTTAGTAATTTTCAGTGTTTAAAATTGTATTGTTTAATATACATTATTATTATTTTATTTTTTTGTAGCCAAAAGGTACAAGTGCAGTTCCTTCCGGAGCAGCACCAGCAAAACTAACTGTAATAAAATCCCCTACTAAGCAAGACTGCAAGAAAGCAGATAGCAAGGTGAGACTGCATAGGGGGCCTTCATTGTATGTGTAATAGTTCAATGAAACAAGGCAATTTGATATAAATCGGTCTGTGTTACCAAACATAATGGAAGGGGAGATGATCGATACAGTCCTACATTTTAAATAAGATAAATGAATCATTTATGAATATTTCTTACATGGTCACAATCCTATATATTTGCCACTTAGAAGGAATTCATAAAAACCCTTAATTTGTAATTGAAACTAATTAACCAGGAATGATAGTTCTAAATAGCCTTTTTGATACTGGAGGAATCACCTGTAACTGCTGGTAAAGGCCAGTGATAAGAAGTACAGAAATAAGAACATTTTCCAGAAAATGATTAGCTTGTAATTTGTTTGTAATTATTATCTCTTATTAGGCCAAAGAAGAAATGAAAAAAGTGAGTGTGGACAGAGTATCTGCGGCTGCTGCACCTCCTAAGGTAAGACATGACACTGGTAGCATCTTTTAATTATCTGTAACAATCTGTGCCAGTTGGCCAAATTTACTGATTGTGGGAAAATCTACTTAAAAAATGATATTTTTTATCTTTATAGTTAAATAATGATATACCACTGAACTTTTTTTGACCTATAGATAGAAGGGACGTTTCAACCTTCATCCGTTCTTGTTTTGTTAGCTTTATTTTTAAATGGACCTGACCAAAAGCTGTTTCCATTACATTTATCCAAATGTGTGTGCCAACACACTCTTTTTATATGCAACACAATATTCTATTTACCACACTTTTGTGAGTGCATTGAACTTCCTAAATTATGAATACTAATCCTGTTATTAATGGTGAATGTTAACTTGATATTTGTTGAATACCATAAATACTAGCTCCATCTAGTGGTAATTATGTGTATTACTGTGTGAATATTTGATGGAGTGGGCTAAAATTCCTCTCTGGTATATGACACAACTGATAAACTTGTTTTCCTAGTAAAAGACTGTAGTTTGGGTTTGTAAGGTCTATAATCTGCAGGTATGGGTCTAAAAAGGTTCTCTTCTTTTATTCCCGTAAATAGAGAAAGGACTTAACAGAGCAGAGTAAATAACGGCTAATGGATAGTGCATAGGAAGTGAATGGGATCATTTTAGAATACAGAATATTATGTTTAATATCATAAACTATGAATGGACACTACAGGTAGGGATCAATATGATAGCAGTGTGTGTATGGTACAAAGAGCATTACAATTTCTTAAACCTGATGTGCTGAATCATGTCTGAGCTCTCTTCATGACATGGCTGATCGGAAGGAGAGAAGATCACCATGGGCCACTTGGTCCAACCATATTCCACAGCATACCTTCATTGCCAATGCTAAATAACGCCTTATTTGCAATTTAATCTAAAACATTTAGTGACTATTCCCCAGTACTGATTACAGTTTTGTTTCCGGAGGAATTTTCATAATCACATTTTTTTTGTAGGCTGATTTTGACGATGCATTGGATGAATTAATTGATAGTTTAGGAGGACCTGAAAATGTTCCAGAGTCTCCAAAATTCACTGGGCCTGAGATCAAGGTAAAAATTTTGTTTTTTCTAATTTCTATTGCACTATACACTCAAAACTTTGCTTCTAAGACTATATATATATATATATATATATATATATATATATATATATATATATATATATATATATATATATATATATATATATATACACACACACACACGAGAAGAATGCACATACAGATTAAATCACAACATATTCCAGATTTGCCATCTTTAGTTGGATGCATCAGCGCACTATGACATTATAGACATGTTCTGGTAAGGCAACTGTTAATGTTTTTGTGTTGATACAATATTTATCCCATTTCTAAACGCAGGACACAACGGTCACAGCTGAATATCTGGAAGAACTAGGAAAAAGAGAAAGTTCAATTCCCCCAGAATACAGAGACCTGCTGGATGTAAGGTTTATTTAAAGCAGAAATGTTTGCTATTTTTAGAGCCAAGAAATAATTTTAATTGTGGAAATCTTTATTTTCCATTTATTTTAGGGTAAAGGAGATGCTCCTCCACCTGAGCCAAAGGAACCAAAAAAGGTAATCTAGAACATATTTACACAAACGTTCTTGAACCTTCTGGTATAGAAACATAGATTAGAATAATTTACGTTCTCTTTTTGGTAATTTTAGAGCCTGCGTGATGATGATCTTGTTGCTGCCTTCTCATCTGACTTTGCCAGCTGTCAAGCACCACCTGATGAGAAGAAACCAAAGCTAGAAGAGGTAAAAATGCATGTTTTCTTGATATTCCCAGCTTTGATCTATTGGTTTAGAATCTTCATGTAAAGTCAGTCACCTGTCTTTGAACTTAGGGCCCAGAGATACTAAAGGTTTAATTGGTGAGCAAAAGCATCTGTTTGCTCATCTCTGTAGCTGAGAGTTTTGGTAAATGTTTTTTACCGTGCAGGGCAGTGAAACACTACTACAGCTGACTTTAGTAATTTAATGCAGCATAATTTACCCATTATGATATAAAATGATATATGTTCTAGTATAAAATACGGCACAGTCCTAAGACTGTGATATGTTTACCACCTTATTCTATTTAGTCTAAATATAAAAAATAACACTGTTTTTAAATAGTAATGTAATATTATGCATTTTTTGTAGAAAAAAGACGCTAAACCAATATCTGCAGCAGCGAGTCAATCCGTATCCTGCTCTGTTAGCAAACCAGTATCAGGAGCTGCAAGCCAACCAGTATCATCCGCAACCAGCCAACCAGTATCATCCGCAACCAGCCAACCAAGCTCAGAGGTACGCAGGAACACAAGATGCTGTGCTTTGTGGTTATGTTTTTTTATTTTATTGATATTTGATTTATTATACATTTTTTAGCAACGTGCTTTGGTCTGTCTGCTTGTTTTGACTTCTTCTTTTTTTGTGATTCACTCGGGTTATTGTATCACTAAATGGCCAAATGCTAAATTCACTTTGTTAGAAAACTGTTCATATTATTGTATCCACTTTTGATTTTATATTGTTACCATTTTTAAAAAGTGTCATATACGTTATTATTTCTCCCTGTAACTTGAGTACATTACCAGTGTGCAGTATTTTTGGCAAACTAGTACTAGTCATTTGTAGTCCCAATATAGAGTCATTTTATTTGCTGGTATTATCTGTATTATACACACTGCATCCCCTCCCCTACATGTGGCTACAAAACATGCATTGCATTGTTCAGCACATTACTTCTCATGTCTCATAACAGCTTTTGATCACACCCAGGCTGACTCATGTAGCCTGTGGAGATGAAAAGCATCATGGGTAAACGCAGAGTAGGAAGTAAACACACTGCTGAGGGTAGGACATGGAGCACAGTCAAAGCAACGGACATGTTCAAGTGATTTTATCAGGCAACAATTATGGAATAAACATGATGATTAGTACTCGGTGAGCACTTCAAGAGAACCTAATAGAGCCTAACACTACAAAACACTTACTTATTTTTGCAGTCAAAGTGATTCAGGAGTCAAATCATCATCTCCCCCACTCAAACACCTTTTTGTTGCCAGTGTCGTTCAGTTATCATATTTACCTATAGGCCATGTCCGTTCTTAATGATCCTCCAGGCAGATTAACATGATATGATAATATCCATACATGATCACAGATGAGCTAAGCAATGGCTTAGTCCATTTGATTGAGGCATCCATACACCATTAGCCCTATTACATTAGAAGCCTGTAAGTGCATTGTGAGACCCCCAAAGGCTGCGGGCTTGAAATTTGGCCGAGTTACAGAGCTATTAAATTTGAGCAGTGTGGGAGTTACAGGCTTGAGACGCAAACCCATAAACCATTTGCTGAACATTGGATGCGCTGCCGTGAACGTGATCAATAAGTCAAACCCGTAGTTACTGGTTTAGATGGAGCGGGAATGGCAACAGTCATAATTACATCACTGAAAAATGGAGGTGGGATTTCAAAGTCTTACAGGGTTCAATTACGAGTTACGATCAGACCCACATTCCACAAATAATGCAATATTGATAAAGCCGTAAATATGATATTCTAGTCCATGCGAGTTTCATTATGTATTAACACATTGATTGCCGGGATCGATATAATACGGAATTTAAATCGAAATAAAAGTATTTCATATTGCTGATTTTGCGAGCTTCAGAATGTTGTGCTATTTATTTCAATACCTAACATCACTTTCCCTTTTCATATAAGTACAGTACTGTGTGTGTGTATATGTGCATGTAAAGTGCTATGGATTGGACTTTACCCCCTTTGAGGGTCCTCTCTCTAGTACCCGTTGGCTTCTTGACTCCATTTGTGTGTTACGGGGTTGAACACTAGTGTAAGTGTGGGGGGGGGGGGGGGGGTGTTCTTTCGAAGAGTTTTTTTCAGATTTATCAAGTGTTTGTCATCAAAAGAGCATATTGTAAATATAGGACCGTAGGGGTGAGTTTGCCTAATGTCAGACCCTATTAGGATACATACACATCTGGTCATTATTTGAAGTGCAGACATTGTAGCAATATCTCTAATCTTATCAATGTCTTTAGGTAAGATTCTCAAGAATCTCTGCAATACCTCAAGCTCTGAGTTCTACTAATTACTTGTTTATGTTTCTTTAGAATATACCAGAAGATGCTTTAGATGAGCTCATGGGAACTCTTGAGGGTCCCACTGTAAATGTACCAGAATCCCCAGTGTTTACTGGCCCAGAAATTACGGTAACAGCTTGTTCACTTTTATCATTATTCCAAAAAGATATTCTGTAAACGTTATTATCTGTCATTCTATAGTTGGTGTATATTTGTTTAATCATGACTTCTGTTATTGGTATTATTAGTTTTTTAATATTTACTAGTTTAATTTAATTATAAAAGTATTCTCTCGTGGAGAAATAACTTCAATACAAAAAGAATTAGAGACAAGTTTTCTAATTTTTCTTATAAGGCAGGTGTCATGAGGACAGTTAAAGTAATAGTTATTATCCATAATGTGCTTTTCAATTAATAAGTTATGTATTATTTATTTAGTTGTTCTTATTAATAGGAAACTATTGTACCAACCTACTTAGAAGAACTTGGGAAAAGGGAAAGCTCCATCCCGCCAGCATACAGAAATTTGTTAGATGTAAGTATAAAGGAAAAATGTTTATTTTATCTCCCATTTTCCTTTTCTGTGAATATAGTTGTGAATGTTGTCCTCACTGTTTGCAAGCTATGTGGTATTTTACATTCCTTTTTATTAAACTCTTTTAAAATGTAATTTAGTTTTAAGACCGATACATATGTTAGTACCAAGCTTTTTTCCCCACATCATTATCTTTTAAGTGGAGCTCCTCTTATCTCAAACTGTGGCAGAGTGTAGAACGAATTATCATATACACAACTGCAGAATAAATGTGCTCCACACTCTGCCACAGTTTGTAGATAATGGGAAGAGACCTAGAATAAATATGGTGAGAAAAACCTCTATTTTCTGCCAAAGTTTTCAAGCAAAAGATCAGCTATTTTAAATCACGATAAATTGTAAAGCTTTGCTATATTATAAAATGCTGAACGTATAAAAGCTGCTTATTTACATTGTGAAGCGCTGTGATCATATTCCTGCTTACATTGTGTGAATAAATCATGGATTTTTGAGTGCTATCTTTTTGTTTTTAATGCTTTGATATATTCTGGAGAGTTATACATAGAAAGCCCATTCTTATGGGAGAATACATTGTAAATCTAAAGGTATTTACTATAAATGCTGGTCTTGTCATAAAGCTATATTATATTGGGAAGCCAAAGGGTGGAGATGTGATTGAACAGAGAAATTACTAATTTTGAAGTAGCCATTGCTTAAAGCTTACAGTGTCTTGCAAAAGTATTCACCCCCTCTTTTTACCTATTTTGTTACATTACAGTGCAAATGTTTTGTTAATCTAAATTTTATGTGATGGATCAGAACAGAACAGTTGGTGAAGTGAAATGAGAAAAATATATAGATAAAACTATTTTTTAGAAATAGAAAACAGAAAATTGGCATGTGCGTATGTATTCACCCCCTTTGTTATGAAGCCCATAAAACCTCTGGTGCAACCAATTACCTTCAGAAGTCACATAATTCGTGAAATGATGTCCACCAGTGTGTAATCTAAGTGTCACATGATCTGTCATTACATATACACACCTTTTTTTGAAATGCCCCAGAGGCTGCAACACCTAAGCAAGAGGCACCACTAACCAAACAGTGCCATTAAGACCAAGGAAATCTCCAAACAAGTAAGGGACAATGTTGTTGAGAAGTACAAGTCAGGCTTAGGTTATAAAAAAAAATATCCAAATCTTTGATGATCCCCAGGACCACCATCAAATCTATCATAACCAAATGGAAAAAACATGGCAAAACAGCAAACCTGCGAAGAGACGGCCGCCCACCAAAACTCACGGAGTGGGCAAGGAGGGGATTAATCAGAGAGGCAGCACAGAGACCTAAGGTAACTCTGGAGGAGCTGCAGAGTTCCACAGCAGATACTGGAGTATCTGTACATAGGACGACAATAAGCCGTACACTCCATAGAGTTGGGCTTTATGGCAGAGTGTCCAGAAGAAAGCCATTACTTTCAGCAAAGAAACAAAATGGCACATTTTGCTTTTGTGAAAATGCATGTGTGAGACTCCCAAAATGTATGGAGGAAGGTGCTCTGGTCTGATCAGACTAAAATTTAACTTTTCGGCCATAAAAGAAAACGTTATGTCTGGCGCAAACCCAACACATCACATCACCAAAAGAACACCAACTCCACAGTGAAACAAGGTGGTGGCAGCATCATGCTGTGGGGATGTTTTTCAGCAGCCGGAACTGGGAAACTGGTCAGAGTTGAAGGAAAGATGGATGGTGCTAAATACAGGGATATTCTTGAGCAAAACCTGTACCTCTCTGTGCGTGATTTGAGGCTAGGACGGAGGCTCAGCTTCCAGCAGGACAATGACCCCAAACACACTGCTAAAGCAACACTTGAGTGGTTTAAGGGTGAACATGTAAATGTGTTGGAATGGACAAGTCCAAGCCCAGATCTCAATCCAATAGAAAATCTGTGGTCAGACTTAAAGATTGCTGTTCACAAGTGCAAACCATCCAACTTGAAGGAGCAGGAGCAGTTTTACAAGGAGGAATGGGCAAAAATCCCAGTGGTAAGATGTGGCAAGCTCATAGAGACTTATCCAAAGCGACTTGGAGCTGTGATTGCCGCAAAAGGTGGCTCTACAAAGTATTGACTTTAGGTGGGTGAATAGTTATGCACATTTACTTTTTCTGTTATTTTGTCCTATTTGTTGTTTGCATCACAATAATAAAAAAAAAAAACATCTTCAAAGTTGTGGGCATGTTCTGTAAATTAAATGATTTAAATCCTCAAACAATCCATGTTAATTCTAGGTTATGAGGCAACAAAACACAAACAATTCCAAGGGGGGTGAATACTTTTGCAAGGCACTGTATATAGTGATGTTGTTTTGATGTAAAGTATGTGGTCTGTATACAAATTCCAATTTATTCTATTTTACAGGGAAAAGATGATGGAAATACTATCGCACCAACAGCTCCTCCTGAAGAAGAACTGGTACAGAATGACTAATCTGATATGGATATATTTGAGCAATGTTCAGGCTCTTTTGTTTTCTATTACTAAAATTTACTTGGCATTCCATGTAATCTTTACATTTCTGAGAAGAGAGGGGTAGATCATTTATTTTATAGAAAGATGATCTATCTGATTTCCATAAGGGTATTCAGAGCATCTACTTTTTCTTTGGCTTTTTTATTGAACCCTACAGGCACCTATCTTGGGGACCCAAATTATTTTGCACTTGGACCCTACATTCATTAGCTCTGCCAATGAAGTGTAGGTGGCTTTCTCTAGCAAGCAGAGCTCAATATTCAGGCACAAAGTACATCCACCAAAGTGGTCTCCATTGGCTGGATATTGGCTGTGTTAATGTAATTTTCCTTGGCAATATGTTTTTGCTGGTGGGGCAGCCTATGAAAATGTGTTGGTCCTTTAATCTAATTTATATTGTTCTTAAAGCCCTTTAAACCTGACTCTCTGCTTAATGTCCCCTTCTCCTGTTTGATGACCTGAATTGGAAGCTGATGATGAGCTGAACTGGAAGCCAAAACTCTTAATATTTTAAAGTATATTTAATTATTCAATATTGTTGGTATAAATTATAATTATTATTAATCATTAAATGGGAATTTTTTTTTTAAAGATCAATACATTCTTAAAAAAATTTTCTATTGGTAAGGCATTTTAATGTACTATAATCATGTGTTCCTGTAACATGATAATACTAATGTAGGCATCAATAATATTGTACTAATTACGGTGCCTTCCCTGTACACACTCTCTTGGACTTTTCCATAGTGTTATAACCTGTAGAAAAATTGGTTTAGCTGGGATTTTCAGTTAAACAAAAAAAAAAAAAAATCTGGAGGAGGGCCTTTGTAACTCCGGGTACAGTAGATTTAGAGGGCACTGCTGTCGTAAGAGCTTATGATCTGCTTATTTCACTGTTTGTTGTGTTTCATTTGCTGTTATGCTAATGTCTGACATGTTCATAATAAAACCAGCATTCCCACAACATAACGTGACCACCATTGTACGTCACCATGGGGATGCTATTCTTCTGGTGAGAAGTGTTGGCTTTTCTTCACAGATAGCATTTTAAACCAAAAGTTAATATTTGGTCTCCTCCAGACCCGAGGGCATTTTTCCATGTCTCTCTTAGGCCTTGTTTGTCTTGCTTGTGCCGTATTTGATTATGGATTTTAATGGTGCTCCATGTGATGTACAAAGTTTTCTTTTTTTTTTTCTTTTTTTTTTTAAATAGCCCAACCCTGATTGGTGCTTCTCTAGGACTTGTTTTCATCCTGGACTTGGTCTTCATTCTGCTGTTTGTTTAGATATCATCTTTTACAAACTCTAAGGCCTTCCAGAAACGGGTGTATTCTGAGATCTTGGGGCATTTTATTTGTACACAGGTTGACTCCACCAGACCTTATGTAGAGTTCCAACCAATACTTCTGCTAGCAATAGTTTTTTTTTATTTGTAAACCATTTTGATTAGTATTTAGATTTGTTTTCTTATTTGGTAATATAGACTATTTTGTGTAGATCACTGACATAAAATCTAAATTAAATCAATTTTAATTCCAGATTGTAACAGTACAAAATGTGGAAAATCCAGTAAAAGGCACTGTATCACAGCCCAGCCTATTTCATTTGAAGGGCTTTTGAATTCCAAGTCCTTAAAAGGGGCCACACAATATGTTAAACCCATTTGTTTTAAACATGACAAAAAGGTTATAATCATAGTTTGTCACCGAGAAGCCTGCTATGCATTGCAAAGTGTGTGCTTTTGAATGTCTAAATGCTTTATCTGATGGGCACATTGAGGAGTTACAGTATATAATGTTAATGGTAGTTTTCTACATTGCAGACCATGACTGATCTTGAACTAGCTGACGAATTTTCAAAGGACTTTACATCATGTCCTTCCTCTGTGCAGACTGCTCCAGCTGTTAAACCTAAAGTAAGTCAGCAACTGTATTTGTGAAAACACTTTCTGGCCACATTTGCATGTCCCTGCATATAAGGTATAAGATATATTGAGATAAAGATATAGCAATGTACTATAAATAATAATATATACACATCCACATAAAATGTAGATGTACTATAAATGTGCATACAGACTGCCAAAGTGCACAAAGATGCATGAACACGTTGTGTTATTTTTCATATTCAAATCGGTATAATGTATAAAGCTTTTATAATTTATATAATATGTATACAATAGAGTACCCTTGAATTTATTTAGACATTTTTAAATCCACATTAACAATACAACACCATAGTGAAGCCAGATTTGTGTTTTGGGAGGCAGGGGAGGGTTGAGCACATAATTCAGAAAGTCACAGTATGTTTTAATCCCAGATTCAAAATGACCTCAGGATTTGTACCAGGGCAATAGTGTGTGAAGCATAACTGATTGGGTTGTACATGATGTGTTACATACCTAGTCCAAGGGTGGAAGATTGTACTAGTGGTTTTCTTTTATTATGTTGCTTTATTATAAAGCCATTATTGACATTAAAATATATAGACATATATAATGAGCAAGTCTTTAACACTAATATTAATGTGCTCAAGACTTATGTATACCGCCTTTTTTTATATATTTCAGGATCCTAAGACAGATAAAGAAAGTAAATCTGGTGAAATTGTTGCTTCGTCTGCATCTTCTGTACAAGCTGCTGCTGCTGCTGCATCCTCAGTAAGTAACCCTGTAACAGAAAGCACTATCGGTGTGTCATAATGTTACTCTAATACTATTCTAATGTTACTCCTATAGTTCCTAACAATCCACGTACGTAATTGTGGCAAGTTGTAAATTACAGTGGTCATTTAAAAGACAACCTTTTTAAAATGTAAAAAGAAATGACAGCCTCTAATTTATTAATTGATATATGAAATTATGCAGCTGCGGAAACTATTATTTTAGTTTCCTGTGATCTACTTCCTCAAGTGGGAGGAGACTTCTAATGCAGAGAGGAAGTTTATATCGGCACAGTGGGAATGTGGCAATTACAACAGTGCTCTCATTAGCGCTAATGCAAAGCTCAATGGATTAAAATGATACAGCCTAGCACAGAAATTATTGCATGTGACAATTTTAAAGCCTGCAATTTTTTATCCTTTTTAAAATATTTTTGCCAACGTTATTTATTCAAAGGAAAATATAGACAAAACAATGACCACATTGGTCCTTTTTAATGTGAGAGTTTTGTCTTTTGCTATCTTACAGAGACATATTTAAACTGATTTGATCCTTATTAGTAAAATATTTGGTCTGATAGCAATACAGTTTTTCACCTAACTCTTATAATTGATCAAGAACATGTGCTAAAGTGTTATTATCTGAGTCTTACTGAAGTTAGACACATACTTTTATCTGGAGTAAGAGGTTTTTATTTTTGTTATTTTTTTACTTTGTATATTGTATGCAATGCATTTATAGCGTATCAATTTGTATATTGTTGTTTTTTATAGCCATATTATGTATGTATACATTCCTGGGTTTCTAGATTTGCCCTTGTAATTATATCGTAAAATATGGTCAAAGCGTTGTAATTACATTTGGAAAAATCCACATTAATGTGTTCTTTACCTTTCTAGAGTGCTATAGACGATGCTTTGGATGAACTGATTGGCACACTTGAAGGTCCTGATCTAACTGTGCCAGATTCCCCTGTATATACTGGTCCAGAGATCACGGTAATCCAACTAACCAATAAGGATATATAAAAACTGATAAACTCATATAAGCTTTTATTGGTAGGAAGTCACAAAATGAAGAAAATACAATTTTACAAGTGAGATTTCTTGAAGCCAAAAGTTGCATCAAAAAAGATAATGCATACTGTAGACCAAGGGTGGTCAATTATATTCTACAAACTTTTCACCAGGGTCCAGATATGTTTGTGAAAATAATTAAAAAGTAAATGGGCACTTGACATGTACAGTACTTAATGTATTTTCTATATTTAGATGTGTGAGTATGCAAATAAATTCAATCAATAGTTCATTTACCGTATATATTCGAGTATAAGCCGACCCGAGTATAAGCCGAGGCACCTATTTTATCACAAAATACTGTGAGTAAAATGAGTGACTTGAGTATAAGCCGAGGGTGGGAAATGTGCTGCCCCCTGTGTCCCTCTTGTGCGTTCTGTGTCCCCTTCTCTCTCCCGTGTCTCTTCTCCCCTCTCCCTTCCCTGTGTCTCTCCCCCCCCTCATTCTCAACCTCCCTCCTCAACCTCAGCCCCCCTCCTCAACCTCAGCCCCCCTCCTCAACCTCAGCCCCCCTCCTCAACCTCAGCCCCCCTCCTCAACCTCAGCCCCCCTCCTCAACCTCCCTCCTCATCCTCATTCTAAACCCCCACTCATACTACCCCTCTAAATAGCAACCCCCCTCCCCTCACTTACTTGCTTCTGGCCTCCGCTCCTTCCGTCTTGACGTGGAGCGCTTGTGACGTCACGGCATTAGCATATACCGGGTGCCGGCACCGAGTATATGCTAATGTTGTGACATCACATGCGCGTCACATCAAGACCCGGAAGGAGCGGAGGCCGGAGCAGGTAAGTGAGGTGAGGGGGGGGATTTGGGGTGGTAGAATGAGTGGGGGGGTTGAGGATGAGGAGGGAGAGGAAAAGAGACACAAGGGGGGGTAGAGAGACACAAGGGGGGGTTGGGGGGAAGTAACTAAGCCGAGGGGACCCTTTTTAGCCTTAAAAAAAGAGCTGAAAAACTCTGCTTATACTCGAGTATATACGTTAAGCATTTGGAAGCTTCATTCGGAATGAATAATACAAGTATTGATACAACAAATGTTCAGAAAAAATGGTCTTAATCTCTTGCTTTGTACCATCACCTCTTGTTTACCACTGCTGTATACTGTTGGAGTAATACAGTGGCCCTTTAAAACATCCACAACTACAGTATTTTAATGCTATAAACCATATCGTCACATTAAAGAGTCACTGTAATATTCCAACATTATTTTTTACTATAGACTGAAGCATACAGTAAACAAACTTTTATTATAATATAAATATACAATTCTCACAGTAAAATTGTACTATCTTTTTAGAGTTCTCTCTTCTTACTTCAGTGTGTAATGTTTTGTAATAAAAGACAGATTTATCTTTAATCATTATTTATGACATTTTTTATTTTGAATTTTACTGCAAAGATAGGCAAATCGAAAACCTTTAGACGGGGATTTGCAGGATTCCTCTTATAATGTCAAATTTATCGATTTTAAAAGTGTTAGACCTAATCGTATAGACTACTCGAGCAGGAATATAACCTTTGTTCAGATCTACACTTACGAAAATTATACAAGTTTTACTATCACTGTAATACTAATGTAAAGTAGTTTCATTTTTTATGAAAGTACTTTACATTAGTATTACAGTGATAGTAAAACTTGTATAGAATAAAGTCCCCTGACACCGTTAAATGGAACAATACATGCTGTTTCTTATATGGAAAACTTCACCAGATACTTTGAAATAGAAAAATCACTGGGCCATATGTACTAAAAGGTGTTGTTTTGAACATGTCAGATCTCTGATTTTATCAAATCTGGCTCATAACCTCTCGCACTGAGAACATATATACAATAATGCTCAGCCATGAAAAAAAACAATGACATCTTAAAACTAGAATATATTGCCATATTCAAAATAGATGGTAAAAGAGGTTACATTTCCAAATGTAACTATTAACTAAGGACCTTTTCTTTATGAATATTTATTTTTTCCTGCTACAGGAGACAAGTACAGAAATGCACATAGAGGAACTTGGGAAAAGGGAGAGCTCAATCCCCCCAAAGTACAGACACTTGTTGGATGTAAGTACAATGGTCCTAGTAAAATGACTTCAGTAAGGGATCATGTCCTCCCAGAAATCCTTTGCTTGTTTCAAACTTGAACACTAATAATTGTATACATGGTATTCAAGACCCTTCATAATTTGATGTTTAATTTACTTTGCATTTGTGTCTGTCTATAGGACATTTTTTATGTAGATTTTCATTGCTCCACAGCTATCTTTATATACAAAATGTTTTCAGTATGACAATAGCTCTTCTGCACCACCAAACTTTGGACTGATGCCCTGTGTTTTCTATCTGTTTGACAAATGGATAATAGCCAGAAACTGAGATGCCAAGAATTTTATGATCTACATAAAAGCTTTCAACATTTAACTCCATTTTAGTAGAACAAAAAGTGCCTTACAAAGACTTTTGTAAATATCCTACAACCAAGCTGTTTTTACAAGCAACATTCACTCGAAAGGCTGATTTATTTATTTATTTTTCCTTTTGGGCAACTTTGCATAACCAGTAATGAAAAAGAGCTGATAAAGTATTTATTAAAAACTAGAAATAAATGAAAATCATATCAAGGACAACATCAATGTTCATGTGGGACATAGACATATCCTGGTATTTCAGATGGCGTTTGGAGGAATAAACACTATACCCTAAAAAAAATAAATGCTGTTAAAATTAAATTGCATGCATAAGTATACTTGATTTATAATATTGTAACTTTGTAACTCAAGTAGCTTTAAAAATGCTTACCTTTATAGGTTTTTGTCTGTTGCTCTGTGCTGCATAGCTCCGCCCCTTTTTGATAATTAGGGCCAGTGACAGGTGTAGCAGATTTCCTGTTGTGTGCTATGGTGTAGATCAGGCTTAAGATTTACTCCAGTCAGACACCAGAGCGCACACATAGCTATAGCTGTCCCAGCCCTAATTATACAAAAGTGGTGGAGTTAAGAAGCACAGAGAAAAAGGCCGAAACCTATAAAGGTAAGTGTTGTAAACTATTACCATTAGAAAGTGTATTATCTTGCTGTTGTAAAGACCGGAGCTGCAACCGCTGAGAGAAAGGGAATTAGATGTCAAAGAATACTAGCTAATTAGAGCAATTTTCTAAGAAACTGTTTAAGCATTGCGTATGTAAAAAGATTTAGAGAAGTCTCAAAGATAAACTAAGCCAACTATTTGCACTGTGAAAAACCCCAAATAAGGTGCATTTATTGGGGTCATTATGCAAGAGTGGTCTGTATCACATTGGTGTAGACATATTTATCAACTGATTTCCATTTAAATGCTCTTTTTTATATACTAGTCCAAAAAATGCATTTTGTAAATAAAAATGCTTAGAAATTCTGAACAAGTCTCTTTCACTGAACTACTAATTTTATTTTCTAGGGAAAAGACGATGGAAAACCAGCTCCTCCACCGCCTCCTGCAGAAAAGGTAAGGTTTAAAATGTTTATGAGCTCTTTGTCAGCTTCATTTAAATCTATTATTTATTGTAGGCTCAGCATTATCTTTGTAATTCATTGTAGCTTCTTTTTAAGAGGTCATCATTTGAAGTCTGAATTTGGAAGATTTAGGGGCTACGTGAGAGAGTGCTACTGCACAGAAAGAGTAGTAGATCAGTGGAACAGGCTTCCAGTGAAAGTGATAGAGTAAAATACACTTTAAGAAACTAAGAATGACTGGGATAAGCATAAGGCTATTCTGAGCCTTATTTACACCAAACCTTTCGGTGGATATAATGGGCAGATCAGATGGGTCTTTTTGGATCTTCACTGTTGTCAAATCTATGTTTCTACATTTCTGTTCATTATTAATGTGAGCGCTTTCGAATTACTGACGAGATGTCTCCGTTTTATATGTGGTTCATTGGAGTTAATTTATAAAGTAGGACGAGATCTAGGTAACTTGATATGGGGTTGGGACATTAATATGTTATAGTATAGTTATTTCTTGGTAGCAAATGTGACATCAAATGTACCCTGCTGTTGAGACTTGTATCATCTAAACATTTAGCTGAATACTTTTAAGTCTGAAGACCCATTAAAGCTGTGTCAGGTGCTGTGGATATCATATGCCATCAAATATATATTTCTACTTCCTTTAGTACTGTTTAATTAAAAGATCTCATAGATTAATGATTGGGTATTTCATTGTACATTTTTATTTCAGTACAAAACTGCTAGATGTGCCCATGTGTTTCTAGATCATTGAATCTCATAAAGATTAAAAAAAGCAGTGCCAGTATTGGGTATACTACCTTTTATAAACCACAAGAAACACATTGTATGTGTATAAATGCTAAGGTGCAGATTTAATTTGTACATGGACTTCCAATATGTCCCTTTATGACATTGTAAAATAATATAAGACAATATAGAAAGTAATTGAAAAAAACCTAGTATTGACAAAACGTTCATTTGTTTATTTAGCCAATTGGCGAGGATGAACTTATTGATGCATTTGATAAGGAATTTGGTGGTTCTGCATGTCCTGCTGTTCAACCGACTCCTCCAGCCAAACCAAAGGTAGGAATTTTAATTCTTGTATGTTTTTTTTTTTTTTTTTTTAACTCCTATATATATATATATATATATATATATATATATATATATATATATATATATATATATATATATATTATATATATATATATATATATATATATATATATATATATATATATATATAATTTTCAGAAGAAAAAGACACTTGTATTCTTCAAATGTACCCTCCTCAGGCATAGATTTTTTATCATATCACCTATTCTGTTTTGTTTGTTCATTTCTTCAAAATATGTAATTTTAACCTTTCTAACCTTACTAAGTAATCTTTAGTAATGCAGCCAACAATATCTCAGAAAACTTAAATATTTAACCAAGACAAATAACATATGTATTTATTGGAAATGTTTATTAAAAGCTATACACAGACAAGATGAGGTGAATAAGGCAACTAGGGCCAAAATAGGGGTAATTTTACGTAACCAATTTTGTTTGATTTGTAAACCATATGTTTTTTTTAAAGGATTCTTCTCAAGACAAAAAGCCAAAGACAGATGAAGTTGTGTCTTCCACATGCTCTGCCGTTCAGTCTGCGCCTGTGTCCTCTGTAAGTAGCAGAGCCACGTGTTGTCCTCTATAGCAAACATACAATCATACAGACCAGTTCTAGAAACCAGACTTTCTTCATGTTTGTGTTACTGTAACATTATATGCCTGTAGCCTTAATTCCTTTAGCTTTATAAATAATATACAAACACATTTTAGAGTTTTTCTCTTTGTTCTGGCATTGTTTAAAAGCTGATAAATGTCCTAATTATTAGTTAAACATCCGTTAGTTCTGTTATGCATAGAGAGTTCATAGGGAAACAGGGTTTCCTTTTTAAAACTGCTGCTAAATGAAGAATGACATTTGAGTTGAGCATTATAGAGTTTTTGGATATATATATTAGTGTTTATAGGATAGCAGTTGTGAAAAATATAATATTTAATTGATTTATTTTTTTATCCTGTAGAAACCTGCTGCCAAAGTGGACCCTCTTGATGCCTTGGCTGGATCATTAGGAGTCAGGCAGGACGATCCAAAAGACAAGAAGCCTGCTGTAGATAAAGTAAAGGTAATTGAATAGCTGAGAAAAGGTTGACCTTTTAGTCTTCGTTGGTTTGTTCTGAGATTTTTAGACCGTGTTGGTTTTCAGTCATTTTATTTTTCAGTAGTTGTCATTTCCTCTGTTTTAACAGCAGAAGTTAATCACAGTGCTTCTATTTATATAAAGATGTAATCAGCCGCTCAATCAGTGGTCCTTCCCATTTATTTTTTGAAGAGTTACACATAGTGAGTGGGGTCCTAATAGACTGTCACACATTTTATTAAAAAGCTTTCAATAAATAGTAATGCATATATTCTTCATTTTTTTTACTGATGTACATTAAGAAAGATGAAACCTAGCTTAAGCAAAGAAGCACTTGTACCAGTGTTGTATTTCTGCCTAGGCTTCGGGCATCAGTAGGCAGGCTGGCTCAGATTTCCAGGAAAGTGCCGTAGTGAATATCGTGTGTGCATAAACCAGAAGTGTTTATATGCAGACACATTTCTTGTGACCTAACATATTTTGATATACTACATAAATATATATATATATATATATATATATATATATATATATATATATATATTTATATATATATATATTTATATATGTATATATGTATGTACACATACATGTATGTATGTATGTATGTATGTATATATATATATATATATATATATATATATGTATGTATATATATATATCACATATTATAATTGTCTAACTGCGATTCGTCGTCACGCTTCAGACGAATCGCAGTTAGACAATTATAAAGTGCTGCGCATTGCGCAGATCACGGCGCGAGCTGCGCATGCGCAGAGCGCGGCGCAAGCCGCGCTCTGCGCCCGAGCCGCGCTTGCGCAGAACGCAGAGCGCAGAGCGAGCCGCGCTTGCGCGCAGCGCGGCCCGACACCAGGTAAAAGGGAGGGGGGGGGGGTAGAGGCACAGAGGGAGAGTGGGGAAGAGGGGGGGGGAGAGTGGGGAAGAGGGGGGGGGGAGAGTCACAGAGGGAGAGTGGGGAAGAGGGGGGGGAGAGTCACAGAGGGAGAGTGGGGAAGAGGGAGAGTTGGGAAGAGGGGGGGGAGAGGCACGGCACAGAGGGAGAGTGGGGAAGAGGCACAGAGGGAGAGTGGGGAAGAGACACAGAGGGAGGGGGGAGAGACACAGAGGGATAGGTGGGAAAGAGACACAGGGGAGGTAGAGGAGAGGGAAAAGACACAGGGGAGGTAGAGGAGGGGGAAAAGACACACGGGAGGGAGAACATGGGGAAGATACACATGGGAGGGAAATGGGGGGGGGGAGAGGGGAACAGACACAGAGGGAAGGGGGAAAGAGACACAGGCCAGGGGGGAACAGGCACAGAGGGAGAGGGGGGAAGAGGCACAGAGGGAGAGGGGGGAAGAGACACAGGGGGGAGAGATACAGAGGGTGAGGGAGGAAGAGACACAGAGGGAAGGGGGGGAAGAGGTACAGAGAGAGGGGGAAAGAGGCACAGAGGGGGGGGAACAGAGGAAGGGGTGAAGAGACACAGTGGCGAGACACACAGAGAGAGGCGGGGGAAGAGGCACAGAGGGAGAGGGTGGAAGACACAGAGTGGGGAGAGACACAGAGGGTGAGGGGGAAGAGACAGGGAGGAAGAGGCACAGAAAGAGGAGGGGGAAGAGACACAGGGGAGTGAGAGGAGGGGGGAGAGACACAGGGGAGAGAGTGCAGGGGGGAAGATACACAAGGGAGGGAAATGGAGACACGAGGAAGGCCGTAACAGACACAGGGCTGAGGGGGAAAGAGACACAGGCCAGGGGGGAACAGACACAGGGGAGGGTTGGGGGAGACACAGGGGAGGGTTGGGGGAGACACAGGGGGGGGGGGAGATGCATAGGAGGGAGAAGGGGGAAAGAGACACAGGGGAGGGGTTTAGAGACACGGGAGGGAGAGGGAGGTAAAAACACAGGGGGGCAGGAGATACAAAGGAGGTAGACGAGGTGGAAGGAGACACAAGGGAGGGAGAGGAGGGGGGAAATAAGACACGAGGGAGGAAGTAGACAGAGGGAGAGACTCGCAATGAGCTCCAAAGGGGCTCATTGCAAGGTCTGTGATGAGCGCCAAAGGCGCTCATCACAAGGCCAGTAAAGTAGAGGGGGAGAGGCTTACATTGTGTGGCAAACAGCATTGCCAGGCTTCAGTTTTTATTGCCGTCATTTTTGACGGGCAAGTCGCTAGTATATATATATGTATGTATATATATATATATATGTATGTATATATACACATATACACATATATATATATACACATATATATATACACATATACACATATATATATATATATATACACATATATATATACACATATACACATATATATACACATATATATATACACATATACACATATATATACACATACACATATATATATATACATACACATATATATATATTTGTGCGGTAATCATAGTATTGGGACAGAACAATGGAAAAGGAGTACAAATCTGAATGAGCTTAGGGCAACCTAAAACATATTTGTATTAGGTTTATCAGTAACCAAAATATATATCTCACATATAATAGTTGTCAAACTGCGATTTGTCATCACGCTTGCGAGGCAAGCCGTTGAGGCATAGAAGCCTTCCGAGCTCTGAGGACTTGGGCAATTAGCGGCGAAGGCGCTCCTTGCACTGCGAGCCTCGCAAAGCGAGGTGACCAGTTGAGGCATGCAAACACACGGGACTTAGGCTGCAAGCAGTTGAGGAACGCGGGACTTACTTAGGCTGCAAGCACTTGAGGAACGCGGGACTTCGGAAAAAAAAATCTGAACTCGGAAAAATACGAATGTAACTGCTAAACCACGGAAGTCGAAAAACACGAAAAAATAAATAAATACAAAATTAAACCACCCTCGCACATGGTGAGATCCAGGACGGCTGGGAGTGAGGTTGCAAGCAAATTTCCTGTGTTTTCGTCACTCGAAAAATAGCTAAGCGAGGAAAAAAATGGTGGACGAAAAAAGGAAAAAAAATCTGAAATTGGATGAAAACGAGGCTCTGCAATGCCAGGTGCGCAGACCTTGGAAAATGCACAACGCCACACACAGTAACCCTTACATCAACAACGCAAGGCACGCGGGACTTAGAAAATACACCCAAATTTAAACCCAATTTGCAATGTTTTGTCACTTGAAAATCGGCTAAGCGAGGGAATAAATGGCGGACGAAAAACTCAAAATAATCTAAAAACGGAATGAAAATGAGACTAAGCACATTCCGACCTTGACAAAAAAAACGAACTTTGAAAAATACACAGGACTAAGAAAATACACGATCACTTGCACGAACAACGCCAGGCACGCGGGACTTTGCTGAATCTTTCCGTTGTTTTTTTTTTTTAGACACACAGAGGAGAAACACACAGGGAAGGGACGGGGGAGATGCTGGAAACAGACACATGGAATTCACAAGCACAAAACGTGCAGGTTAATGAACCCTGCAATGAGCGACCAGTACAGTAGACAGGAGGCAAAGTTTGCAATGAGCGCCGATGGTGATCATTGCAAAGCCGGAATGTTGAAGTACACAAGGGGAGAGGCGGCCGAAGGCGCTCATTGAGAGCCACGCGATGAGCGCCAAAGGCTCTCAGCTCGGGGCTCGCAATGAGCGCCGAAGGTGCTCAGTGTTCCAAAAGGCAAATAGCATTGCTAGGCTTACAATTTTATTGCCGTAATTTTTTGACGGGCAATTCGCTAGTACATATATAATTATAAATATAATATGTTTGTGTTTTTATCTTCTAGGAGAAAACCGGTAGAGAAAATAAGGAAAAGCTTGGTGAAGATGAGAACACAATACCTCCAGACTATAGACTACAGGAAGTTAAGGTACTAATAATAAACTCCATAAACACATTCTGAAATATGTGTGTATTTCTTATCATCCATTGTTCTGTGTATCACGGCAGGCACAAACTGAAAAATGGAAATATGTATTTGGATCTAAGTTGCATATCCCAGACCAAAAATTCTAGGCTGCGTTCTGACATGTTTACTACATGCCATTGTGCCAAGTGCAGCTTACTAAAAAGATTCCAGTTGTCTAAACAATACCACCCGTTGATAGTGTTTGTTGTGTAGGTTGAATGCTTCTATGTAAACTCAAATTAAGAAATGTTTTCAAAGATCAGTGTTAACAAACAAATAAATGAATATATAAATATCCTAAATGTGAGGACCGCTATTATAGAAGTAAGTGAAGAAAGCTGTGGTCCTATGTTGCATTGTGGGATTCTCACTGTAAATGGAAACTGTTGGAGCAAGTATTTGGATCTGTGGGGCATATTAGGGATTTTACAACATTTTTTAAGTTTTAGTTATTGATATTGTGTACTTGTTACTTTAGTTGTTTCTTTTTGCAGATTTCATGATGAGAAAAGTATTAGCGTCTCTTAAGATCTCTGGACAGATATCTGAAAACATAAAATGTCTTTGTTATAAGTTTGCTAATTGGACCTTAAGTCGTGCATATTGGTAGACATGGCTTTAGTGCCATATAGCTGTTTACAGTGAAATAAACTGAATCAGTGTATTGATGGCAGAAGCATTCAGCCTTTAATGTCAGGAGTAGCTGGCTTCCCTGAACCACTAGCATAAACTGCCCTGGGCTAGTGGAAAGGCATCCAATGTATTTGCATTTACCCATGCATAAATAGACCAAGCGGTTCATGCCTTATGTCATCACTACCTGCTTTATGACTGTATAATGACAGGGACTCCAACCTTTTGTTGATCAATAAAAGCTATTTCCAACTTACTACCTGATGTCCAGTACTGACTTTGGTGAATTCTGGTTCTTTAGGGGTTTAAAAAAAAACAAAACGAATTAGCCGTTTATTTGTGTATTTAAAGGGACATGGAGGGTTCCCTGTTTTTAATATATAATACTAATATGTGTGTGGAAGCTTTTGTTGTGTGCTCATGTTACAAAGAGTATACACATACAGTGGCAGATAGGCCACCCTGCCACATGCCCTCCTAACAGCATCACAATACAACAGTGTCAATAATGAGGGCTAAAGGCACAACAATCATAACCACTGACCATAGCAGGAATACATCTGAAGCTGAATGCTTATCAATAATTATTGGTGGGTGGGTACTTTGACTTAAAAAAAATATATTATTATTTGCATAACTGACTTCTAATCACTCTGAACTGATCAGTATTTTGTTATTATTACATTACAGGATAAAGATGGAAAACCTATATTGCCAAAACCGGAAGAAAAACCACAGGTTTGAATTGTTTATATTGAATAGATGTACAGGCAGTAAAAGGCACAAGCCAAGGGGTGCATCGGCTTCAGTGAAATCGCGTCTACATTTTCGGTAGTCATCCAAATAATATCGTCCACTCTACCAGCACTGTGGTGCTGAACTGTAGTGGCATACTTGTTTGTATGAGCTTCTCTCACATACATGCACAGCCAGTAGAGATGCTTTCTATTTGCACATTCAATTTCCAAATCATGTTGAACATGTGTACAGCTTATCACTGTACTTAAGATCACATGGACATCTACTTATAGATCAATATCTATGTTTTGGATGTCCTTGCTCTAAAGAGTATTGCATTTCACACACCAGATGGTTCTATTTATTAATATTTGATATATTCAAAGGACATTCAACTCAAAGTGAATTTTATATAATTTGTGTGACATTTGGATACACAAATTTGGAATTATCACAGCATTATACACACTTGTTTTGTTATATAAAGTAAAACAATTCTGAATATATACATACTTCCATAAATACACCCATATACACCAAGAGTTATATGCATAAATACATACACATGCAGATAAAACTCCTAAATTATTCATATGGAGGATGTTGGCCCTAAGACTACAAAGTAGAAGTCTCTAATGGTTTTCCATTCTGGTGATTTTCCTCTTGGGTTTTGTTTGTAATTTGTTGCTAGGTGAATAGCCTTTTGTATCAGGCACTGGGCATATGATAGTATTTCACTCCCATTCTTTACTGCAGTGTCACATTTCAGCTGGGCTAACATAAGAAGCTTCCGTTACATTCCCTCATTTTGTGCAATTGTTGCTGTCCGTGCAGGTCTGGTCATTTTGTGTAATATCTTTTTCTCTCCAAATGCAGCCAATGAGTGAGGATGACCTTCTTGATGCTTTGACAGAAGGCTTTGATACTTCACCTGCAACGCCTGCAAAAACGGCACCCCTAAAGCCACCTGCGGTAAGCTGTCCATGGCCTGTTCCTGTATTTTCTTGCCCTGTGATCCTGGATCATTTCGGCTGTTCTAGAATCTTCATATCCGACCTTTGTCCAGAATTATATTACATGGACTCTGATTCCAGATAGTTTATTACAGACTTCACTAATGCTTTCCTTTTATGATATCACAAATATATTTTTTCTAAATAATTTGAATAAGCTAGGCAAGTTCTTTTTATATTTTAAAGAATTTAAGTACATTTTTCTAGAATATTTAAAATAATGATAGTTTATATGGCATTCATATGCTTTACATTCTTACTGGGATTTCAGATTAGGTAATTGTTGCATCTATTTAATCTGATGGGTACAGTAATTTTAATAAACACATAAATTGAACAACTACATCATGGAAAACCACTGAGTAGATGTTCGTGGCTTGAAATGTGAATGTTTAATACACAGTTTCTAAATATAATATATTTCTTTATATAGAAAGATTCTAAACAAAGCTCCGGATCTGAAGAGGTCGTGTCCTGTTCCACAGTTTCTGCAGTAAGGTCTGCAGCCCCAAAGCCTTCTGAACCTGTAAGTTGCCGAAACTTGCTCTGATTGGTGCAATTTATTTTATTGTATTATTACATGTTTAAAATGTTTTTATATTCATAGTTTCAGCTCACCTATGTAGTGTTATTTCATAATTGCACCACTTATATTATATGCTTAAAATGTAGAAATATAGATTTTGACAAAGGATAAAAATCCATTGTAATTACCTAAAAAACTTGGATAGATGACCACTGATGCACCTTATGTATAGTATGCTCCTTTTGAAGACCTTGACTTGTCAAATGGCAAAAATGTTTTAATGAGTTAAAGTCAGCCTTTACTTTTTTTAATTATTATATTTGTTTTATGTTTTTAGAGGGATCTTGACGGCAGATAAAATATTTGCTCAATTCTACTGAGAGTCTTAACAAAAGGGTTAAATGGAAGTACAACTCATAGTAGGACAATCTGCCCCTAAATCTTTAGATCGCAAAAGTCTCTAAATGTTCATTATGGAACTTCCCAAACACAAGCAGAATTTGTTAAAATTACGTTTTTAGCAGAAAGGCATTAAAGCTCATAGCGGTCTAATGTGGTTATCTTGGGAGCACTTCCTGTGCGTATGATATATGTAACAAACTACACTGATCCATTAATACATTCTTAGGGTAGAAATATGAACATTGCAGGGAGGTTTGTATTTCTCTGCTATATATTTTTTTTACTTTTGTTGGACAGCGGTTTCATGTACAGTATTATCACTCCTTCTGTAAAGTAGTAATTCTGGACATAACTCTTAAATGTCCTACACTGTTAACGTCAAATCATGAGCTCTTTGTTCTTTAATAAAAAAGAAGGATTCTGTTTCACCCCTTTCTCTTCTCATAACTTTATTACTTTTTGTTTTTTAGACCATCCATGTACGGTGTCTTCTGTAGCTAACTTCACTGTTACACTTGATCAGTTTATTAACTGAGACTTTATACTTTCAGGAAGTGCATATTCCAGATGATGCCTTGGATCTGCTATCCGGATCTCTGGGATCAAGAGAAGCCGATCCCGATGAAAACAAACCTGTGGTGGACGTAGTAAAGGTGAGTACATTTGTATAAGGTATAAAAAGCAAAAGTGAGCGTGTCTGTGATTGCACATACTGATCTACCACATACTCCCCATAATCTTACCCTGGCTCACATGGTCATCACAGTATCATGGAGCCACAGTGTTAGAATTTATCACCTATATTTGAAGATTGAATGTAAAGTTGTCATATTTCTAGTATTCAGTATGTTACCACTGAATATATATTCAGTATTTTAGTGTTTTATTTATCCCCATAATGTTTTTACAGGTAATAAAAACTGGTAAATACCAAATAAAAAAGGGGGAATTAATTCAATTCTTGTTAAAATGTTTTAAAAAGCCACAAACCAATCCTTTGATAAAGCTGACTTGTAGTGCGGCCAAATGGTCTGTCAGGAGCTTTAAATGCAATTATGTTGATTATAGCCACCTAGGGTTTGTCCTTTTAATTTTCAAAGTCGGCTTTTTGCTAAACATTTATTGGGTCACCAGTTTTTGGTGACTGTTTAAATAAGGGCAAATTGTGATACCCGGTACAGGGACTGTATGATTGGTTTGTTCCAGTTTTTAAAGTGTGTGTGTTTTTATGGTTTGAATGGCACACTGCGATGGGATCAAATATTCCTTAAGTTAGGAGGTTCCCCAAAAGCGGGACATAGGCCTTGTGTGGTTGCATGTATATTTTATGACAAGTCAAGCATATTATCTACCTCCTACTTTATGAATACTATACCTCATATATACTTGAGCTGTCTAGCATGCAGCATTTTTTATATTTAAACAAGAATTGAAATAAGTTCCCCATTCCCTGTTTTTTTAATTTGATATCTACCTATTTTTGGTGTTGAGTTTTTTCTTTGGAGCTTGGATATTTTGACTTGGTAATAAAAACTGTCCATAAAAATAAATACATACAACTTTAAAATTGTAGTTTTTATATAAAACTGGAGGACTTAAAACCTTGTTCAAACTGATATAAAAAAGTAAGACATATGATCACAAAAGGAATAATATTACAAAGTATTTGGGTTATGAGTATAATTTTTACATTCTTTACTTTTTTCTTTTAGGAAAAAGCTAAATCTGAGCATATTGATAGATTGGGTGATAGAGATGACACCATTCCACCTGACTATAGGCACCTGTTGGATGGTCGTGACGAGGTAATAAAGTCTTCTTGTCCAAACAATCCATCTATATTAGATTATGTGCTATTAGAAGGAACTTTGCCCTGGTCATGTTCAAAGCTGAATTTCTGAACATGGCCTAGGGTAACAGCAAAGAAAGGGGTGGCACACAAAAGTGATCTTCACTTCAACTATCTCTCTCCACTGTCTTTATAGTCCTTTCCAGCACTCTTTACTACCCTTTCCCCTATTTCTCCCTCTATTTATTATCTCAAGGACCATCCCTGACCATGTCACACTCCAATGTCTTCGGTATCCTAAAATGTTTTGTTGAGAAACTGTATAGTTGTAAATTATTCATTTTTCATTCTGTTTATCTCTAGGGAAAACCTGCACAGCCAGCTGAGAAAGTGACTGAGAAACCAAAGGTAAAGATCCTTTTGGTTTTTTATTTGTTTCACCTGTACATACTGAATATTTAATGTTCTTCTCTTTCACAGTGTGAGCCTATTCACTTACATGGTCTATACAGTTTCTTTAGGGTCAGAAAGTAAACTCCTAGCTTAGCATCTGTTGGCAAATAATTTCCTTCTTCTGTGAAACACGAGAAGAACTCCTGCTCTGTGAGGGACACTGCCACCATTATCAATTGAAAACATGGTGACATTTTTTTCTAACCACACCATTAATACTATTTTTTAATTTAGATTTTAATTTTCTGCAACTCGTCAATATAATCTGCAACATGTTCTAAAACTTTATCTCTTTTAAGAAGCTGTCAATTTTATGTATGTATTTGATTTTTAGGTCATTATCAGGTGGAGTCTTGATAAGGAAAGGAAATCCTGAGGCACATCTTTTGGAAAAAATAATAACGAGTAGTCATTTTCTTATTCATTTCTCAGCTGGGAGATTGATGTTGTGTAGAAAATATCTATATGGATTAAAATGGATTATTCTTGAAGTGGTTAAATCTTTTTAAAGTGGAATTGTCAGTTTTTGAAGTTTGATCGTCTTTATGAAGGGTTTAAGGCATTGTACTTGCCCACTTTCTTCTTATCTATTTTTATAGGTATAGATTTTTCTTTTTGTTGTTACATATGCAAATGAGTGACTAATTATACTAATTGATACAGTTTGTTTGATTCATTTGAGGATGAATCTATACATATGATAACAAGGAGTGACCACTATAGTGCCTACTACAGTATTTAATATAATATTTATAAAACATTGGACTAATTGTGAAGTTGAAGGTTAAATAGAAAATATAGTAATGAACATATTAGGGAATATCTTGACCTGGGTTTGTGTTTCATGGATGTATATTTGATTTTAAACTCAAAGACAGGGCCGTCCATTCTCTTCTCTTCATTGTGTTAATATTGTTTTGACTTTTAACTTACCCCTGTATAGCGCTACAGAATATGTTGGCTCGTTACAAATAAAGGAAATAATAATAGACGTTTCAAAATAATTATTTTCAAGGGGATAGTAATTATACAGGGTTTCATTCATTTATTAACGGATATAAAATCAATATTTTGTAGCAAAATATTCAAATGTAGGTTTTTGAAATTATATCTGGACTTTAACACACACAGTAAAGTAAGTAGACTTGTTTGTTTATTTTTTACCTTAAACAGTGGTTGTGTTGGTACAAATGTGACATCACTGTACTAAATACCAAATTACACTGTAAAGCTTTACTTTCTCATTGCTCCTTTTACAGAAGCCAGAGAATAGTGACTCGGCTATTGATGCCCTATCAGGCAGCTTTGCATCTTGTGAGACCAGCTCAACTGCAAAATCACAGCCATCTTCACAGGTATCAAACTATTCTGAATGAAAAAATATATATATATAATGCATGCACTTAGTGAAAAGGACGATTTATGTCTTGAAGTAAAGTGACCACTTCTGAACTGATCTCATAGATAGGGTAATGTGTGTTTTTATAATAGCCTGAGCCTTTATTATAATTAATATTAATAAATCATGTTTTAGATGAATTGAGAAAATTGGGCTAATAGATAGCAGCTAGAACTAGCTTCCAGCCTGAGCTAGAGGATGGAAGAAGCAGGGAAAAGAAAACTGATAATTAATAAGTAATGTCACAGAGTATTGGAAATAACACCAGTGTCCATCTCAACAAGCACCCTACCAATTTTGGTTAGTTATTTGGTTGTTTAGTGTTATAAATTTATGTAGCTGGATATTAATGAGCTGAAGCAAAAATCTAATGAGATATCGGCTTGATTTCAATATAAACCTTTTGTAATACAAGGAGCATGAACAATGTCTAAATGTGCAGATAACTGGAAGATTCTTTACTTTTTGTGCTGTATGCGCTGGAAAAATACCCAACATTGAAATAACATGTTCATATTTAACCAATCTTTTTGAAGACAATGATGAGTTACTTTATATTGTAGGGCAAGTGTGAGAAGAGTTCTCCCAGCGCACCAGTGTCACAGTGTGGAGGAAAAGCCACTGATTCTGCAAAGGTATAGCAGATTTATTTATAGAATATAAAGCTTGTATACTAATGTGCATGTTCACATATGAACATTTGCATTCAATTGTTCTGTTTTATACATCTGAAAATAAACATACAAAAAAATATTCCTGTAATGTGAAGTCTTATGTAGAATGTTAGATACGTATATGTACACAAAGCACCATCGGTTTAAATATATTTGTGCTTAATGTATAATATATGTGGGATAAACGTATCTGTTAAAGGACCACTGTAGTGCATTTACAAGTAAAGCTCATCGGTATGTTTGATGGGCATAGACTATTAAAAACAATATGCAGTTTAAAAGTAATACAAGTTAAATTGTTTTCTTATTATTTAAGCTGTCATTTTTTCCCCTCAAGCACAGCTGCATATCTCCTCCTACCTGTGTCTATTAGGGGCATGGCCAGCGCTTCCTGTTAGTAGGATTAATAATAAAGTCTGACCAGTGTAGGTTCCACAGACTGAGCATAATCAGTAAAAAGGGGGGGCTATTATGTCCTGTGCACTGGGCAGGACCTGTGGGGCAGCTCCCAGCATGTTAAAATAGAGCTGTTATCTCTGTGTCACCAGTGGGGGCAGAGCTAATGATGTCATGGGGCAGGGCCAGTGACATCAGCCCAGCCTGCTTCCAAGTTCCATGATAGTCCAGCACACAGACAGAGCAGGCAACACCTCTAACGGGCACAGGTAGGAGGAGATAAACGGCTCTGTTTGAGGAGAAAACTGACAGCTTAAAAGCTAAGAAATGTTAAATTGTATTTATTTTAAACAATATACTGTTTTAATATCCTATGCACAGCAAACAAACATATAAGATTTACTTGTAAATGTAATACAGTGGTCCCTTACGGATTTGAAGCAAATGGTGCCGTCATACTTATTATAGCTAGAAAGATGTAATCTAGTTTGATTGTTCTCCAGTAGTGGTGAGCATTGGCAGAATGCTTAATACTGTATGAGAGTGCTCTGTTTGGGGGTGACATAAGTTATATAAGTGCATACGGCAGAGACAGCCACAGTTCTGTGCAACTCTAACTTTGTATGGGGCAGGTGACCTGGCACCAAGCAAGTAGTATGTAGGATAACTTGTTCACAGTAGGTAGAGACACATTTAGTATGCAGCATTTACTTAACCTTTAAAATAGAAGTGTATGTGTTTTTATACTGTTTTTTTTCTCAATACCTTCTAATATTAATTGCTCCTTTGCTTTACTTTGAAGCATATTACTATAGTTTCCTGTAACCTATTCACCATCTTTGCTCCAGTCTTTTTTTTATTATTTTTTCATTGTTTGCTTAGTTTAACATGAGACTTTTGCATATAATCCCACCTCCCAAGTCCGTTGCCTTGGGGTTCTCTCGGACCCCGCGCTCTCTCATTCCCCTCATACAGTCACTAACAAAATCTTGCCTTCTTCATCTAAAAAACATTTCCAAAATGCGCCACTACCTTACACAAGACACAACTAAGATTCTAATAAACTCTCTTTTCATTTCTCGTCTTGGCTACTGCAACTCGCTTCTTGCTGACCTACCCACCACCTGCCTTTCCCCGCTTCAATCCATAAAGAATGCCTCTGCTAGACTCATTTACCGTACACAACGTTCAGTGTTGGCATCACCTCTCTGTCAATCAATCCACGCTTACATCTGTGCTCTCCTCTCCAAATACTCCCCCACACGCCCTCTTTGTTCAACTAACAACCTTCTTCTTTCTACCACTCCCGCATCTAGGACTTTTCTTGTGCTGCCCCAATTCTCTGGAACTCCTTGCCTCGCTCCACCATACTAAAAACCTTCAAAACCTCCCTAGAAACTCATCTGTTTCAAGAAGCCTATCACCTTCCTTCCTAACACGCACAACACTTCTCTCGCCCTCCTGCACCACACACAAAGATTGTAAGTCTGCGAGTTTTCAATCTTGCATGGCGCTTGGGGACACCAGATTCTAAGCTCAAAGACAGGGCCCTCCGTACTTTGCAATGTGTTAATATTGAGTATGCCTTCGCCTGTAAATGTAACTTATATATAGCGCTATGGAATATCTTGGTGCATTACAAATAAACTATAATAATAATAATAATAATAATTTACTTTAATATGATTTCTCAGTCAACATCTTCTGTTTACTGTAAACATGCTTTTTTTCTGTCCTTTTCAAGTCTTCTCATGATCTGGTTACACCCTTTGCTCTAGAGATCTTGGGTGTTCCCACTTGCACATGAGTTTGGCGTAGGGCACTAATTATCTGGATCATTTATCATCCTTTGTTTTGTTGTTTGTGGATATATCGGATTTAGTCATGTACTTGTATATTATAGGCCTGGCATTGTGACTGTGTGAAAGATCAAGCATGGCCAGTGGAGCCCTGACATTTTTGATAGATGATAATTAATGATTACTGCCTCCATTTACGCATACATGCAGAATACTGATACGTGTAACAGATCTAAAACAGGGTAATATGACATTAGAGTTACAGTATACTAAGATTTTCTTTTGATAAATACATTAATTTTGTAAACACTACATAAAAAGGTCCATGGGCTTGAAGGGCAGCTTACTTTAACGGTATTCTTCCTGTCTCTCTTAATCTCCAAATATTCCCTCTTAAGAGAGAGACACATGTTTAAAGGATAAGCAGTGACCCTTTTTCCAGTTCTTCCATTTTAGGGGTGTGTGTAACTAAAACTTAGTTTAAACTGAATAGTTTTCCAGAACAGAAGTGTCCTTCTTTGGCTCTTTGAAATGTTAGGAGGTATGCTTTAGAGTGGGGTCAGCAAGTTTCATCCTAGAGAGCCTAAAACACCTGCACATAAATGAAATCCTCAAATCCACACCTGTGTGTGGCTTCCCAGGATGAAATTGTCTACCCTGGCCTAGGTATATGTAATATTTGCACTTCTCATGCAAAGGGTTCTCCCCTATTTAAAATTTGCCGTTAGCTGAAACGTCGGCAAGGGGCCTGCTAGATGGCAGGGGGCGCTAGATTTTGCAGCTATGCTGATATTTCAGACAAGTTGAAACCTTAGAAGGTTACCCTAACCCTAACTCTATGGTATCGGCAGTGAAAATTGGCAGCGCCATCTAGCGGTTGGTCACTGCTGCTGGTGACATTTTAAAAGGGAAACCTTACTACCAGAAATCTTTATTAAATCTTGTAATGAGCTTTTCCTTGCACTACATTTTTAGACATGATAATGCACCTTTTTAAGCTATAAAGAATCCATACTGATAATGTGACACAGTATAGCATCATTTAAAACTATAAATAAGTACTTTGTCAGCTAGAGATTACTGAAAAATGACTGCATTTTCGTACAGTAAGCCAACATTGAAGGTCGCCATTTTCAGCAGTAAACCTTTCTGGTCTATCCACAAACAGAGATTCAGAACAGTTGTTAATTAGACATAATCACCAATAATTACGGATTAGCCCGTGAGCCTTTGAGTCCATTGTCTTGACTGCAAGTCATCTGCTAAAAACAATTCTAGGCATGCTCAAACCCAGGGAGCAAGCCCAGTCTTTTTTTTTTTTTTCTGGCGTTGACTTTCACTCCTCAATTGATTGTTGTTAAACTTTCACTGTACAAAGGTAATCAACTATAATTTATGTGGAACCTTCTCTGTGTTACTTTAAATACCACCAATGTATGCTGTTTACTTAAATAAAATGTTGTGTTTTACTCTAGTCAACAAAACCGCCCTCCTCTGATAAGCCTGGTGCCCAAAAGCCAAGCAAAAGCTAAGCTAGAGGTGAGTACAATGAGCACGTGCTCAATGACTGTAACTGTTTATATAAAGCACTTTAATTATCATTAAGTCTTCAGATCACTTTCTAATGTGGTGATCATTGCCAGTAATTGTCAAATACCATCAGGGACACTTAATCATTTGTGTTCAGTCTAAAGCCAGAAGAAAACCAAGACTTTAAATAGCCTAAGATATTCCCTGGGGCCTTGGCATGCAAACACACCATGGGCATATAAAGTCTTTGAATTTCATATCGCTCTATACAAGATATTCCGAGCCCTGTGGGATAATTTGCAATTATGTCCACATTAGATTTCACACTGACCTTAGAGGGTCGATCAGAAAGGTAAACCAATGTCAAGTTGTAGTTAGAAAATGCCTTTTTAATAGCATTCAATTGATAACAAATACTTGTAGAGTTTGTTAGTTATTTTATTAATATATATCATTATTTTATTATTTCCCTATATTTTTAGGTCAAGATGTACAGTTTTCATTGCACTCGTACAAGAACTGCTTGGGAAGAACAAAGGCTGCTGGAGCACATGACACTGTTAAATGACTGTATATAAGTCATGTTGTTTAGTCCCTGCTATATATTTTTTGGAAGTGCTTTCTGTTTTCTTTTTGCATCTCTGTTTTTTCTGGTTGTTTGAGGGTGGGAGAAGCTTTTATATTTGTAATAAATTGTATTCTCTATGAACCATCCATGTCCTTATAAAATAAAGTCTGCACAATCCTAATATATTTTGCGTACCTTAAACTGGAGTTTGAGAGCTTCCATGGTTATTAGAAGGTGTATAAGTTTGTTATATTTTGGCATTTCTCTCTGATTATGACTTGCTCAGATATCACTGAGGAACTGCAAGGGTACAGTGCAGATATAAAGCACTATGGAGTGCCAAATACTAAACTTGGTTGGAAAACCTGGACTCCAAATGAAAAGTTTACATAAACAGTGCCTTTTTTTGCTAAAGACTGTATTCACTAACTGGCCTCACATTGTATTTACAGATCGTTTCTGTGTAATAACCTGGCTGCTTGCAGGAATAAACTATTGCTTTTTTTTAAAGCGAGCCTTGCACAACAGGACAACTTTTGCACAAACCACCAGTTCCCAACTCTCATACTTCTTCAGTGGTACTTCATAGGTTTCTAACACAGCGTCAAGTAAGAAGCGTTAATGCTTAAAGGACCACTGTGGTCATATGTTACGTATTCTGTATTGAAGAACCACACTTGGAAATACGCAAATTGTTTTTTAGAATGTAAAACAAATACAGACATCAATTTCTTACTTTGTATATACATGTGTATTGAGGTGGGAAGCTTAGAATTGGATAAAGAAAAGGTGGCAGCAAAAGCTGCCAGTGATTTTACATTAGGCCTAACATAAAAATCTTTAGGTTACAATGGCATACTGAAAAATAAGTGTTAAGAGGCAGCCCAGCAAAGAAAGTCTGCAGTAAAGTATAATTGATATAAAAGTGTAAAATGCAGGGTGGGTTTATTTTATTCCTTTCTAAAACATTTTGCCTGTTATCAAGTTTAGTTCTTCAAAGACTCACGTAGGAAAAAAAATATATATAACCACAGTGGTCCCATAATACAAGAGCTCTGAATGTGTTTGTCACTGCTCAGACTGAGACTTCTTACACAGCGTCTATGAGATTTATAAAAGGGCTTTGTTACTGGACTGCTAATTGTGAAACACTATCAAAAATAAAGTTTTCTGAATGATAAAATGATAACATCCTTTGAAATCGTCTTTGCTCTCTATTTTTTGACTAAAGAAAGAACTATAAAAAAAAAACATATTTTTTGCAGGTGATATATTTTTCTTAATATTTTAAAAATGAATTACTTGGGGAAAATGTCATTCCAGATCTAAACAGATGACAACTATAATTATTGTTTGTGTGTAGTTACTTTTACTACAATATAAAAGTTATCTTTTTATTTTTCTCCAAATATAAAATATACACTGAAATGATTTAATTTGATTGAGACACACACACACACCACCACCTTCAAAGGTCAAAGGCTTAGCTGGCTCGGAGGTCAGATTGTGACAGCCCGTAGGGTTTTTCCACCTGTAACCCGCAGATCGTTTGCTTGTAGCTAAAAAGAGGTCAATTTTAATAGCTGTAACCTTTGCGGCTCCTTTACAGGATTCAGGAACTCAAAATCACCTAATTCAATATGGCCCCAAGTGCCATCCAACATCCAGCTCCAATGAAATGACCACATTTATAGACCTATGGCACGTTGGTTAAAAAAAGTCATTAAAATCATAGATGAGAAAACTCTTCCAAAAGGTGGTGGGGTCTAGCTTCTTAGGTGGAGGGATTGCTTTTGGTAAAGCAGTATGTCCATATGCACCCAGTCATCGCACTGTCCTTAGCGTGCACACATAACCCAGCTACCAGTAATTTATAGGTTATACAAAATATTCTGTGCAACAAAGTATTTTAAAACAGTTTTTATTATACTAGCAAAAGCAGCTTTACCTATTAACAAAAATTCCAACAAAATGTCAACATGTAAGATGATGTTTTTTTGCACATTTTGCTGCAAAGTAGGCCTTTTGCAGAATTTGCGAAGTGCATGGATAAAGCAGGGGGAATTCTATTGGACTACAGAAGAGAGACTGAACCGAAACCCAGATTTAAAAGAATATAATAATGTAATGGGAGGTTGTTCTGCGTATTTAATATTTTAGAAGAGATACTATGCACTGAAAATGGAGCGTGATGCAATGACATGCACTCATAACAGCATAGAGGGGGGTTGGAAATTAAAAATAAGGCCAATGCATCTATCAGAAGTGGATGAGCAGACACATAAATGAGGAAGGTATGTAAAGCCAGCTCCCCCAATCCTTCAAAAATATAAGTTTCTGATTTGTAAGTAAGACCATTGTAAATCTTTACAAATAATATCAATGACTGAAAGCAACAGTTTCCAACAATTCATGGATTTATGCAAAAGGTTACATTAGATGCTTACATCATCTTATGGACACATTATACAAGTTGTTGACTGGTACAACCTGCACAGGTCTTGTTAAGCAATTATAGAGCAAGAACGTCTTATGAATGATTGGATAAAGAACATTTTTAATGGTCACTAATATCCAGTAAATTGAACAAAAATAAGATCAACAATAAAAGCAGCTTAGAACCCTGAAAACAACAATTTTACAACACTCAAAGCAAAGCACTGCCCCCTTATGGTTTGCTTAATGTATAACAACTCAAAACTGGGGATCCTCCACAGCTGTGATGTTTATTATATATAAATAAACATTTCTAAAATGTCCTGGTGTACTAAAATTTTTAGTTTTAAGAGCTAAACTTTATTTTTGTAATCTAAAAAGCAACTCGAAAATGTAGAGCCGCCAGATAGCGTGCTTACTAACTAATCTGTCAAGAACAACTACTGAAGCCTCCACTCTTTGGTGCTGTAGAATAAATACTAATATAGCTATAATCCTATTTAAAGGGACACAGCAAAGATCCCACTTATTAAAAAAACTAAAAGTATGAAAAGTAAATATAACTGCATTTGTTTGTTAAAGTTTTCTTGGAAGGATTAAAGTCTGTGCCATTATACATATTTACCCAAACTGGGCATCTTCTTCATCCTTATCACACACAAACCGGGATGAGGATAATTAGAGTGTGGGAGGTGCTATATAAATAAGGTATGCTTAATTACCAACATTCAAGCTTAATTATCTAACATTTTCACTCAAACAACAGTTGTAATTATATTTTTTTATATGTGTACTTTTCATTTCAATAACTGGGACCTTTGCTGTGTCACTTTAAGTTACAGCAATACATAAACATTGGTCAGCAAGGAAGTATCAGACCTTTGGCAGTAGACCTATTGAAACATTCTGGTTTCTGATACAATATCTGTAGTGACATAGTGCAATCTGACATTGTATATAGTGTTTTTATTTCCTTTTTTGGAATGGCACATACATAGCAGAAAGAGAAAACTGAAAGCCGGCCATATTATAGTGCAATTTTTGAAAATCTATATCTGCCTTAGTGGGCAAGAGTGATGGAAATAAATATATATTCTTGTTAACTGTTCCAAAATTAAAGTACCAGTGTATGCCTCTTTATTTTACACAAGTTATCTAAAAAACAATGACCAATGCTTCCTCTAGTGCACTTGTTACATTAAGAAAGATAAAAAGCCCTATGTGATTTGTGAGTTTAAGATTTTTGTGCATTGTCTGCTTATTCTAAAACATCAAAACCTAATAAATTTAGCAATTATATCATTGCCAACTTGTCTGTTGCTATGTATTGGGAAACAAATGCTTGTAACAGGAACATTTTTTTCACAACTGGGTTTATCCGAGATTAGGACAATGGAACAAACAAACAAGCCAATAACATACTTATAGCTAACTAGCTATTCTTATTCAACCAGTCTTTAACAAGATCTAGGTTTTTGTCCATCCATTCAATGTTTTGTTCAATCATTTCTTTTGCTTGTTGAATACAGCGAAGTTGAGAAGCATCCTTCTTCAAATCAAAAAAATCTGTTACCTTAAAAAAAAATAGAGAGGTTATGTCATACCAATAAAATAAGGCATTGAAATCAGTGCAATCACATATATATCGTAATTGCACGTTTGTTGGTAGCGCAATGAGCGCCGAGGCACGCAATACTTCGAAAAAATAAAGTTTTTAACTGCTGAAATCGTTTACAAGCCCGCAGTCGGAAGACCGCCAAAAGACGCCAATTAATAAAAAAATCACTTTCAACCTCACACACAACACAGGGGGAGAGGCGTGGAGTCTGTATGTGAGGTTGCAAGCTAATTTGATGTTTAATTGTCATTTTTCTGAAATCGGCTAAGCGAGGAAAAAAATGGTGGCTGTAAAGACGTAATTTTTTCAACAAAGGCTCACAATGTGGCCAAAGCCCATAGGGCTTAGGCACTCATCGCTAGGCCCGCAAGACTTGAAGAGGGAGAATAAAGACACGGGAGGGAGAGGGACAGAGGGTGCAAAGAGACACAGGAGGGAAATAAGGTTAAAAAAACAAACAAATGGCAGAGACGAGCAAAGAGACAACGAGAGGGGGGGGGGAAAACAAACACAGGGGTCAGAGAGTGGGGAGAGGCTCGCAATGAGTGCTGAAGGCACTCATTGCGAGGCCCGTAAAGTAGACAGTGGAAAAGGCTTGCAAAGAGCGCCGAAGGTGCTCATTGCGAGGCATGAAAGTGGCGGGTTGGCAGAGGCCTACAATAAGCGGCAAAGCCGCTCATTGCGGGGCTTGCGATGAGCGCCAAAGTAGGCGGTGGGAGAGGCTCGCAATGAGCGCTGAAGGCGCTCATCGCGAGGCCCGCAAGTTCTAGAGGGGAGAGCCTTGCATTGTGTGGCATTGACGGCAATTCGCTAGTTTTATATATTCATCCACCATACATATATAATATCACATATATAATTGTGAGCATGCGAGCCGTTGCTCAAGCTTGCGGGCCTTGCGAGGGCCGCAGTTGCTGGCAAGGAGTGCCCACTATACTCCCCACTATACCAGCCCACCCACTCATAACTTGCATGGAGACTAAACACAGGATACAGTGTATGGATCTGCCACCATACCTCCAGGCTGTGCTGGGTAGATCTCCCCCTGATCAACAAGATCTAATAACCCCTGTCACTGCACAGGATCCCTGCCCTGGGCTTTATGGCTCCAGACCAAACCTTTTCACTTCTCCCGTCTGTCCTGCACTCCTCTGTATCCCTCCAATGCAGGAGCACCCCAGGCTCCGCCCCTGCCCTGTCACACAGACTCTCCTATGGGCTCTTAAGGTGGATTTACACAATTACATGAATTATCTTCCAAACAAACCTATTTCATATAGATAATGATTCAAACCTAATATCATAGTACTGTATATCTTATGTGGTTTAATATTAACAATAATATATATATATATATATATATATATATATAAATCACATATTATAATTGTCTAACTACGATTTGTCGTCACGCTGCGTTGCGTAGTGCGTACGACTTAGCGATGAGCGCCACAGGCGTTCATTGCCCGGCAAGCCTCGCACAGCGAGGCGAGCCGTTAAATCGTAGCACTTTGGCAATGAGCGCCACAGGTGCTCATAGCTGGCGAGCCTCGCACAGCGAGGCGAGTCGTTAAATCGTAGCACTTTGGCAATGAGCGCCGCAGGCGCTCATTGCATGCGAGCCGTTAAACCGTAGCACTTAGAAAAAAAATACAAGGTGAAAAAAATTACGAGATAAGCGAGGGAACAAAAACAGTAAAAAAAACACTAAATACAAACTAAAAAATAAAACAAAGGTCACTTAGCGCATGGGGAACCAGGCAGGACGTCTGGAAGTGCAATTTAGATCGATTTAGCCGAGTTACAAAGATCGAAAATCGGCTAAGCGAGAAAAAAATGAAAACGAGGCTATACTACTACGAACTGCGTAAAACACAGCCACAGACGTATGTGTTTGAAAAACAACGAGATAAAGGATGCGGATTAAACGCGCAATGAGTAAAAAGACAGTAGCGAGTACATTTTACGAAACACAATTACAGATTTACGCATTAACACAGATTTAACGACTTTGTCTCGCGCAACATCCGATTTCCCGCCTAAACCAACGCATTTGATGTGAAATATAAGTTGCAAGTTACAAAAATAAAAATAAAAAATAAAATAAATTGTATTTATTTTAAGAAAAAAAAAGGGACAAATGTAGCGTCATGTGTGCCAAACACATTTCACTACATTTAATTTTTATTGACCGTCATTTGACCGTTTGACCATATTTACTGTTAAACCGTAGTACTTTAGCGGGCTGAGCGATGAGCGCCACAGGCGATCATTGCCCGGCTCGCCTCGCACAGCGAGGCGAGCCATTAAACCGTAGTACTTTGGCAATGAGCGCCGCAGAAAAAATGCCGCACGAACAAAACGAAAACCAGGCGACAGCACTATAACTACGGAAAACACATACCAATAATCCGCTAAGACGCATACCACACATTATCCGCCATTTTAGGATAATGCGGAACTACACAGCTACGTTAACAGTTTCGGATCGCGCACGCACACTATTACACTGAACATGTTCATCATGCTTACACAGCAGCTCCACACCACTAATGCTGCTGCAACATCAACACAGATTGCCAGCTCTTCAACACAATGCATACAAATACGTAAATTCATTTATTAATTTGATTTCTATATTTCAGTAGTACACAGAAAACAACATTAGCTACCTTACAATTCCATATGTATATTAATAACTAAACAACTTTTAAAACATACACATCTGATTGCCGTCATTTTTTGACAGGCAATACGCTAGTATATATATATACAGCAATTATTTCACATATGGTGGGCTAAGAGTGATAGAAGCCCTCCACCGTACAAAGTACAGTAGTACAAATAAGGAATAGTACATTAGTGATTCCACTTGAATGTCTAAAAATAAGATGATAAAAACTTATTTCCTGCTCAAATTTCTCAGAAACACAGAATATGCACTGCAATCTGGGTAAACTGGGCGGGACATGCAAATGAGGCCACATAATGCACCATCACTCTGTCAATCCAAACCATTTTAAACATGGCTCCTTTAAAGCATATGCTTACTGTATTACACAGTTTTAGACATAGCAACGGACGGATTTTTCACAAACCAGGTCACTTAATATATATATATATACACACATACATACATACATATTTCATATATACTGTCGTGAACGCTTGCAAATTGCGGCCTTGCACATGCGCAATGAGTGACGAAGGCGCTCATCGCGAGCCCTGCAAGTGGCGGGTTTGATGATGCCTGCAATGAGTAGCAAAGTCGCACATTGTGAGGCCCGCGATGAGCACCTTTGGCCCTCAAGTTAGAGGGGGGAAAGGCTCTTAACATCTTCCATGTTACAGGCTCAAAAAAAACTTACGTTTTTAACGGCTGCCATTTTTTTTTAAACCGTAACTCGGAAGCCGTTGGGAGGCCGCCAAAAGACGCCAATTGAATAGGAAATTAGATTTCACCCTCATTTATGGGCTCCCTGCCCCCCCAAGGTAGGGAGTCCATAAGTTAGGATGAAAGCTAATTTGCTTTGCGGGCTTGGGGAAATTAAAAAAATTTGCTGGCTTGGGGAAATGGATCAAACACGTAAATGGAAACAGGAGCACAACGAAGGGAGAGTGGGGAGAAAGACACAGGGGAGGGAGTGGGGGAAGAGAGACACAAGGGTGAGAGAGGGTGAGAGACACAGGGGAGGGAGAGTAAAGTTATGGGATTGCAATGGGCGCTCATCGCGAGACCTGCAAGTTAGGAGGGGGGGGGGGGGAGCATCGCATTGTGTGGCTAACAACAGCATTGCAAGGCTTCAATTTTTTTTGCCGTCATTTCTGACAGGCAAGTGGCTAGTGTATATATATAAATATATATATATATATATATATATATATATATATATATATATATATATAATGGTTTCTAAATTATGATCATCCCGATAATTTGTTATTAGACGGGTGATATTTGCCTGGATATTTTCACATTACCCATGAGGTTGAAGCTTTAAACTGGACGGGAATCAAACTAAAATGCATTTGTGTACTAAGTGATATTTGCAACTGCTGTGAAAGCGATGATGCAAAGAGATGGAAGATTTTATGGACTCTAAACCACCACAAGATTGCCATTGTCCAATTAACAGACTCCTCAAATGACCACAAATTTCAAGGACCTGGCTTTGGAGAGAAGAATGGCAGACATGGATTGACTTGGTTGAAGACCCTCAAGGGTACATGGCTGCAAGTATAATTACTTAAACAGGGCACAAGTTTTATAGTGATGGATTTTTAGTAGACGTGCATAATTAAAACAAGAAACAATACTTGGCTAAAAAAGTAGCATTATATCAGATTACTCCAATACCTCTTTAAGCTGCTCTCTGCTAGAATAGTCCTTTACGATGGCAATTAGCATGTCAGAAATTGTACGTGAGCCCAGTTCAAATCTAAAATGCAAGAAAGTGTTAATTAATAGATGTGGAAAATCCTGTGTTTATATGAAAAGGAACTAGTAATACAACATGGTACTTACTTTTGTACAAATTCTTCCCAATTTTTCTTGAAAAAGTCCCAAGTTAATTTGTAACCAAACTGGTTCCTACTAATGGTGGCGACAATATGTGGAAGGTCTTGGGTTTTTATATGATCTCCCCTTAATCCTTCCTCCATTAACCTAAAATGTAAAATGATAAATCAGTACTAATAAAAAATATTAGCATATTAATTAAAATTGTGTAGTTCGAATAAGATACCACTTTCTAAGCTGCTACATAATTAGTATTAATGACTTGCAAAATAGTTTGCTGTACTAATTTAAAACCTCCACGTTCTTCAAAGGAAGCACTGAAAGGAAAAATAAAACTAGGCTCATACTGTAAACCAATGTAAATTAAGAACATTTAATAAAAAAGAAAAATGCAATGTATCGTAAAAGGGAACATATAAATGCTGACTCCTCGTTCATCTAGTTCTCCTTTACAAGGGGAATTCTTTCATAACTTCTCAGGTCATATCTTCATATGTCTTTTTTTCCATGATCTCCACTGAATGTAATGGAGAACTGGCATGGAGGGAAGAGAGCATTTAGACAAGATTTCTATGAGGTGCAGGTTTATAGTGAGTTTACATAATATTGAACATAATATAGAAATTGAATGGGTTGACAGATAATCCAAGTAATACTCAATTCAATAATAATATATACAGGCTTGGTATTGACTTAGCAGCGTGTGAGTAAATCATATATGTATAGGTAAAGAAAACGAATCACATGGCTTGTCAGGGACCATACATTTGGTAACTATAAAATTATGTGTTATCAGAGTGAGGAATAAATCTCAGGAACAAAAAGGCTTAAAAAAAATATATATATAACTTTTATTAGGTAAATTAATAATATACAGTACAGATAAGGTAAAGAAAAAAATTAAATAAAAAACTAATTATGTACAATGAAAAAGTCAGTGAAGCAATCCAGACATTTAGCAGATGGGTGATATGCCACGGTACCTATTGTATAGCTTGTATATGTAAAGAATAATGTACTTTTAATTAGCAGTATGCTAACCAATAAAAAAAACAATAAAGTACTGGTTTAATATCAATTTAGTACCAAAGCTAGGAGAAAAAAATCTATATATGGTACAGGTAGCAGGAATAAATTATGTTAGCTCTGTGACCCTGTTTACATATGTTGTGGCGGTCTGAAAAAAAGGACCCACCACGTAGCAGACTAACACTCTGATCTATTCGTCTGTACAAAAATAGAAAAAAATCTTGCCTATCTAGTATACAGTCTAATTCATCCATCCTGGATCATCTATCACCAGTCTGTAGCATCTTCCATCCTCATTAATGGAGGTTAGTCTGCGCCAGGCAAGTGCATGAAGGATCCCTATAACCTTATCCTTGGCGGGCTTCTGACGTCATCACTGCGCATCCGATGAGTGGGACCGTCGCGCACGTTTCGCATCAGGCTTCTTCTGGGACTTTGATGGGATAACTGAGGTTCGCGGTTAAAAAGGTAAGTTTCAATCAAGTCGATAGAACAATTGAATGATTGGCTAAGTATCAATCAGGTCAAAGGAATGATTGTATGATTGGCTAATTGTCTAATTTTGTATATAGGAACACACGAGGCGGCTGGACAGAAATGAATTAGAGTCATTATCTATAAACTCCTCACTGATTAACGGAACAAAAACTGGGAGCAGAGGAATAAATAATAAAAAAAATTGGAAACTTGTGTGGCATGGTACTTAATTAAATGATGGACTACATATGAATTATGATCTCTTATGTTTGTTATCTGTGTAAAAACATTGGTCAAAAAAGCTAATATATTGAGTTAAATAATATATTAAGTTAAATGACGAAAAATAGGCTCATATGGACTGTCATGTGATAGCTTTCTATAGTCTCATAGGTCACAATACAGAAATTAATAGGTGTCTAAGAGTCACTTAATAATACCATAGTGGTATAGGATGGCGACCCTTATGGTCATAGCATAATTGTCTAATCTGTCTGATATAGTACATAAGAGCACATGAGGCGGCTGGATAGTAATCAACTAGAGTAATTAACTGTGAACTCCTCAGTGAATAACGGAACAAAAACTGAGAGCAGAGAAATAGAAATAAAATAAACTTAAATGGGGCATGTTAATTTAGTTGAAAGATTGGCTACATATAAATGTCATCTATCTGTAACTAGGGGTCCCAGAATAAGAGATTTATGAAAGAGCCCTTGATGAGAAAAGGAAATTTACCTACGAATGAAGCTATAAGAAACCCAAGAAATTATTCCCCTCATTTAGGACACCTGGGATTACTGTATTGAGTGTTGTGATCCATCTTGTTTCATTTTGTAGAAGTATGGTGTCAATGTCAGCCCTTCTTATACCAAGAGATATTCTTTCTAACACCCAACATTTGATTATGGGTTTAGAGTCTTGGTGAAGACAGTAATGTCTCGCAACAGAAGTGATAATCTTGTTTCTCTCTATATCTCTCATGACATTCTTAATGCTTCAAAGATAATCCCCCAATCTCTTATGTAATTCGCTCTTAGTTTTTCCAATGTATTTGAGTTCACAGGGGCATTACAGACAGTATAGAACTGCTTCAGTGCGACAATTATAGTCATAGTCAATTTTAGTCATATGTCCACAGAACTTGCAATGACCACAACCATAGGTACCATCAGGTAGCGTCTGCAATGTTGTTCTTTTATTCACAAAATGACTATTACAATTGTGGCACTGAAGCAGTTTTATATACTGTCTCTTATGGACTATATCAGACAAATTAGATAATTATGCTATGACAATAAGGGTCGCCATCCTATACCACTATGGTATTATTAAGTGCCTCTTAGACACCTATTAATTTCTATATTGTGACCTATGAGACTATAGAAAGCTATCACATGACAGTACATATGAGCCTATTTTTCGTCACTTAGCTTTCAATATATTTGCTTTCTTGACCTTACAATGTTTTTACACAGATAACAAATATAAGAGATCATAATTCATATGTAGTCCATTGTTTAATTAAGCACCATGCCACACAAGTTTAAAATTGTTATTTATTATTTATTCCTCTGCTCCCAGTTTTTGTTCCGTTAATCAGTGAGGAGTTTATAGACAATGACTCTAATTGATTTCTGTCCAGCCGCCTCGTGTGTTCCTATGTACAAAATTAGACAATTAGCCAATCATACAATCATTCCTTTGACCTGATTGATACTTAGCCAATCATTCAATTGTTATATCGACTTGATTGAAACTTACCTTTTTAACCGCGAACCTCAGTTATCCCATCAAGGTCCCAGAAGAAGCCTGATGTGAAACGAGCGCGTCGGAACCACTCATCGGATGCGCAGTGATGACGATAGAAGCCTGCCGAGGATAGCGTTTTATGGGATCCTTCATGCACTTGCCAGACTAACCTCCATTAATGAGGATACAGATGCTACAGACTGGTGATAGATGATCCAGGGAGATGATTGGAGATGATTGCCTAAAGGACTTTGCTTCACATAAGACAGGAGAGGACAAAGGTAATTGGGGAATTAGACTGTATACTAGATAGGCAAGATTTTTTTCTATTTTTGCACAGACGAATAGACCAGAGTGTTAGTCTGATAGAGGATAAGTGGTGGGTCCTATTTTTAAAACTACCACAACATATGCAAACAGGGCCACAGAGCGAACACAATTTATTCTCGCTACCTGTGTCATATATAGATTTTTCTATCCTAGCTTTGGTACTAAATTAATATTAAGCCAGTACTATATTGCTTTTCATTGCTTAGCATACTGCTAATTAAAAGAACATTGTCCTTTACATATACAAGTTATGGCTATACAATAGGTACCATGTCATATCACCCATCTGCTAAATGTCTGGATTGCTTCACTGCTCACTGACTGACTTTTTCATTGTACATAATTAGTTTTTTATTTAATTTTTTTACCTTATCTGTACTGTATACTATTAATTTACCTAACAAAAGTTAGAATTTATCTTTTACGCCTTTTTGTTCCTGAGATTTATTCCTCACTCCAATACTGCATAGTTTTATAGCTGCCAACTGTATAGTCCCTGACTAGCCTTAGACGTGTGTTTCTTTTTCTTTACCTATACATATATTATTGGACACCACTAGACGTAGTGCACCATCAACAGATAACATAGGAAATTCTAATGATGAGTTAATATAGATTATATAATATATTTCTATAGAAATAGCTTTTTTTTTTGTACAACCTGCCAACAATATTCCAAATGTGATAAAGTTGGGAAACAAGAATATTGTAATTGGTCAGTTTTTGATTAATATGCAATAAAAATATTCCTGAAAACAGTTATTGCCTCCATATAAAGAAACTCACATAAGAATGCATACTTTTTTAAGCAGGTATAACTAAAATGAATGTCCATAGACTTCAATGAACATGCCCTAAGCTTAACTTTGTAAGTTTTGATACAATCACTATGTAAAATTTCTATAAAATGAATATGCTTTATTATGTTATAAGACCAATAGACATGATACAGTTGAATTGTAAGTCATAATGTCTGTTCATGCAAGCCATTACCATTGCAGCTTCTGTTTATCCGGGGTAAGAGTCAAAGCTGTCTCAATCTGATGCTTTACACTGGTTGTCTGAATAGTTATGTATTTACTAAATAGGAAGTCAAATCCTTCAGGAGTCTGGGCTCCCATAGAATAAACAGCCGTTGCAACATCACTTGGTAAACTGCAAGAAACATTAAACATATTGTTCATATTAACAAAATAACATTTCTGTACAACATGATTCCAGCATGACTAAGGAGCATTCTCATCTATGTAATTCTAGTCCAGTGCCATGTCAGTCAGATTTACAATAACAAAACAATATGCAAACGAGGCTCAGAACCCACCTAACACTGATGAGTCCTATATAAGGGTCAAACAGATGTTTGCGATGGGTTTCTGGCAGTATACTCTGATCCAAGGTTATATTCTGAAGCCTAAACTTCGTTGTTTCGTTTATACAAATTACTCTTAGGGTTTAGTCTCCCTAAGGGTGATAGGGGACTCCAGAGGTGGACCCCTTGCTCACTGTGCCTTAGGGAGTTAAACTACACCTTACTGATAAGGCCCATAGAGCCTGTTCAGGGTAGAATTGACTGGTATTTCGGGGCTAGATCACTCTTTTGAGTGAGACCAGACTGATATACTACAGGATATTTCTCCCGGTGAAGGGCACAAGTGAGCTAAAAGAGGTTACTCTCAGAGTGGGTTATCATGTCCATAGAACTAACCTATTAAGGTTAGTTCGTTCTCTGATAAGCAACTCTGACTAAGTTGTTTTGTATATCCTGAAGCCGGTCTAAGAGCAGCATACATACTTCTAAATGAATACCATATTAAGTTATGTGAAGGCAAAAGGTGGTACATATTGAGCCTCATTTCAGGATTTTCACTCAGGATCCTTAGCAGCAGTGGAAACAGCGCTCACTGAGTCATTTGGAGGGAAAACTAAGCTTTTTCTTTCCTTTCCCTACAAAATGTGTTTATGAAGAGCTATAAGGAATGTGCTAGCAAATATATATCATTGGATATAACTAAAAAGGTGATATATGGAAGTATCATTGGCCTATAATTACAAGAATCCTAAGCAATCACTAATCAAATGTCATTTAAAAAGATATAGAAACAATATTTTGAAATGTAATATTACTGAAATACAAGACCTGATTGTTCCATTGGAATCTTGCCATTCCTTAAAGAGTTTCTCTGCTTTCTTTACACATGGCTGGTATTTACGTACACATGCAAATAACAGGAGATGGCTTCGGATCATTCTCTCAGAAACTGTGCCATTATTGTCCCATGTTTGTGAATCAATAAGGTTGCGGAAAACATTTATAATATATACCTAAGCAAAAATAGAAATACAATTCTGTAGACTGGATCACATAAAAATACAGTTCTTACAGTATAGTTACATTATGTGAACATATAAGTTTATTAAAGTCTCACCGAAGTCATTAAAACTGTTCTGAAATCAAACAATATGTGTAAAAAAGTTTTCATGAAACTTGTTACCGTTTTATAGTTACTTAAAAATGCTGCTGTCATACCTGTTATGGAAATCAAGGTGTTAAGTAAACCTGGCATTAAGCAGGAGTTTCTGCACCTCAAGATTCACTGATTCCATCAGGTCCTAAATGAACCATAAATTATAATCTCTCTCTAAATGGTCATTTGTCTTTACTTCAATAATAAATTCTAGATTATTTTCCCTTTCAGAATAGAAGAGCCCAAAGGAATAGGCTGACATTTTGGATGTAGCAGTGATAGTGTTATGTTGATTGTGATTTGCGGCTTTGCAGACCTGCAGACACACTCTGTGCGGAGGTAGGCAGTTGAAGTTCTTATAAAAATGAAATACTCATCAATTCTAGAGCAGTACCGATGAATCCCATGCCCCTTTAATAAACTTTTATACCGACATAGACTTACCTTATTCAAATAGACTCCATTGAACTGCACCAAATACATGTAATATACAATGCGTTAACAGAAAGTGCATTCTTCCTAGAATACTTTCTTTTGTTTTACCTTCATTTTATTTTCAAGATCCTTCATGTCTCTTTTTTCCATTAACTTGTACATTGGAATCAGCTCATGCATTCCCTGGAATACCGGCATGATTTTGTCTTCGTGTTTCAAGTACAAGGTTAGACTGAGAGCTTTATCAATTGGTAGTCGCCCGATGCTGGCAATGACAAAGCAAAAATATTACAGACTGCTTGGGAGGTTTATGTTTCTTTGTATTTATACTACAGTATTTCTCTTAAAAATATGCAGGTTTTTAAACAAAATAGAATAGAATCTTGGCTCTTAACAATGCATGCATCTATAGGTAATGAAAAGTACTTCATCAATAGAATGTTATTAAAAATGCATTTTCTTACAGTAAACTTACATGGAAGTTTGCTGTTTTTACCTCGAAATCAGCCTCTGTAATACACTCACTAAGCAAATCAGATGCCAATAACTGCAATTTGCCCCCCAAGGCTCTGAATACATTATATTCATTCTAAAGCAATAGGGAAATCAAAATACACAGACACCTTGGCTGATAAAATGAATGGGATCTGGACATGCTCAGTCTTTGATTTTGTATGGGTTTTGACTAAGCACAATATAGTTAGATTATCAGTGGCAATGATCCCTTTATTACATCCTAACACTCCCATGTCATGTGATAGATCTAAGAAAGGCCTCAAGTCCGCTCTTACCTTACAAGTTGAAATGCATTATTAATGAGATTGGCTCGGTCGTTGCTACCAATAGCGGTGTGGTTTTCTTTTAACAGTTTAATCAATGAATCCCAACCTTCACCTTCATAATGCACAATGTAGTAGCCATTCATTCCCACATTAAATTTAATCCAGTCCACCTCTTCTGCAAGGACTATGACATCTGCAAAACAGGTTTTAACATGCAATGCAACACTGAAAAACGTACTCCATTATGATATATTGTGTAGTAATTGTAAACTTATATCCAGAAGTATACAAGGATGAGAATATTAAATCAGTCTGATGTTTTTGATGCAAGGAACGTAGTGTGCAATATTATAATATAGTGTTGTATAGCTATCCAAAATCTGTGCACACACAATAACATATATTGATTATAACTTTAAACTGTATTTAAATAGGAGATAATTATATTAAATATATTAATATACCAATAATTATACCCGGTGTGTTTCCCTGTAGGTAATTCATTGCAATAGATTGTTGCCAAATATGTAAATGCAATGTTTGTAATTCATGTTTAGGCTATTTGCAGAACTGCACATTTATTCAGTTGCCTGAAGCTCATAAAGAAAGCAAACATAAGGTTGGTCAGGGTGTGGTCTTTCTCTTTAGGTTTGTGGGATTAAAATAGAGAGTGGGCAGAATGGTTAAAAAAAATTACCTTTTTCTGAGAGAACAATCCCACTCTTCTGCTATCAATCCCCTTACTGAGATTTGATTGAAATAGTGCAAGCCAATACATTAATAATAATCTAAAGGCCTATCCAGTCCTATCCGGTATCAAAATATAAATCTATATGTTAAAATACTTTGGTATTAACTCATATTTTATACCTTTTTTTCCTTTCAACAGAAATCTCTGGACGGAGTCCGATTTGCTAGTGATGTATGTCAATGGAATATGCCATAATAATCTTGGAGGGTAAAACAAAAGTAGAAATTATACAAATAAAACTCTAATTACATAATAAAACCAATGGGGGAAAAGAGAATCTAAAGTCTGATGTATATCAAATAGCTAAAGTAAAATCATGAAATATAGTACTCAAGGTCACAGGTAGCTATGTCAAATGTATGCTAATGTTAAAGAGCATTTTTGTGTTAAAATTTTGCCTCCAAAATTAATGTAAATTAATAATTTAAAAGGACCATTGTAGTGGTCTTGATTTCATACTTTTCAAACATTAAAGAACTGTATCATCAGCTATTCAATGTATTCTGTTTAAAAAACTAAGATTCAGCTATTGTTAGAAAACATCGGAAATTGATTTTCCAGCATCTTTAGGCTGAAGATCCTCCCATCTTTTACAAACTGTGACTGTACAGTGAAGAAATACCTACAGGAAAGAGGTTTTAAACTATTCATCAATGCTAAGGAGAAGCTGGACCATTACAGTGGACCTTTAATGTATGGAGAATGAGATACATTATGTTTTTCCATGCACACTACCATCTCAAACATGTTTGATACAGGACCATTTAAATGCATGACAGTGTCATCTTGTTTTCCCTTTAATAGGAAGTTAGGTTGTATCTACTAACACATTGCTTGGTACAACAGGATTTCTGACCTACTTTAAGGAGATAAGTTCAGTATTCTATAAATATATTTTACCTAGATGGTTCAGACGAGCCCTTCAGATAATGTTCTTGCTTCAAGTGAACATACTTATTTTTCACTGTCACTGTAACCAATGGAAAACCTTTCTGCAAAGTCCAGGTATGCATCATTGCCTTCACATCAATGATATTTCCTTCAGACCAGTGCTAATACAAAATAACAATAAATGAGAAATGAAACATTATTTAGTAAACATAATTGTTCATGTATACTATTATGTGACACTTTTTTTCTTTTTTAATTACCACTAAATGATTTTGAGACAAGTAGTTAAAAGAAAACCGTCAGTTAAACACATTTCATAATTAATACATTTATCTAAAATTTAGATATATTCAGAAAGAAAAACATACACATTTGCCTTAGTCCTGAAAACCAAGGTCTTGTGTGATCGGTTATTTCTTTCTTAAAGCAGGCAGGTTCTGCTTTTCCATTTGTGTGCAATGTTGTGGAAGTGGCATGTCATGCCCAGGGACAAACTGGACTGTTTTATACTATGGCCTGGGCTGGCAAGAAGTTACCATTTATTATTATGGCTATGTATTTCTTAGTGCTTATGGTTAAAATATGATTACACTATTATACTGTATGTATGTTGGTTTATGTATTATGTTTCATGTTATAGGAATTGTTGTAAAAACATATTAGATATTCTGCAGGCTATTGCATCGGCCAAACGCCCAAGACTGTAGTCTCATAGATATGCTTATCCCCAGTGGAGACAGAACATTTTTTTGTCCTTGGAATGGACTGTCAAGAAACGGCGCTTCTAAACCAATGGATGGCGTTTCTGGAACTATGGCCAGGTCACAAGCTAATTGAATGGCTGAAGGACCTGGTGGTGCAGGGAAGTGACTTAGAGGACCAGTATACTGCCTGGATGGGAGAGGTTGGTATCCCTAGTGTGGAGCTCCATTTGTCACTAGGGCTGAAGGAGGCACTCTGGGAGCTGGCCTATGGCCCTCTGAATTGTGGGGTGGGCACTGCACATCGTACAATGGATGTGCTCAAGAGACGTTGAAACTCTCTGGGGTTGGCCAATGGTCAGATAAGGCGTTTTCACTGATGCCATTGATCCGGTAGGAATTACGACTGGAGGGGTTTTGGCCATTCAGTTGGGAGGAGTCCTGCCAGTCAGGCATGGAGGAGAGTCACCTTCCAGAGACAAAGGGGACCCAGCTAATTGTTTCAACGTCTGGGTCAGAGGGAAACGGTTTAGACTTTAGGACAACAGTGGACTTGCCCTCAAAGGACCATAAACATTGTCAAAAGGTCCAGGGAGAGGGTGGCGTGAACTGTGGGGAAAACTCTTGCCTCATGGATGTTAAAATTAGCAAAGCTGCCTTGTTGCCATGGCTTGACCCGGAGGAGGAAGAAATAGTCCCTAGCTTTAGGGGGCTGAGCCTCGCCCAGTTTGAGTCATTGGGACAGTGCCTAACCACAGCAGTGTCAGGCCCAGGAGAAGACCTGGGGGAAATCTTCCCTGCTCCTATAGTCACGGAAGAACCAAAAAGGCACTAGGCCCTACCAATGGACTGTTAGCTTAGCAGGGAGGTTCCTTGGATATCCATTGTCCAGGAGCCAGCCACAGACCCTGGATCAGAAAAGGCAAGCAGTCCTGCTCTTCAGACTGTGAAGGAGGCAGTAACAGCTGGTACTCAAGGACTACCTGCATCTACATGCCAGGCAGCATCAGATGGAGAGAGCCAGGAGATTTTGCCCAAGGATCCAGGAACTAAAGATCCAGAAGGTGAGAGCTGTGCCCAGACAGTAGTTTCGGAAGAAGGGGACTGGGAGACAGTGAGCACAATGTAGCCCCAAGGAGTAGAGATCCCAGACAAGGCCACCAGGAGGAGTACTGTAATGATATAGAAATCACAAAGTTGTGGAGACCAGTAGCCAAGGTCAGCAATAATCCAGTTCCGCAAACTTGTAGGTGAAAACAGGAACAAGGTTTATTGAAGTCAACAGGAACCACAATAATCTGGCAAGGATCAATAGACAGGAAGTGCCTTATATAGGCCAAGGACCAGACACCTGACCAGACACAGCTGAAGAGACTTAGGTACTGATACAATTGCTAGCAGAGTCAAGCTTATAAGGTCTCAATGGAATTCACAACAGGCAGGCTGGCGCAGTGGTAGGGAAGAGGTATAGCAGCCTGGAGACCAGGGTTCAAAACCCAGCAGAGTCAATTCCTCACAAGTACAGACGGGCAGATGCAGCAGGTACAGTCCTTAGTGAAACTATTGTTCCTGTGTTTGGTCCATCTTCTGCTATCAGAGGTATACAAGGACCACATGATTCTGCTGGATAGGTATGAACCAGGTTGTTACCAAATCCAATTGAAGTAGCAGATCATGACATGGCCATATTTGTTTCTGGCTCTGTTTATAGTTTGGGTGCAGCAGCCATATATGTTACTGGTAGAAAGACTAGATAGTTGCAGCATCAAAGTGCCTGAAAGTGCTACTGCAGTGTATCTAGTTCAAGATAGGCCTTACTGATATAACTTGATGAGGCAACTATTTAAAGAAATGTCTATATTCTATATGTATGTAATAATAATGTCTTTTGAAAGCTGCACATGTTTGTTATTTTTATTTATTAATGGTCCTTTAACAGATATTAAAACAATATAATGTTTCATTGCTTCTGCTCTATATCTAATAAACAAGTACGAGTAGGTCAAAAAATGACGGTCAATAATATTGGAAGCCATGGCAATGCTGTTTGGCACACAATGTTAAGCTTTTTATACTCTAAGGAACTTCAGCGCTCATTGCGAGCCTCGAGCTCAGCGCCTTCGCCGCTCATTGCAAGCCTCTCCTCGCGTGTCCTTTGGTTCCTCTCTCTATTTTTTTAAATACTAATTAATGAATTAATTGAATAATAAATGAATACAGTTTACCTTTTTCTAAGTAATATATGTAACAATCAAAAGCCTGAAGAGGTAACAATCTCTTTTTATTTTCCTGCTGGACTGTTGATGGCGTAAAGACATAGTTTTATGAATGTCCCAACTGTGCATTAGAAATAGGCTGCGTGCGCAAGGGCAAACCTTTGGTTTCTTTGTGTAAAGCGTTACTGTAGATGCGTAATGTTGTTAGTGGCAAGTTAGGGTTGTAAAATAGCGTTGTTTGTCTACGCAGTGCTACGCAGTTCGCGAGCATTTGCCGTCCTTTGTAATAGTGTATTTTATACCTCGTACGTTTCTGGTTGAAAGTGGTACGCGGTTGGCGGTGTTTTGCGTGATCCAGGGTCCTGTAGCCTCGTCTTCATTTTTTTTTTCCTAAGTCCCGCAATTTTTTTTTTTAAGTCCCGCATTCCTCAATTGCTTGCAGCCTAAGGCGATCCCGCGGTTCCTAAGTGTTTAGAAGTTATTATTAGGTATTTGGCTCGCAGGCAACGAACAACTTCAGCGCTCATCGCCCAATTGCTGCGAGTTTTAGTGTCTTAGCGGCTCGCCTCGCTATGCGAGGCTCGCAGGCGTTGAGCATCTTCGGCCATGTGTCTCTTTCCCCCCTCTACCTCCCCTGTGTCTCTTTCCCCCCTCTCCCTCCCCTGTGCCTCTTTCCCCCCTCTCCCTCCCCTGTGTCTCTTTCCCCCCTCTCCCTCCCCTGTGTCTATTTCGCTCCCTATCCATTGTGTACCTTTCGCTCCCCCTGCCAATTACCCCCCTCTCGCTTTCCATCATAGTAGTTACATAGTTACATAGTAATTAAGGTTGAAAAAAGACTTTCAGTCCATCAAGTTCAACCTGTTAAGATCTCCTCTGATCTGCAATATGCGGATTAGTTATTAATTAAATTATTGATTAAATAATTATTAATAGTATAGTATTGGAGAATGAATAAAGAGTTAGTCCATCAAGTTCAACCTTTTTAGATCTCTATTGATCTTTTTAATTTGGACTATTTTTTATTATTGTTAATTGTTAATTATTGTTAATTGATCCAGAGGAAGGCAAACATAAAAAAAAACCCATTGAAACTTTGCCAATTGTCTCATAAGGGGGAAAAAAAGCAAAATTCCTTCCTGACCCCAGAAACTGGCGATCAAATTTCTCCCTGGATCAATATTCCTTCGCTAGTTATCTAGGATAGCCTTGAATGCCCTCTTTATTCAGAAATATATCTAACCCCTTTTTGAAGTTGTCTATCGAATTCGCTGTCACCACCTCCTTTGGTAGAGAATTCCACAGTTTAACCACCCTAACGGTGAAGAACCCTTTTCTTTGTTTAAGGTGAAATCTTTTTTCCTCTAACCTCAACGGATGTCCTCTTGTCAGTTGAAAATCTCTTGCTACAAAAAGCTCACTTGACAAAGCCTTATATGGACCCTGGATGTATTTAAATAACGTAATCATATCTCCTCTTAGACGCCTTTTTTCTAGCGAAAATAAGTTTAATTTTGCTAGTCTTTCTTCATAACTTAGCCCCTCCATCAGCTGCTCCTCTGCGCGTCTTACGGCTGTATCGGGACCTGGCATATGCTAATGAAGTGACGCGCATGTGATGGGTCCCGACACTGATGGAAGACGCGCAGAGGAGCAGCTGATGGAAGGTAAGAGAGGGGAAAGGGATTAGGAGGGATGATGATAAGTTGAAAATGGAGGGGGAGGGAAAGAGGGCTTATATAAAGATAAAAGTACATTCTCACTTGAGCTTCTTTGACCTTGGTAGTCCCGGTCGCCCGCCTCATTAAGTATAGATTTTTAAGCTATGTATGTATGTGTGAAGTCTGTTGTCTAAGTATGTGAATTTTGGAAGTTATCCTGAGATATTATGTAAGAAGCTCTACCTGAAAAAAGCGGAGAATGAAAATAAAATTAAAGATAGGATTATCTTTAAAACTCTACTCCGGGTATACTCCAACAAAGGAGTTAAATAGTCGTTGGACGTCCAATGGACACATTTTAATGTGGATGTGTGTTTATGTTGTTTTTCTTGTTTTTTTGTGGGTGATATTTTTTTGCTTTGTTTTTTTTTTCTCTGGACAAATTATGTATAAAATGCAGAAATTTTCAATAAAAAAAAAATATATAGTATATTTTACCAAGTGAATTTTTGGTCTTAAGAATCTTCACACTTGTAATGAAACTGGAAACTGAGTTCTAGTAGACAATGAAATGGGAGTGCATTCCTTACTTGAACTAAATGCAGTTTGTTTGGAGAAAAGCATACTTTGATCTAAATACTACTACTACTACTAGAAACAATAATTAAACATGATGACTACAGTAACACCAAAATGTATACCTACTCAAATCATATAATTCAACAGAATTACGACAATGAACAACAATGGACCATAATCCAATGTTGTGATTTTCTTCCGGTCTCTTTATTCTTTCTCCTAACTATCCACTTCGTTCATTAGGCTACTAGTTTTGTCAAAATGTATAGATAAGTAGATAACACCAAGCTTCTTGAAATAGGATCTCTTGATTACACAACCTTACCGTTGTTTGTTTGTTTGTCTTACAGAATCCATTTTCATTTTGGCCTCCAGTTTCTGAAGGACACACCTGAAAATAGAAAATGAAGATATTTCACAATTATTAAGTTAAAATCTCAATAACAACTCATAAGTTTTGGTTTGCTGAAAAGTCTTTTTTATCAATGTATTCTTACTTACATCCGTCATACTGTTCCACAGGTCTTCATTTTTGGCATTGCGGTAACTATATCGAAGCAAATATTTTACAATACCAGCTTTAAAGCTTTCAGCACTCATGTAGTCCCTAAGCATATTCAAAATGCAGGCACCCTGCAAAATATAACAAATCAGTTAGTGGAGCTACATAGTCCACAATGAGCTCAGAGTTAGAGCATACTTATACAGTAAATGAAAGCAAAATATCACAGTAAAGTTAGAAATGCTGCACTGTGACTGTAGATTAACAAGAAATAGATGTACTATTGCTGGTACACACTGCTACATGTGATGGTTACAGCTACACCAACACATTGTGTGGCTATTTGTAATGTATCGTACAACCATTATGATTCTATGTTTTACATATTAAAGGGAACATTTCATCAATCACTGTTATATAACCATCAAAAAAAGCACTTAAAACAAAATGAAAATCTTTGAAACGTGTAGAACTGATACATATATCTCTAGTTTATACATTTTTCCTCTAATCAAGATATTCCTAAAAGCTACCCTCCATCACAGCAACGTGCAGTTTATTTCACTCTTCAAATTATATAAATTTGTAGTGAAACAATTTCAGGGGTGAGCAAGAACGTTGAACATTGGGTAAATACAAATGATTAATAGCATGGATAAAACAGCTACTGGTTCTAATTTGAAGCCCTCACGCATGGAGCCTTCTCATTTCCTTTGTACTTGAAGGATCGACTGATTAGAAACCATAGATTAAACATGCTATGGTGCTAATGAAAAGTCCACAATACAACAAATGATATTAAACATGTCTGAGTAGATAACTGAAGGGTACCTTTTCATAGGACACTTCATCAAACATCTCTTGTATCTCAGCTGGGTTTTCCACAGGAGTTGAGACTGCATGAGATGAATTCAATGAATCTCCTTCCATGGCATCAAAACATTTGTTTAAGAAATAGTCTTCCTAAAAGAAAACAACACAGTTATGAACACTTTCAACCCATGCAGTCATAGATTAGAGGTGAAACTATATAGGTAAATGTTTAAATAAACCCATTAACCCATGGTGTGTCAATTTAAATCAAAGTATTTGTGCTGCTAAACTACTATATAAACACATTAGCAAAATTAGGACTAATATAATACCAGGCACAGTATTAATATAAAAATGCTGTTTGGTTGTCTTGCTGCTTTATTATTATTTTTTTTTTCTGAACTGTAATGATGTACCACTTTCAATTCAGAATTATTATTTTTTTTTAATTATAAATGTTTTTTTAGCATTCTGCTATTCTGCGTTATGATATGATAATTAGGAGTCTAGGCAAATACATGACTCCTGACCTGAAAACCTCTTCCGATAAAAAAAAAATAACTCACAAAAACACGGTTATTTACTATGGGCCTCATTCTATTATCGGCCGTAAATCGGCCGTAAGGCTGCGATTCCTTGCGAGGGTTCAGTTAACTCGCGATTCTATTATACGGCCCCGCAAGGATCTCCTTTTACGGCCGGCCGCATATCTTGGAACCGGCCGTAATCTGTGAAATATAAAAACTGAAAAATAAATTCAAGCCTGCACTGTACAGCTCTGTAAATGCTAGGGATCATATTGGGGGACATGAGGATTAAAAGGAACCCACTCTCAAGCTTGCACATCTGCCCAAACCCGAGTTCAAATTAACTGTTTATTTGCCGGCTGCGGCGTGGGTGTGTCTGAAGTGCTCCAAGCACTCTGGACTTTTTACATGGATATTTTACGGATATTAAAAAACAAATATTTTACGGATTTGAGTATAGGGTAATTATGTGCTATTTTTTCTAACACCTAAAATCCCTTTATAGTCTTCTCAAAGTGCAGGATGGCTTTATTTGAGCTATTTTATGTGCTTAATTGGTGCTAGCGAGACCTTTTTCCTGCAAGTAACTGCGGCTCGCTTTTAGCCTTGCAGAGAGGTTTCCCGGAGCAATTGAATTGCAAATCTCTTGCGGCCGTTTAAGATCAAAGGCTTTCCTCCGGCGCGAGCGGCCGCAAGAGATAGCAAGGCACCGGCCGCAAGCCTGCCGGAGCCTCCGGCCGTAAGGGAATAGAATAGCAGAATAGCTTGCGGCCGGTCCTTGCGGCCCCGCAACGGCTGCGGCCGCTAATAGAATGAGGCCCTATGAATGAAAGATTGTTACTTTTTGAATGACAGAAAAAATGAACTTACAACTTGTAGTTCAGGATGGGTAACACTGACAGAGATATATTCCATAAACTTTGCAAATCCTTCATTCAGCCAAAGGTCATTCCACCATTGCATTGTTACCAGATTTCCAAACCACTAAATAAAGCAAATATGCAGTAAAGTTTTTTCCAAAATGACTTGGTTAGCTGTTAGACATGTTATAGCCCATTTAAAAGATGCAATACCAGAACAGACTATGGTTACATTGGAATTTATAACAGAACATGTGTAGACTAGGCTAAAACCTTTGCTGTAGATAGATTCCTATATAATTGTTGGTGTCTCAGACATAGGGATTTGTCTAAGATCAGGAATCAGGAAAGAAAGTGAATCAGGTATCCCTTGTTCAGATTCAATAATATTTGTCTTAATTAATAATTAATTATACATTAATTAATGGTATAATTAATTATACCATTCACTAACAAGTTCTTCTTGATGGTGATTGTATATATAATTAGACACAAGAACGCAAAGGACTGGTAACCGTTACCTTTTTTAAATAAAATGAAAAGTTTTTTTTAAATTCAGTTTTTAAATAATATGAAAACAAGATAGCACAGTTATACAATGATTTACTATAAAAGTTATAAAGTCAGAAATAGTGAAAGTGAGTAACAATGATCTGATTGTTATTTTTGTGCATAATATTTATTGTCATTACAATCACATTTTGTGTTATAGTCAAACATTGAAAATATAATAAATACAATATGACACATATTTACCAATTTTTTTATAAGATGCTAATTTGTGATACCAACCTGATGGGCCAGTTCATGAGCTACAACCATAGTAACCCAGAGTTTACTGGATGCCGATGATGTTTTGGGATCATAAAGTAAGGCAGATTCCCTGTAAGTTGTCAGACCCCAATTTTCCATAGCACCTGACTGAAAGTCGGGAATAGCTGCTAGATCTGGAATAAAAAGAATACTATATTATCAGATACTAAGGGTCACCTTAAAATACATCTGATACAATCAAAAGGCAAGACAGTAAAATCGGTCTTACTGTACCTTGCTTTGGCAATGGATATGGGATGCTAAAATAGTCCTCATAAAAGTCTAGAAGTTTTACTGCAGCATCTAAAGCATATTTAGCTTGCTCTATCTTATCTGGAACTGTATAGACAGATATCTGGGGGAGAAAAAGTACAATCAATGACAAAGTGCCATAGGATTTCAGTTTTTTAAATCAATCATTTTCCGGATGAGCTTACAGTAAAGGAACTAGCACATACTCACCTACTGGAAGCTACTGGCTATGCTAAGTAGGTGTGCCTAAAATGAGCTGTAAATTTTAAGGCTTTTGTGATTTCACCCTCATATAAAGTGCTGACTACTTGACTCTGAGCAATTAGTTCTCTTCACGCAGGAAACAAGATTTTAAACTTTAAAATAAGTGATTATAGTTTAGCTTTCTTTCTATTAATGAAGCTGCTGTCATATTTCGCTTCACTCATATTTCAACACCACACATATGTACATTGGGGTATTGAAGTATAACAGATATGGCTAAACATAAATCTGTGGAATATTTTAAACTTGACTGATATTTTAAAAACAATTTCTTGTAAGTAAAAACAAAATAAAATGATCAATCAACAAATGGTTAATATTACACTGTTAAGAATTAATTTCTAGCAGTAATTTCTCCTTTCAACAAAATACGTTTTTTTATGGCTGATGAATCTTGAAACCAAATTATTTTGATTAATCCAAAAAAGTAAATGTACAATTTTGGTGATCGTTTCATGCAGCACTTAAAAGCATATGTCTCACGGTACCAGAAATATTCATTAACATGACATTTTAAATAAAAACAACCAACAGTTACAGTATGTCCTCAAACCCATTATATGTTTACTATACCTTAATTCCACGTGTTGTCACTTGACTGACTGATTTAAAATCTGAAACTATAAAGGCCACAAGATATGTGCTCATCTTCACACTAACATCAAAATGGTCTTCAATAAGTCCTCCTTCCATAATAACAGATTTCACCTTAACAGAAACAGATGCTTTTATATTGGAAGGAAATTGTGTTATATCACACATAATTGCAGAATATTTGGTTGAACAGAAAATAATAATTGGAATAACTGGTCATAGAGGAGTATTTTGCCAAACTGTGTTCTGTAGGGTTCCATTTTGTGTGACCAGGTTTTACATATATATATATATATAGTAACAGAGTCATTGATGGAGTATATGTGGGAGACAGACTGAGCAGAGCCCTGTGTCCCCTAGGGGATGACAGGGTTAACATAGCAGGCTAATCAAGCCCAGCTGGGTTCCACCTTTAAAGGTCTGATTATTACCAAGCTGAGGGAGCTCAGTCTGAGCTGGACAGAGGGCTCAAGTGGCTGACAGCATGTTGTGTGTATCCCTGGGCTCTCCAAAGAAGTCTTTTTAGGTCCTTAGTCCCTCAAAATACTATTTTTTTTCACCTTTTTGTTTAAAAGCACTTTGTGCACGGTGCTATTAGTTTTTGGGAGTTTTTGTTGTGGTTTTCTTAGTTTAATTTAATTTTTATTTTTCTAGGAGGCAGGTTCAGCTCTCTATCCCAGGAGGGTGAGCGGTCTCCTGGATACATTGCCACACACCCTCCCCTAGCACTGTCCTTCCTGGACCTTTTAGTTTAAATTATTTAATTTTTTTAAGTTTTCAGGTTTTGTTTAGTTTGTTTGTTTGGTGTTGGGTTTTGTGTTTTGGGGGGAGAGAGAAAAAGAAACATCTTTGTGTGCAGTGGAGGGGAAAATATTTAACAGTTTTCTAAAAAGGTTAAGACCTTACACAGAAACACAGAGGGGCTAATAAGATGGAAAGTTTGCAAGGAGAGGGAAAGTTGGAATGAGGGATAAGGTACCTAAGAAGCCTCAGGGGCCAAAAGGGGGAATAATGGTCTTTGAAAATCCAAGTTGCAGCACTGCACAGCAAAGGCCCCAGACATTTAAGACAACCCCAGCTCCTGGTGGAAAAACACCTTCTGTCATCAGAGCTACCCCTGTGACTAATAACTGGTCACAGGTGGTTTCAACTAGCCCCAGCAATACCATCGCTGCGGCTGAGGGGCAGATCATTAGGAAGCATGGGGTTAAGTGTCAGATGTCTGGGGTTTATAGTATTGAGATCTATCTGCGTGCTGCAGAGAATGTCATCAGCCCCTCTGTTATAGTAGCAGCCAGCAAAATGTACGGGAAAGCTGTCTTCTTTACCCGTACGCTGGCTGCTGCTCACACACTTATACAGAGGGGCATCACAGTGGGTGGGGGGGTTATATGTCCCTTTTGAACCACTCTCAAATGTGCCCCCCTTCCTACCAGACTCCCTCCTGCGCCCCCACCTGCAAGCCCTAGGGGAAATAAAAACACCTATTATAAAACTTCCCCTGGGGTGTAGAGAGAGGCAGGTACAAATGTGCCTGTCCAGGGGCACAGATAACATAGACGGTCTTTTGGGGTTCTATTTGAGGGGGTTCTGTACAGAGCATTTTACAGGACTACGGAGGTGCAATGTTATCTTTGCAAGGGGCTGGGACACACAAATAGGAATTGCCAAAATGTTAAACATCCTGTCCCAGCCCCAGCAAATGGCACCTCCACTAGTATAGCACCCATCCCCACTGAGCCAATAACAGCGGGGACCTCAAGGGTCATAGCCCCCCAGAGAGCTCAGGTAAAGAGGCCGCTCCTCATACCACCACCACAGCCTCCAAGACCCCTTCTTCCCCACAAAAACCAACTCTGTCTGTGGTCTCCAGCAAAACTGCAGACACAGGGAAGAAGGGGAAGAATGTCACTGGTCCCCCCAGTGTCACGGCTGTTTCCCTTTCCCTTTCTGCCCCCAAAATAAAAACATCACTTAGTGTGGGGGCACAGGATAAGCAGAGGGATAATAACCCCTCTTCAGGGGAGGCAGTTAGTGACAGCTCCTCTTCCAGGAGTGACGTCCCCAGGAAGAGGACACATAAGACCAACAGGGAGGTAGCTGAAAAGTGGGAGGTGCTCTATTTTGGAACACCTCCCTCCAAAAGCAGAAAGAGGACTAAAACGTCTTCTCCTCATTCGGTGGCATTGTCTGGCCTGGTTATTACACTCAACCAACGGGTGCCAGACCACACACCTCTCCCGCCAGACCTAAAAGGGGATAATGTGGATAAGGGTCTGGAGGAAAAGCAGGGGCAAGAGGGTCTCCCAAGTGAGTCAGGGGTGGAAAAGAAAAATCAGGTTCTGCCTCTGGCCCATGAGGGGGGGGGGGGGGCAGTAAAACCCCTGCTGAATGGGTGGTCAGTGTCCTTGAAGTGCTGAGCTTCGGAGGCACCAGTCTGTCTCCTTTTCCGGTATCACTCTCCGGTGACATACCTCGGGCTTTGTTAGTCACTACCGGAGGGGGGGAATATAGGCCTGACCCCCATTCAGGACCCAATAGATTTGTCTGTCAGGGGGGATGTGGCACCAGGGGAAGTTGATATGAGGGAGGGTGATAAGGCAGGTTTTCCTGTTAACATCATGGGGGAGGCTGTCAACCCTCCTCAGCTTTCCACTGACCCTAACATCAGTGCAATCCAAGCGGAGCAAGCAGCGGTGGAAATGGTAGAGGAGGCAGATAAAGCCTCCAAGGCTTCCACTAAGGAAGCCATGCCAGCCACTGCTGTGCAGCCAGCTACCCCTGAATGCACCCTTGAAGCTGCAGGGGTGCAACAGCAATCTCAGGGTCCACTATTTAGCGTGAAGGGTGCTAAAGGGACTCCTTCTATATCATCCAATAGGGGGTCCCTTAGAATGAAGCTGAGGAAACTGACCCCAGCCGGGGAGGATGGGGTATAAGCCCTCAGCCAAGAGGAGCCCAGGGGTGATCCACAAGAGGGGACATCAGATTCTAAGTGGGTTACCCCTGTAAAGGAATTAGATCAATTCCTTTAAAGCACCCTTCATGGGCAAAAGAAAAGGAAAGTGCAGCTGGCCTTGAGAAAGTGGAGTAATATGTAGTTTATTATCCACTCTCTCCAGCAATATCTAGAGGTCAGCAATAGGGCCAAGAATTCTGGGACTACAGAGTTTTTTTTTTATTTTCGCGTCTGGAATTTCTATAAAATGTGCGTGGCCTATTAGCAGTCTCAAGAGACTGAGGAAAGCACAATTCCTGCCACGCAGTAATGGCTTTGCACATCAGCCCGCTTAATACCAACGGCTGTGAAGACAGTTTCCGCAGGTTCCAGGTACTCCCCTATTTGCGTCAGGGAGGGTACTCTGTGAGTTTCCTGCAGGAAACTCATACCACTCCAGAGGCTGAGGCTCAGCACAGATTATAAGATAGTAGCGAAAGCCATCTCGCAAAGGCTTGGATCTATGCTGGCAGAATTGGTTCACCCTGACCAGTCCTATGCAATCCCGGGCCGGACTATCTTTGACAGTATCTTTCTGGTCCGGGATCTCCTGCAATACTCTCGCAGGACTGGTCTGTCACTCGCCTTTCTCTCCCTAGATCAAGAGAAGGTGTTTGACAGGGTGGACCATGGTTACCTCATAGCCACTCTGCAGGCGTGCGGCTTTGGCCCACAATTTGTGGGCTATATAACAACGCTGTACTCCTCTGCAGAGTGTTTACTTAAAATCAATTGGTCCCTAACAGCACCTTTGGTATTTGGACGAGGGGTACGTCAAGGATGTACCTTGTCTGGACAGTTATATGCGCTGGCCATCGAGCCTTTCCTCTGCCTGTTGAGGAAAAGGCTCACATGGCTGGTGCTTAGGGAGCCAGACATAGGATCGTCCTTTCAGCATATGCTGATGATGTGCTCCTCGTGGCCCAGGACCCAGTTGATCTTGAGCTGGCAAAAGAGTGCCAGGAGGTATATTCAGCTGCCTCATCTGCTCAGATCAACTGGTCCAAATGCACAGGCCTTATAGAGGGTTCTATACAGGTGGACTCTTTGCCTCCCACATTCCGTAACATCTTGTGGTAGGCAGATATCATGAAATATCTGGGGTCTACCTGTCCGCTGCGGACGCTTCCGTCCCAGACAACTGGAGGGAGCTAGAGGACAGTGTCCTCTCTCGTCTGGGACGATGGAGGGGTCTAGCAAAAATGCTTTCACCTAGGGGGCAGACTCTAGTGATAAATCAGCTGGTGGATTTTCAGATCCGACCCCTGAGTTTGTCAGCAACATCCAGAGGAGTTTGTCAGATTTTCTCTGGATTGGAAAGCATTGGGTCTCTGCAGGTGTGGCAAGTCTGCCTTTGGTGGAGGGTGGGCAGGGAGTGGTATGTGTGCGCTCCCAGTTCTCCACCTTCCGCCTTCAGTACCTGCAGAGATACCTATATGCAGATCCCTCTCCGCAGTGGTGCGCACAGGCGTCCAGCTTTATCGCCAGTTGCGCAACCTGGGATATGACCGGCAATTATTTCTTATCAGGCCTGAGGGGTTTGGGAGAGACCACTCTGTGATGCCGGCATACTACCAGGAAACCCTCAAGGCCTGGAGCATGGTCTCCGTGACCAGGCAAGGCGTGCCTTTGGGGGATGAAATATTTACGGAGCCCCTATTATATAATCCAGCAGTAGGGGCTCCGTTGTTACAGTCCCCCAGTATCATCCGCCGCCTTAGTCAGGCACGGTTGACACGAGTCGGGGATCTTCTGGACTACAAGCACTCCGATTGGGTGTCACCTCAGGAGCTTGCGCTCCGTTTGGGATATATGGCGGCCAAAGTCCAAGGCGTTTGCTCCGGGAGATTAAGAATGCCATCTCCCCCGACTCTTGCACCTTCCTTCACAGGGATTTGCAAGCCAGAGTGTCACATGCACCCTCTAACACCCCTGCTCCGGCTGTTTGCATTGGACACAAGCCCCGTGTTCCCCTCAGGCTCCTCCTGTCCCCATCCTCTCGAGGTTGAGGGACATACCCGCCGCATGCTTTCGTGGCATGCCGAGGAAGAGCTTGCATTCTCTTGTGCTCCATACAGTGCACTTCCTTGCCCTTGTGACCCGTCCCGATACCATCTGGAGGCGGGTCCTCCCAGCTGACAAGGCCTCGGTGGAGGGAGCTTTATTCTACTTTAGTTTCATGACTCACTGGGGACTCTCCCTCCACTTGTCCATTCGGTGACAAGGGAGAGTCTGTGTATCATATTTATTCTAGTTGCGCCAGATTGCAGCCGCTCTTGTGACTCTTGAGGGGCCTCCTCCTACAGTTCTGGCTGCATTTCTCCCCTCACATATTTATTTTTGGGCACCCAGTGTCCCGGGGCAATAGGGCCAGGGACCTCCTCGTCAACCTGCTCCAGGCATTAGCCAAGCTGGCAATATATAAGTCCAGGAAGCAGTGTTTGATAGAGGGGGTTCCATTGTCCCCTGAGGCCATTTTCCGGGCACTGGTGCGCTCCCGTATCCGGGCAGAGTACCACGTGGCTTTGTCCACTGGGGGAATAGATGAGTTTGTCTCCCAGTGGGCTGTAGATAGTGTACTCTGCTCTGCACCCCCCAACCGGTTTCTTTTTGTCTCAATATCCTAATCTGATTATTATTTAATTTACAGAACATGTCCTTTTATTGGTTTGACATGCAGATTGGCTTTATAAAAGGCCAGTCTCTGTCAAACTTTAGTGTTTACAATACACCAGAGTCAGCTTTGGAAATCCCCTGCTGCAAAGACTTGATTTTGTTTGGACTTTATCATGGACAGTGAGGGAACTTGAAGCTAGGCTTTTGTTTTGCACACTTGTATTTATTTTAGTACAGCAAAATAACAAACTGCTGACATTTTAAAAAGGGCTCCTGAATACTCCATTGTGGTGCCGGATACAAGGGCACGAACCAATGTGACAGCAGAGATATCACAAGATATATATATATATATATATATATATATATATATATATATAGGTGTGTCTGTGTGTGTGTGTACATATATATTGTCAAAGTTTTGGCCACTGACATTATTTCATTAAAAAGATTACTTTTACAGTACAATTATTTTTGGTGCAAGATCAGGATATTTTGCTTCTGCAGTGATTAAAATATGTGAAATCAGATAATTGAACTAGTTCTATCACTTAGAAAAAGGGTGGGTGTTGCACCAAATGGGTACCCAATGCTATCTAGATTGATATAGGATTCCTTTAGGCATTATCAATATTAAACAAACACATACTTACTATGGGCATATTTGACAATGCATGATGCCGTGGCTCTCTCCGGATTTTAATTAAGAAACTTGCTTTAAAGGCGGGCTCGTCAAAACAAGGGAAAGCCATTCGAGCTGCTGTCGGCTCAAACTGGGTTGATGCAAGTACCCTGTAAGAGAATAAATCAACATAGTGTTTTAAGGATAAAGATAAATATATTCTTAAAGCTTCAAAACATAAAATAGGGTTATTTTTGTTTTAATGTGTATACTAAGTTCACATGCCTATCATAATATATTTGTATAATATTTTAATTCTGTCCTATGTAATGAGATTACTAAGAACTGCCTTTTTAATTGTGTCAACACATTATCAATGGCAACCTGTATCCTTTAGCTTGCATTTGGAAACACTATAAATGTTTAATACATACTTATTGGTACTTTCATGACCGCAACAGAAGAAGAACGGACTTGAAAATAAACAAAAACATTTAAAAGTTGGGCAACAATACAACAAAGCTACATAAATAGTGATTAGGATGCTTGGTTGTATTGGAAGAAAATTAGATTTTATTAATATATTACCAAGGGAATAAAAAAAAGAAACAAATCAAAGGAAGGCCACTAACATGGTACATATCCTAAAAGAGATAAAGTAACATTTGCTATTGACTTCTTCTGTATAGCTTCGACACAGAGAGAGAAAAGTGATACTGTAAAAAATCTTAATATTTATTAAGGGATTTAATAAAGAATCTGCAAAAGTACTACTTTACAGAAAGGGTGATACTGTAAAAGAGGAAAAATAAGCCACGGTCCTCTAAAGGCACAATGAAAGCACTTTCAGCCCATTATATACATATATTAGTTATTACTATTTTGTTTTAATTTAGAGGCAAGAAAAATTAAATCAGAAACATATAATAATAATCCAGGACTTTATAGAACTGGGCTAACAGGGCCTTCATTTGCTGGATGCAACATATATATTTAGAGGAACATTACTGATTTTACCACTTCACCACAGTGTTTCTTTAAGCCAAGGTTTTTGGGTTTGATAGAATGCTTCTACAGAGAATCTGGGGACTTACCGTTCCTCTCCATCTTGGGTTTTATATGTGCTTTTATAAAAACCACGAAAACTGCTGGAAAGATTAGCATTATATTCAATATATAATGTATAGTTTTTTCCCACTACCAAAGGATCAGCAGACTGAAGGGCAATTTGTTCATTTGCAGGTTGTTGAAGAAGAAGTAGATCTTGATGTACCAGGCTGCTTCCCATTTTTCTCTCAATTTTGGTCTTTGTAATCTCCAAGTTCTTGCTATGCAGAATCACAAAATTGGTTTGTTTGGTTATGGTAACGGTTATCTTTGCAACACCAATAAATGTGAGAGTGGTTAAATTAGGGTGGATGAGAAGGTCATATTCCAGTGGAAGTATATGTCCTGGCAGCCTTATATCCTTCCATGGAAACTGGATGCTAGCACTGTTTATATCCTCACTACTTACTGATGCAGAGGTAGTAGTGTATATAAGCAAAATAGTCACCAAGTAAAATAAACTATTTGGATTTACTATGAGCTTTTCAGTATCTATTGCCATGTTTTGCCCCCGTTTCTGAGATATCTTCAATTTGAAATCTAGAAATAGAACACAGTCAAGTATTAGTCACATAATACAAAACCTCAACATTTCCAACAGACAAAGTAGGACAATTGTATTCTTATACAATTATGGGCTATTATGACAGTAAGGAGTGATCAGTAAAACTTTTTTTTACATTATGCCAAATAATATGCATACTTTGTTCTGTATAAACATACAGTCAGGTCCATAAATATTGGAACATCGACACAATTATAATCTTTTTGGCTCTATACACCACCACAATGGATTTGAAATTAAACAAACAAGATGTGCTTTAACTGCACACTTTCAGCTTTAATTTGAGGGTATTTACATCCAAATCAGGTGAACGGTGTAGGAATTACAATAGTTTGTATATGTGCCTCCCACTTTTTAAGGGACCAAAAGTAATGGGACAGATTAACAGTCATAAATCAAACTTTCACTTTTTAATACTTGGTTGCAAATCCTGTGCAGTCAATTATAGCCTGAAGTCTGGAACGTATAGACATCACCAGACGCTGGGTTTCATCACTGGTGATGCTCTGCCAGACCTCTATTGCAACTGTCTTCAGTCCCTGCTTGTTCTTGGGGCATTTTACCTTCAGTTTTGTCTTCAGCAAGTGAAATGCATGCTCAATCGGATTCAGGTCAGGTGATTGACTTGGCCATTGCATAACATTCCATTTCTTTCCCTTAAAAAACTATTTCGTTGCTTTTGCAGTATGCTTCGGGTTATTGTCCATCTGAACTGTGAAGCGCCGTCCGATGAGTTCTGAAGCATTTGGCTGAATATGAGCAGATAATATTGCCCGAAACACTTCAGAATTCATCCTGCTGCTTTTGTTAACAGTCACATCATCAATAAATACAAGAGAACCAGTTCCATTGGAAGCCATACATGCCCACGCCATGACACTACCACCACCATGCTTCACTAATGAGGTGGTAGGCTTTGGATCATGAGCAGTTCCTTTCCGTCTCCATACTCTTCTCTTCCCATCACTCTGGTACAAGTTGATCTTAGTCTCATCTGTTCATAGGATGTTGTTACAGAACTGTGAAGGCTTTTTTAAGTGTTGTTTGGCAAACTCTAATCTGGCCTTCCTGTTTGTGAGGCTCACCAATGGTTTACATCTTGTGGTGAACCCTCTGTATTCACTCTGGTGAAGTCTTCTCTTGATAGTTGACTTTGACACACATACACCTACCTCCTGGAGAGTGTTCTTGATCTGGCCAACTGTTGTGAAGGGTGTTTTCTTCACCAGGGAAATAATTCTTCAGTCATCCACCACAGTTGTTTTCCGTGGTCTTCCGGGTCTTTTGGTGTTGCTGAGCTCACTGGTGCGTTCTTTCTTTTTAAGGATGTTCCAAACAGTTGATTTGGCCACACCTAATGTTTTTGCTGTCTCTCTGATGGGTTTGTTTTGTTTTTTCAGCCTAATGATGGCTTGCTTTACTGATAGTGACAGCTCTTTGGATCTCATATTGAGAGTTAACAGCAACAAATGCAAATAGCACACTTGAAATTAACTCTGGACCTTTTATCTGCTCTTTGTAAATGGGATAATGAGGGAATAACACACACCTGGCCATGTAACAGCTGAGCAGCCAATTGTCCCATTACTTTTGGTCCCTTAAAAAGTGGGAGGCACATATACAAACTGCTGTCATTCCTACACCGTTCACCTGATTTGGATGTAAATACCCTCAAATTAAAGCTGAAAGTCTGCATGTAAAGCACATCTTGTTAGTTTCATTTCAAATCCATTGTGGTGGTGTATAGAGCCAAAAAGATTAGAATTGTGTCAATGTCCCAATATTTATGGACCTGACTGTATATTCTGTAAAACTGACACACCAAGATTCTTTCTCCTAGATTTTCAGATAAAAGCAGGAACCAAGCAACCAAGAAAGTTCAACATCAGTGCTAGAAAATAGGCTTTTGCACTAAAATGTTTTATAATCCTTCAAAATAAATATTTGGGAGGCTAGGCAGGACAGGGGAAGGTTGCCTAAAAAGAAGGGCTGTCCCTCTAATAAAAGGGACAATTAGAAGGTTTGCCCATTTATTGCTTAAAGCAAGCATCAGCTAGAAAAAAACAGCTATATTCTACTTTATATAGATTTAAAAGGACATTTCCCATCTGGATCACTAGCCTGTCGCGAAGGGGCTAGTGTACTTCAATGAAGCTTTGAGCTATACCATGTAGTGTCATCCAAGATGAGCAGATTATAGCTGATTTAAAAAAAATGTGCTCCACTGCAGAAGAAACTGGCAACCCACTACATTATCTTTGCCAAAATAACCTTATGGACAAGTACAACCAGACACATAATAATAAGGCACTTGAAGATGAGCCCTTCAGGTCAGAAGCGGAAGGTGAAGAGCTGAGGGTGAGTACGAGTAGCACAACTTCTAATTAAGTGGTTGGGCTGAAGTCTAGACGACTCCCTGCTGCGGATGTGTCTGAAGGTAAAAGCAAAGACCTCTGCTGCAAAGAACAATTCAGCATAGGAACCTGGAACATTAGAACTATGAACCAAGGCAAACTGGATGTGGTCGAACATGAGATGACAAGGTTAAACATGATGATATCCTCGGAATTAGTGAACTCAAATGGACTGGAATGGGACATCTCACATCAGACAATCACCAGATCTTTTACTGTGGTCTAGAAACCCGCAGAAAAATTAGAGAAGCCCTTATTATCAATCAAAGGGTGGCCAAAGCAGTGCTCAGTTATAACCCAATAAATGACAGAATTATTTCAATTCAAATTTAACGCAAACCATTTAGCATTACAGTGATCCAAGTCTATGTTCCAACCATGGATACAGAAGAGGCTAAAGTTGTACAATTCTATGAAGAGATTATATCAAGAAAAGATGTTACTCTTATCATGGGAGATTAGAATGCTAAAGTAGTGAAACCAAAAGATACCTGGAATAATTGGGAGGTCTGGTCTTGGAACAAAATGAAGCAGGTAAGAAATTAGTAAAATTCTGTCAAGATAGTTCTTTGGTCATAGTAAACACCCTCTTCCAACAGCCTCAGAGGCAGCTATACACATGGACATCACCAGAAAATATAGAAATCATATTGACTATATACTTTATATCCAAAGATAAACGCACTCTATACAGTCAGCAAAAACAAGATATGGAGCTGACTGCGGCTCAGATCATGAGCTTTTATAGCACCATTCAACATTAAACTGAAAAATGCTGGAAAATCTTCAGAACAAGCAGATACGGAATAAATAATATCTACAGTTAATATGCAGTGGACCTCACTAAATACAATCCACAATCTCAAGATTCATGTAGATTCCTCACTAAATACAATCAAGCTCATGGGGGGATAGCCAGAATTTTTAAGAAACATCTTCTACAAGCGGATAACATCTTAAAAAAGACTCTTCCGACTAAACCGGTTATTACTTTCAAGAAAAATCGAAACCTCAAACAAATTTTGGCTCCTAGTGCTCTAAAAAGTTCGACAGGCTCTAGGGAATCCAATTGGCTACAACCTTTGAAAGGATGTTTTAAGTGCTATACCAAGAACTGCAATACATGTAAATTTTTTAAACCACTTAATAAAGATACAGTTGTATCACACCCTTCGGGTTTAGAGTTCAAAATCAAACATTTTTTGAATTGTAAAAGTGAGTATGTAGTATATGTGATTACATGTTCTTGTGGTAAACAATACACTGGCCGAACCACAAGACCTCTTAAGAGACATTTCTATGAACATCTGTATAGTGTGGAAAGGGGAGTCCTAACTAATGGCTTCTCTTCACACATTGTACAGAAACATGGAAAAAGTATCGAAGGAATCACTATACAAGCAGTTGATCATATACCTCGAGATAAAAGAAGAGGGAATCGTACATTATTTCTAAGACAAAGAGAAACCTTTTGGATACACAAACTTAATACCCTGGAACCTAACGGTTTAAATCGGGATATAGATTTAGCAGCTTTCCTAGATAAGTCATTCATATGGTCCTTTCTATCCTCAGTTTTTTTTTTTTTATATGGTCCTTTCAGTTTTTATCCGTTTTTTGTTTTCATTTTATCCTCTTAGGGAACTTTGTCATTTATCCCTTGTTATTCCGCCTCTTCTTCTACATTAGTAGGCCCGTCTCCTGTGCGTGTTTTTATATATGTATGTGTATGTATATATATGTGTATATATGTGTGTGTGTATTTATATATAAGTATGTATATTTATGTATGTGTATATGTATATATATATATATATATAAATATATATGTTTTTATATGGTTTTAATGGATGGGGATGGGTTCTGAAATAGAGGGATTCCGGTATTTTTGGCTATCAGACAGAATTTCTTTAGGTAGATTTTCTTTATGTAGATTTGTTTTTACCTGTTTGTTCATTTCTTTTTTATATATTCTTTCCCCGTATCTAGCTTTCTAGATTACACTCTAGGGCATTCTCACCACTCTCTGGTTATAGTATTGGGATTATCTAATGATTTTTAGTATGGGAGTTATTAGTATTATTATTATTTTTGTTATTATTATTATTTCTATTTTTTTTCGTTTTCTTTTTTCTGTTTTTATGATTAAGTAGTACCTATGTGTAGAAGAGGTACATATGTGTATATATGTATACACTAGTATGTATGTTGTATGTTTTATACTATACTATATCTATTTATTTATTTATTTTTATGTTTATATTGTTTATTACATCTAATTATTAGCATTATTTTCATTTTATTCATTTTTATTAGTTTCTGTATATATTTATTAACCTCTGTATATACAGTAGTGTACCCCGTGGTTTACTCTTAGGCCCCTTTCTCTGGTTCTGTGAGTCTCCCCGTGTTTCTTTATGTATCTGAGCCACTTAGAGACTATGCGCATATGCGTTCCACCGATGGATAAGCTTCCTGTGGGGGGCAGTGGAGGCGTGGTGACGTCGCCACACACGACACAGGACACTAGGGACTCTGGGAGATAGCGTGGTGACGTCACCACGCACTCAGGGGAGACGGGGAAGGTGCCAAACCAGCTAATGGAGCCAAAGATTACTTCTATAAAGAAGAGTGGAGATGGGTGAAATTTCACATTTATTTCTATATATTTTACATGATTGACTATTATCACCATTGATAAAGCTCAGTAGATGAGCAAAACGCGTCTGGATTTTTCTTATCTTTATTTTTATTCTTAGTTTTATCTCTGCATGTTTGCACTGTTTGCATTTTTTGCTTCTGGAGAGCATATTATTGTTTATTGATTTTCTATCTTCTTATTGGAGTATCTATTGATACATGGACACTCATTTGGACTGATGGTTACCTTTGGGTCTCGTAACTATGTCAACTATTTGACTTGATTTCACCTGGACTTTTATGGCCTCCTTGCTCTTTTGATTTTCCATTTATCAACAGAGTTTTTGGCCACCTACTCTGATACTTTACATTCTTTGGGCCCAGTACCCCTTAGTTAAGTATATCAGAGTTGATATTCTATAGATATCTAAAGGTGGGCCTTTATTCTCTGATAGAGCCGGCTGGCCAATATTTTATATTTTTATATTTTATTATATACTTTTTACCTGATATATACCAGGTGAATGTTTGCGTCTGATTTATGTGACCACCGTGTTGATCAAGACAGTCTGGTGGCAATCACATATGAGTGATTTCTGATACCTCTATTTAGAGGGTCCTATATGTGAGTGTCCATTTGTTATGCCTGATTTTTTTGGAAATAAACCTATTGATCTGCACTAGGATCTGGTGTGCGCTTTCCTTTTCCCCCCTTTTTTTCATAATATGCAGTGGAGGTAAATAAAAGATTTCAAGGGACTAGACAGCAACAAAGAGTGTACTCCAAACAAATAAAACTAAGAAGGCAAACTGTCTGTCTAGTGAGGCTTTGAAAGTAGCCCAGGAAAGAAGGAAAGAGAAAGGTAGTGGAGATAGGAAAATACAGGGTCTGGCAGAAATAACGTTACGAGCTTGTAATCTATACCAAATCTTATAGAAAATTCATAAGCACATAATTTTAATTGTAACAAACGGATGTGTTGACTTCATAACCTTTGTGTTCCAGATTCCCTGAAGGAAATTGGCCCATCGACTACAAATTAGCATACGACTCATGCAGAGTCGCAACATCACAATCCTGATCAGAATGTTTGAGGCAACTGGGAGATTGCATGTTGTCAAAAGATTAGGAAGACGAGTTTCCGCAATGACAGAAGAAATAGCTGCCGAAGTATAGGCATCATTGTTGCAAAGCTCTCAGAAATCCAGTAAACATCTGTCAGACAAACGGTATCAGTGACAGAAGTGTTTTGAAGGTTGCTGGACAAGATGAAAAATAATTAGGCCAGTGTTCTTTGAAGGTACTGTCAATCAGATTCCTACAAACAGAATCTTGGCCTCAAGTTGAACATGAGGTTGGAGTTTACTTCCAGCAGGACGGTGCACCGCCACAATATGTGTTGTGTTTCAGAGAATGGTTCGACATGCATTTCGAAGGGAGATTAGGCGACATGGGCCACTGGAGTGGTCGGCTCGATCATCATCCCTAACACCGCCCAATTTCTTTTTGGGGGGAATCCTTAAAGATCTTGTGTACAAGAACAAACCCTGTTAATGAAATGAAAGACACAATTCGAGACAAATTCACCGACATGCTTGAGTGTGGTTGGTAGGGTAGGCGACTGTCTTGTACGAAATTGACAGCATTTTGAACATTACACCTAAAATGTTGTAAGAGTGTAGTTATGTCACATAGTTATGTGCTTATGTATTTTCTGTAAGATTCCACTTCTGTAATGAAAAAATTGGTATACATTACAAATTCATGGAAAAAATAGTGTTACTTCTGTCGGACCTTGTATTTGTTCAACTGAATGCAGAATTCCAGAGAATGGCAAGAAGAGACTAGAAAACATTACAACGAGTAATGTAAAGAGATAGAAGAAGAGAAGATTGCAGTGTCTTAATCAGTGACCATCTCTCTCTGCATGTTGCAGAATGTTGCTGAGAGATGGTCACTGATTGAGATACTGAACAACCAGTATGACTGTCTTGTGTCTTCATAAGCTACAGAGGACAGACCCAAGAAGCTACTATTTATAGGATTTTACACAGAAAAAAAGAGCTATAAAACACTTCTTAATAAAATAAAGTACATAAAAGTAAATACATAGATATTATATCCCTAGTGAAATCTAGAAAATTTCCATATCCATTTAACGGAAGGACTGTTCTTTTCAAATTGTTTAGAAAGGTCTAGGCTTCTACATCATCACTACCAGCAATATATTCAGTATTCGATTGGCTGGGCACAAGAAAACCCTATTTTGAAAATGAGACAGGGACTGGGGTGGATGGGTGTGTGGTATAAATTTCACGCTCATGTGCACTTAAAGTTTGTACTGGCTAGAAGTTGCAAATGAATTGAAGCCATATTTGGCGTTTTTCATCGCTTGAAAATTGGCTAAGCAAGGGAAAAAATGGCAGCCGAAAAAATGTAAAAATTCTGGAAGGCCAGGCTCAGCAAGGCCAGGCACGCGGGACTTAGAAAATACACAACGGCAGAGACAGTAACACTTACACAAATAACACCAGGCATGCGGCAGTCAGCGTGCGCCACTCACATGCTGTTTGCCACACATTGCCCATCAAAAATGACGGGAATAATTTTTCCCCACCTCTTCCTCCCCTGTGTTTCCTTCCACCTCCTCTGTGTCTCCTTTTCCCCCCTCCCTCCTTTCCTCCTCTTCTTTCCCCCCCTCTCCCTCCCATGTGCCTCCTTTCCCCCCTTCTCCCTCCCCTGTTCCTCCTTCCCCAGTGTCTCCTTTCCCCCCCTCCCTTCCATGTATCTCCTTTCCGCCCCTGTCTCTCGCTGTCTCCTTCCCCCTCTCCTGTACCTCCTTTCCCCCTCTTCCTCCCCTGTGTCTCCTTTTCCCCCATCCCCCTCCCATGTCTCCTTTCCCCCCTCTCTCCCTCTCCTGTTCCTCCTTTACCCCCATGTCTCCTTTCCCACTCTCCCTTTCCCCTTTCGTGTCTCCTTTCCACCTCTTTCACCCCTGTGTCTCCTTATCCCCCTCTCCCATCCCTCTCTTGTCTGCTCCCCCCCCCCCACCCCCGTGTCTTGTACCTGCATGGAATCCTGCCAGTCGTGCCGCACTCAGCTCCTCTGGCTAACGTCCTCCGTCCGGAACTACTTTCTGGATCAAGCCGCGCATTGCGCATCCCGGTTGCCTGATGCGTACCTTGATTCAGAAAGTTTTTCCGGACGGAGGACGGGAGCCTCTGCGGTGGTGAGTGCGGCGCTGCTGGCAGGGTCGCATCCAGGTACGTAGTTGAGCAAGGGTGTTTTGCGAGCCCTCGACTGGCAGGAACTAGGTACTGCGGGGTGATGCGTGCCCTGGTGGTTACGGTCCGCAAAGTCTGACCAACGTCGTAAGCGTTCCCAACACTGACAACTGTAATAGTGATTATGTATTTCTATGAAGGGTTTCCTTCAGGCTCCTAGAAACAGCTTAACTCTTATAAAATCTAACTTCCTGGATCCTAAGTGTTTGATATTTTTGTCCATTCATTTATAGTTTTTTTTATGACAGTGGGACCAATATTTTATATTAGATACTAGTAACTTGCCCGCCATAAATGACAGAATCATAAAATGTTATCTTCAATTGTCTATGCTGTCTCTCACTGTACCATCTCTCTCTTCTCTCACTTTCTCTCTGCCCTGTATCTCTGCTTCCTGGCGGTTATGGCGGCATTGCTTCCCAAGGGTTATGGTTAACAAAAAATGACACTTTTGGGCATGTGCGCTTACTGCAATGCCCTGAGTCTACTAACAATGATTAACTCGTGGACCACATACCCTGTAGGCGTTATAGACAAACCAGCAATTATTATATTAGAATTACGACTTTCCCGTTAAGGGTTTAACGCCACCATTTCTCAGGAGGAGGCAGGGAGCCAATAAGTGAGGTTGGTAGCTAATTTTCTATTCAATTTACATCTTTTGGCGGCCCCCCAACGGCTTCCGAGTTACTGGCTTTTTTGTTTCCAAGCCCATAACTCAGAAGCTGGTCGGAGCCTCTTTTACGACCCTTTGGCGTTCATTTCGCCTCTTCTACCATACGGGCCTTGCGATGAGACCTCTGCAAGCCTGTAACTTTCGGCCTCGCAATGAGCGCCTTTGCTGCTCATTGCACATGGGCAAGCACGTAACTTTTAACATAGTGTTAGCTACGCAATTACGACAACTATTAGAGTTGATATATATATATATATATATGTATATATATATATATATATATATATATATATTGAAAAGAAAAAAAAAGGTTCTTCACTATAAGCGTGTAAGATGTGTGGATTCGAGAGATAATCTTAAAAAGGGTTGTATATATTTTTATATATAAGGATTATCCTGGATAATTAGAGAAGGAGTATTGATCCAGGGAGGATTCTGATTGCAGGTATCTGGGGTCAGGAAGGAATTTGCAATGTTTTTTTCAATGTTTTTTTTCTATTTGCCTTCCTCTGCGTCAATTAACAATTAATCCACATATTACAGGGCTCAGAAGAGATAAAAAAGATTGGATTGATGGACAATCTCATTTACTATGTAACTATATAAATTGGAACAAAACAAGCAGAAAACAACAACAACTTTGGAGTTTGATAGCACATTAACAAATACTTGTGATCTAAAGCAGTTATTAAACACTATCTAGGAGAGAGAGGCCTGCAATATATTTCTAGGCCTTGCCGCACTGAATGTGTTAATAAAGTCCCAAGCTCAAAATGGCCGCAGTGTTATGTGACTCACTATCAAACTGTCACTGTTCAGACATGACTGGGGATTTCTGCGACGGAGAGCAGTAAATCATGAGGCGTTTGACACAAACGCGGACAAAAATAACAGTGATTTTGAGAAACAAAATTAATATTATTAAAGTAAACTCCAATTTCATAAACAGGCAAATGTAAAGTGAAAGCAGTCTGTCATGTTCTCTCATCTAATATAAAGTACCTTAACAAAAACATAATTTTTACAGAATAAAAAAGACAATACACGGAAGTAGGTTATCTTTAAATAATATTAAATTACTGAAATTAATAATGTTTAATTAAGGAGAGGAATAAAAACATGTTAAATTAATTAAATTTTTGATATTATACTGATCACCACAAACACAATGTGATTTTGTGACAGGTTTTAAGAGCTTAATATCTTATTTGATTGATGTAACTTTAACTAGCATCAATTACTTGGAAAAATCAGGAAATAACTTACCTAATAACAGAAAATATACACCTCAGAACAGTGACATCCACCCATGGGTATAATACACAATAATACACAGCAGCTGCTTGAAACAAGGCCCCGGCCTGCACTGCCTGTCAGGGAAAACACAACTTTCACTTTCAATTTAGCTGGAAAAAAAAATTACAAAACAATGCAACTTTAAACAAGGACATTAATACAAAGTTGGTACAAATACATTTGTTCTGTGATATCTATTCGACAATATAAGATTACAAAGCAATATGTATGCTGAGGGGTAATCTAACATGTTTATAGGCATATCAATCAGTTTCCTAAAGTTCAGCAGGGAAATATCTAGGTATAAAAGAACAAGTGCACTTCATTTCATCTTGGGAGATAAACATATGGTGCTAATGTGAGAAAGTACTACAATATAAAGCAGCTTTACAGTAACTGTGACATGCTGAATGCTTTTTGCCATGTATATAGCTGCTACCTGGCTTTTAAAAGGTGTCCGGAAGGTTCATGGGGTGCTTTCCTGTTTTATGCTACCACGCATGCACGCGCACCTTTTATGTGCACGCACACATGCTGCACTGCCTTGTGCAGATGAAGCAGTTTCCTTGTGGCCGGTAAGTGGTTAGGGGTTTTCAAGTTATGTTTACGTGGTTAGGGTCAGGAAGGGGTGTAGGGGGTTAGGGTTAGGGGCTTAGTTTTAGGGGGTTAGGGTTAGGCTAAGAGGGTTAGGAGGTTAGGGCCGCCAAGGGGTGTAGAGTGTTAGGGTTAGGGCCGGGAAGTGCTGTAGGGGATTAGGGCTAGAGCCGGTAAGGGTTTAGGGGGTTAGGGCCGTCAAGGGGTGCAGGGGGTTAGGGTTACGGCTGGCAAGGGGTGTAGGTGGTTAGGATTAGGGTTAGGGCTGGCAAGGAGTGCAGGGGGTTAGGGACTTAAGGTTAAGATTAGGGTTAGGCACGATAACTGCTGTAGGGCTGGCAAGGGGTGTAGGGGGTTAGGGGCTTCCGGAGTACATTGGGGCGCGGGAGGCGAGCGCACCCGGCAACAGGAGGCTTCCAGTGCCATGCACACTTGCTAGCATAAAACAGGAAAGATCCGTTAATGGTTTATGATGCACCTCAAAGAGAAAAATCAGTAGTGTATGCAAACATTTTTTTTGCATGAAAAAATACCCAAATAAACATTAACAAATGTATTGATTCATATATTTCTGCACTCTATGGGCAAAAAAAACTGTTTATATGTATGCAGCACATCTTATAAAACATTTGATTATGTTGAGACCTACACAGGCATCTGACACCCCCCCAATCAGCATGCAGCATCAGGGGAGCAATATTAACCCACTATTTACCTGCTGTTGCTTGCTCAGCCAATCTCCTTGTAGCTTCCTGTCTGTATGTCAGCAGCAATACATAGCACATATCAGTGATAAACTACATATCCCAGGCTGGTTTGCATCACGAACAGTAACCCAGCGTTAATTCAAAAGTTTCAGCTAACCCGATTGGCCAAAACAAATTTTAAATTTCATGCTAATTTAGGGGTTGGAGGCTGTTAACCCTGATTTCCAACTGCCACAATTTACAAGAGATTTTTCTGACTTCAATGTAAGTGTTTAAATATTAATTTTTGTGGGTTTTATGCAAAAATGTTTGCATACACTACTAATTCTCCTCTATCAGATTCACTCATAATCCAGCATTCTTACATATTCCTTTAAGTGTATAGAATGAATCAATGTAATGTGTGTTTCTGATATAAGCCGTTTGTGTTAGACTGTTGTTGTTCAGTCCTTAGTCGTGTCCAACTCTCGGTGACCATATGGACGTAGCATGCCGGGTACATCTGTCTGTGTCTCTGGTTGGGATAAGCCATAAGGGTTTCATGGAAGAGATAATTCGAGTGGGTTGCCAGTTCCTTCACCAGTGGACAGCAATTTGTCTGACTTCTCTACTATTACCTGCCCATCTTGGGTGACCCTACATGCTATAGCTCACAGCTTTATTTAAGTACACAAGCCCCTTCACCACGACAAGGTTGCGATCCAGAAGTGGTGTGTTAGATTATAAAAAGTTAAAATCAAGGAAACTCCATATACCTTTCATACATGCAGCCCTGTGTCTCCTACCCTTCTTTTAGCCAGGCTGTGTGCCTGCTACCTATCTTTTGCCTCAGTGTGTAGCTGTGTGCCTGGTAATTAATTGGGCTGTCTGCATGGGCACTGCCTCTATATTTGCACTTTGTGGAGGGATGTCATCACTGCCTGTCTTTTGGAGCTGTGTGGCTACTACCCATCTTTTGCATATGTGTGCTGCCCTGTAGTAACTGCCTGTCTTTTAGCACTGTGTGCACTCTGTTGCCCCTGCCTTTTCTTTTGGTACTGGGTGCAGTGTGGCCACTGTCTTCTTTGGCACAAAGATGGACATTGCCATAAAGTTGGTGCCTGCTTTTTGTCAAAATGTTTGCTAATCTGACATTAATTTAGTATATATGGTGACATAGGTATTTCTATAGTTATGGAGAACTTTGTGCTTATTCTATTCAGATTATATTTCTGCAAATATATACACACCCTTATTCAGTATAGTTTTTTCCCTTTTTATGTAGTCATAAACTATTTTTTGACCTTCTTATATTTTAGAACTTTTTTTCACCTAACTGATATTGGCTGCTAGTTATGAATTGTTAGAGACAATTCAGAAAGAAAACTACATAAAGAACACCTTTTTGTGGCAAAGACTTTGGCCCTAATTCAATTGAAATTTGGCCAATTGAATAGGGCTCTAAATAAGCACATAGCATATTTTTTTTAAAGACGTTTTTAGTTAGTGAAAACCTTGCTTTTGGATAGATGTTTACTAACTAAAAACTTCTTTAAAAATATATGTTATGTGCTTATTTAGCCCCCTATTCAATTGGCCAAATTGCAATTGAATGACGGCCTTTTTGTATTAGCCACAAACTAGTTGTTAAACTTTATTCTTTAAAATCATCTTAATTTTTAAAAATCATTTGTTATAAAAACTGCATATAGTTATACTCAGTAACGAGGTCAATGCTCCAAGTTTTTACTTTTTGACTCTTGTTATTTATATAGCTGTGCCAGATCTAAATAAATATGCTCTTATTATTTTTTAAAGTTGGGACTTGGTGAGTGCTAAGTGCAAAATAACTTATTATTTGGTGACTATATATGTGTATGTATATATATATCACATATATAGTTGTGAGCAAGTGGGTTGTTGATAATGCTGCTGGCTCGTGTAGAGAGCCTGTGGCCCTCGCAAAGCGAGGGCCACAGTTGCTGGCATGGAGCGCCAAAGGCGCTCCTTGCCAGCAACTGCGGACCTCACAAAATTTATGGACTTACGACAAACAAATAGGAGACACAGGACTTAGAAAAAAAAAACATTACGACCTCGCAAAACTACTACTTTAACGGCCGAACCGCGCAAACCTGAAAACATTAGTAACACAATAAAAACACACAAAAAATACATAAAAAACATACCCACAGCAGGGGGGGGCACCCAGGAACTCTGCAAGTGAAGTTACATCTCTATTTAAGTCCAAATTCCAGAGTTTAGAGACAAGAAAATCCCCTAAGCAAGATAAAAAATGGGCGCCGAAAAAAACGAAAACGAGGCTACAGAACACTAAACACGCAAAACACCACGAAACACATACGGACTTTCCCAAAAAGCCGGACGAGGTCCACCAACACAGATGCAAAAGCAGCTACAGCGGCGTACCACACATTCGCCGCCATTTTACAAAACTAACTTCCTGAATAAGGAAGTACACCGCTGTAACGGAACCCATCACTGTTTTACCCTGTTTTATGGTTATTTAATTCTTGGTTAAAATATGATCCTACTGTTATATTATATGTATGTTGGTTTATGCTCTGCAGAATATTAGTCAGACTATTGCAGACCTAGGCTAATAGATAATCCTATTACAGAGACTTCAGAGATAAGGGAGTCGATTGTATAAAGTGTTTTCATTCTCAGATAAGAACAAAGAAGGATGATCTAATCATTGTCTGATTGTATCAAAGTTGCCAGGCAGCCTAGGGGAGGTGTGACCCACCTATTGTTCTCTCTATGTGTATTGTGTGGCCAACTATGGGGGATGTGGATTGCCTGGGGGAAGAGATGTGTATAAATATTTCTGCACATAACAAAATAAAGTCAGTATTCATTTGACTCCCAAATTGTGTGTCGTCCAATATGGGAGGTCGGGAATGGTGAAACTGTAGTACCGTATACCAGCGGAGATATTGGACTGCGTGTTCCAGCTCCGTTACAACCGCTACACCGATTTCCCTCGTGCACGCACACTATTTACACTACACACTGCACATATTGCTGACACTTACACAGCAGGTCCACAGCAGTCAAAACATACATTGTATGCTACAGCAACATGAAAACAGATTGCCAGCTCTTCAACACAGTGCTTCTTGCATTTATTACTTCAAAATAGGTAAAGTATATTCCTTTATTAATGTATTATTTATTTGATTACCATACACCAAACAGCATTAGCTCACTTACAATTTCATTGCCGTCATTTTTTGACGGGCAATATTCTAGTATATACTGTATATATATATATATATATATATATATATATATATATATATATATATATAAATATATATACAGACACACACACACACATATATATATATACTGCTTGTTACATACCTTTGTGCCTTATACTTCACATACTATGGGCCCTATCAAATTCTAGGAGTTACAGAGCGATTTAATTGGAAAAGGCCACAAGGAAATGGCCAGAATCAAAATCTGTAAACCGTGCCATGGCACGTAGTATTTCGGGGCGTGAACATAATAAATTATTTAAACCCGTAGTTATGGGTTTAGACTGAGACAATAGTAAAAGAGACCGTCATCATTACATCACCAAAACATGGAGGTTAAATTTCAATCACCTACGGGTTTGAAGTCTGAGTTGCGATTGGACCCGCATTCCAGAAATAATGCAATATGAAAAAAACTATAAATATGATATTCTATTCCATGCGAGTTCTATTATATGTATTAACACATTGATTGCCGGGATCAATATAACACAGAAATTAAACATAACAAAAAATATTTTTTTATTGCAGAATTGCGAGCTTCAAAATGTTGTGCTATTCATTTTTTATAACATTCATCGCTTTCCCTGTAATTTAAAATACTGTAGTGTGTTTATTTTTGCTTTTACAGAGCTACGGACAGGAGTTTAACGCCCTTGCGGGTCCTTTCTAGTACCCGTAGAATTTTTGGCTACATTTGCCATTTACGGGTGTGAAAAGGTTGCAGGCTTGAGGACTTGTAGCAATTTAATAGCGATTTGCGATTGTAACATTTGCGGGATTGAAAGGTCAAAAGCTTAGCTGGGTCGGAGTTCAGATTTTGACAGCCCGTAGGGTTTTTCCGTCTGTAACCTGCAGATCGTTTGCTGGTAGCTAAAAGAGGCCAATTTAGTAGCCAAAACCATTGTGGGTTCCTTAACGGGCTTTAGGAACTCAAAATAGCCAAATTCAATAGGGCCCCAAGTGCCATTGAACAACAATCGTCAATAAAAGGACCACATAATAAGTTCAGTAAACACTAGATTTATAGACCTATAAATTGGTTGGTTAAAAAAGTAACTCAAATCATAGATGGGAAAACTCTTCCAAACATTGTTTGGTTGTAGTGCTGGGGTGGTGGGGTGTAGCTTCTTAGGTGTGGGAAAGATTGCTTTTGGTAAAGCAGTATGTCCATATGCACCCAGTCACTTGGGTACGTTGTGCTCTGGCAAACAGTGCCTTGCAAAAGTATTCACCCCCTGGACTTTTTACCTATTTTGTTACATTACAGCCTTAAGTTCAATGTTTTATTAATCTGAATTTTATGTGATGGATCATAACACAATAGTCTAAGTTGGTGAAGTGAAATGAGAAAAAAATATATACATAAAACTATTTTTTAGAAATAGAAAACAGGAAATTGGCATGTGCCTATGTATTCAGCCCCTTCATTATGAAGTTTATAAAAAGCTCTGGTACAACCAATTACCTTCAGAAGTCACATAATTAGTGAAATTATGTCCAACCGCGTGCAATCTAAGTGCCACATGATCTGTCATTACATATACACACCTTTTTTTTAAAGGCCCCAGAGGAAGCAACACCTAAGCAAGAGGCACCACTAACCAAACACTGCCATGAAGACCAATGAACTCTCCAAACAAGTAAGGGACAATGTTGTTGAGAAGTACAAGTAAGGGTTAGGTTATAAAAAAAATATCCAAATCTTTGATGATCAACCAGGAGCACCATCAAATCTATCATAACCAAATGGACAGAACATGGCACAACAGCAAACCTGCCAAGATACGGCCACCCACCAAAACTCACGGACCGGGCAATGAGGGCATTAATCAGAGAGGCAGCACAGATACCTAAGGTAGCCCTGGAGGAGCTGCAGAGTTCCACAGCAGAGACTGGAGTATCTGTACATAGGATGACAAAAAGCCGTACGATCCATTGAGTTGGGCTTTGTGGCAGAGTGGCCAGAAGAAAGCCATTGCTTTCAGCAAAAAACAAAATGGCACGTTTTGAGTTTGTAAAAAGGCATGTGGTAGACTCCCATAATATATGGAGGAAGGTGCTCTGGTCTGATGAAACTAAAATTGAACTTTTCGGCCATCAAAGAAAACGCTATGTCTGGCACAAACCCAACCCATCGCATCAGCCAGGACGTCTGGGAGTGAGGTTATACGCAAATTTAAGCCAAATTTGCCGAGGTTCAGCACTCGAAAATCAATTAAGCAAGAAAAAAATGGCAGCCGAAAAAAATCTAAACGAGGCTACACAACCCCGAAAACCCTGCCACAGGACGGAAAATGCTCGCGAATCGCGTAAGACATACACTATCGCCGCCATATCACAAAACTAACTTGCACATTACCACATTACGCTTTTGAAATGGAGGTTCTCCCACCTAAACAAACAATTTGACCTTGCGCACGCAGCCTATATACACTGCACACTTAGCACATTGCTGACACTTTCTCCTCAGATGATCAACAGTCTCCGTGTGCATTTGAAAAAATACGCCAAAAAGATTGTTAGCTCTTCAGGATATTGATTGCTGCATATTAAAGGTAAATGTAAGTGAGCTGGATTATGAATGTATCTGACAGAGGAGAATTAGTAGTTTATGAAAACATTATTTTGCATGAAAATATCCCAAAATAAACATTAATTAGCTTACCTTGGAATTAGCAAAATTTCCTATGTTTTTTGGTATTTGCATTTGATTGTGTACATCCCTAGAAAACACCACCTCAATTAGCATAACATTCAAATTCAGACTTCAGCTAATACATTGTATCATTCTTCACCTCAGTGGCTTCTGCATGTGCTCAGTACAAGAACTGCAACAGTTACTTCCTGTGCTCTGTACCAGAAATGTCAAAATATGTATCTTGCTGTATTTCCTGTGGGTACACTGCTGTATTTCCTGTGTACCCAGCTTATGTAAGCATCTTGGGGGTGTGAACAGCTGCATTTGACTTTTGTGCAAATACCGTATATACTCGAGTATAAGCCGAGTTTTTCAGCCCTTTTTTTAAGGCTAAAAAGGGCCCCCTCTGCTTATACTCAAGTCACTCTCCCCCCGTGTCTCTCTAAACCCCCCCCCCGTGTCTCTCTAACCGCCCCGTGTCTCTCTAACCCCCCCCGTGTCTCTCTAACCTCCCCCGTGTCTCTCTACCCCCCCCGTTTCTCTCTACCCCCCCGTTTCTCTCTACCCCCGTGTCTCTGTCCCTCCCCCCTCCTCATCCTCAACCCCCTTCTCATTCTAAACCCCCCTCCTCATTCTAAATCCCACTCCTCACTTTACCCCTCTAAATACCTCCCCCTCTCCCTTTCCCCTCACTTACTTTCATCTGCAACTTCTCCTCCGGCCTCCGCTCCTTCCTGCGTCGGCACCCGGTATATGCTAATGACGTGGCGCGCATGTGACGTCACGTCATTAGCATATACCGGGTGCCGATGCAGGAAGGAGCGGAGGCCGGAGGAGAAGTTGCAGATGAAGGTAAGTGAGGGGAAAGGGAGAGGGGGAGGTATTTAGAGGGGTAAAGTGAGGAGGGAGGATGAGGAGGGAGGATGAGGAGGGAGGATGAGGAGCGGGGTTGAGGTTGAGGAGCGGGGTTGAGGTTGAGGAGGGGGGGTTGAGGTTAAGGAGGGGGGTTTAGGATGAGGAGGGGGTTTAGGATGAGGATGGGGGTTGAGGATGTGGGGTTGAGGATGAGGATGGGGGTTGAAGATGTGGATGGGGGTTGAGGATGAGGATGGGGGGTTGAAGAGGGGGCCTGAGGAGAGAGGTTGAGGAGTGGGTTTAGAATGAGGAGGGGGGTCTCTGGTCATGCTTATCCATAGGGTGATCTTCCCAAAGAGACTGAAGTGGGTTCCTACTCCACAATTTTGTCTGACCTCTCTGCTATGACCTGCCCATCTTGGGTTACCCTACAGGGTTTAGCTCACAGCTTCATCGAAGTACACAAGCCCCTTCACATGACAAGATAGCAATCCAAAAGTGATATATGTTCCAGGTTAAACACCTGGGTTTGTGGGAGGGTCACTCTCCCGCTCCGCCTCCTCCATGGGAGGGGCTTTGTCAGGCATGACCTCTACCGTGGGAGGGGCTTCAGCCTTATAAGCCCTTTCTGTCCACATCCCTTTGCTCAGTTCAGTCCCGAGCCCGCACCTGCAGATTGTGTCTCTGCTCTCTCTGCTCTCTCTGCTCTCTCTGCGCTCTCTGCGCTCTCTGCGCTCTCTTGCTTTTCAGCTTTCCTGGCTTCATATCGCAAGCTCCAGTCACTTTTTGGGACTTTTTCTATGGTTATCCAAGGTAAGTTGTCTACTCTTTCTAAGCTGTCCAAGGTCCAGCCTTCGCTTTTCATGCTTAGTTCTGGCCTAGTCTACCAAGTTCTCGACTTCCCTATACCTTCTTGGGTGGGTTTGGACCTGAATTTGCCAATTTGCATCCTTTGTCCATGTGGAAGGCTACACCTTTTTAGGCTTTGTTAAGTCTGCTTTGCAAACTTTGGCCCAATTTTACTAGGTTTTTCAACTGTCCTGTACCTTTTCGGGGTGGGATTTACCTGAATTAGCTAAAATTACAACCCTCATCTGCCATTCCATAAGTCCTAAACTAGCCTCACAACCTCCCCTCATTCATGCTTTCCATATGGACCATACCAGCCTTCGTAGGCTTACGACGTCTAAGCTATCATACGACCCATACCAGCCTTCGTGGGCATTACCTCGTTCATGCCTTCCATAAATCTCAAAACCAGGCTTCGCAGGATCACTTCCATCACACTTTCCCAAGTCCTGACAAGACTTAATGCTAATGCAGCCCTTCGCCAGACTCCAATGCAATCACGCTTTTGTGGCATTCCTTCCTCTCCTCACCATCACTCTTCCCTCTGACCTTTAAAGCAGCCTCGCAACCTCACCTCATTCACGCTTACCATATGCACCGTACCAGCCTTCGCAGGCTTATGACGTCTACGCTATCATACGACCCATACCAGCCATTGTAGGCATTACCTCGTTCACGCCTTCCATAAATCTCAAAACCAGCCTTTGCAGGCTCATTTCCATCACACTTTCCCAAGTCCTCACAAGTCCTAATGCAGCCCTTCGCCAGACTCCAATGCAATCACGCTTTCGTGGCATTCCTTCCTCTCCTCACCATCACTCCGCTCTCGGCCCTCTTCACAGGCCGGATAGGGCGTTGCAATTGGCCACACCTCAGCTACACGAGGAGAGGAGCCCGATTTTATGTCCAGCTTGTTTGCCTGGGCCCAAATGTCCGCGAGGGCATTCCATCGCTGGAGAGCAATGGTTCGATGCACTCGATCGTTAGGAGAGGGACCCAACCACAAATATATATATATATATATATATATATATATATATATATATATATATATACATATACATATAATGGTTTCTAAATGATTATCATCCATGTAATTTATTATTAGAGGGGTGATATTTGCATGTATATTTTTACATTACCCATGAGGTTGAAGCTTTAGCAATTCGTAAACTGGACTGGAATCAAAATAAAATGCATTGGTGTAATAAGTGATATTTGGAACTGCTGTAAAAGAGATTATGCAAAGAGATGAAAGATTGTATGGACTCTAAACCACCACAAGATTGCCATTGTCCCATTTACAGACTCCTCAAATGACCACAAATTTCAATCATTCAAGGACCTGGCTTTGGAGAGAAGAATGGCAGAAATGGATTGACTTGGTTGAAGACCCTCAAGGGTACATGGTTGCATGTATAATTACTTAAACATGGCACAAGTTTTATAGTGATGGATTTTTAGTAGACATGAAGGAATATTACAAAATACCAAACTAACTAAACTTGCATAATTAAAACAGAAAACAATACTTGGGTAAAAAAGTAGCATTTAGATCAGATTACTCCAATACCTCTTTAAGCTGCTCTCTGCTAGAATTGTCCTTTACAATGGCAATTAGCAGGTCAGAAATTCTCCTCCTGCATAAATGAGAAATGGCCTCTTGGTGGCGCTGTGCCACAAAAAAAGAGTATTTTTATTCCTGCTTTTTATTCTCTTGTGCTGCGCTAAGTTCATATAATGTGAAAAGTTCCTCTAAGTCTGCACTGTGTCTGCAACCACTTGGCCTTTATTTTAGGAGTAACTAAACAGATAAGCAGGTGATGACAACGTTGTGCCCTGTTTGCACACCTGTCAAGATCCAAATTTCGCAGAAGTTTTTAGTCAAGTACTGCATACATCTCCCCAGTAGCTGTTTATGATTCACAATTGTTATCAGGGTTCTTTCTAATGTAGGCACAACATGGGGATGACTCCGGAATAACAGTGACACAGCAGCACCTCTCTTATGGGGAGAAGCCCAAGATGGCCGCCACTCATTGGGCAGGAAGCCCTCACTAGGATACCGCAGATAGGGACTTGACACACCCCAATAGCCCCTATGTAGGGCAGATGGGCCAGACACCAACTCTCCTCGGATGTAGTCTACGCCTGCCACACCTCGCAGCATCCCTGCCACAGATGCCGACTCCCCGGCGTGTTCGATCTCCGGTGAGAGCCTCCGCCACGTGGGGCAAGATGGCCGCCCTCCTGCTCCCGGCAGCCTAGGCCTCGCTATCAGGGGAACACTCTTACCCTGTCTGCCGCTGCACTTAGGGATCGGCTCCTCCATCTGGATTATTATCTCCTCCTGCCCCCGAATCCTGGGCCTCCATTGCAGTACACCATGGAGCAAGGTGAGTCAACAGTCTTCCACGGCTTACTCCGGTTGTGATGAGAGTGCTTCCCCAGGATCACATCTAGGGCAACTAATCTGGCCAAATGAGGGGTCAGTGTGTACCCTGAATTGTGGTGATGCACCTGGGATGAAATCTGAGATGTCCCTCAATTTGAGGGCGTATTATGTCTCTAGCCTTTGATTATAGATGGAGCTCCTTTGAGACACGTCTGTTTGCCATGAAAGTAGCAAAATATAGAGGTTTTTAGGCATACTAGAGTAGAATTTTGGCTCTTAACAATGCATGCATCTATAGGTATTTTCTTACAGTAGACTTACACGTTAGTGAACCTCTATCCAAAAGCAAGGTCTTCACTAACTAAAAACTTCTGTAAAAAATATGTTCTCTGTGCTTATATAGAGCCTTTAGAATTGGCCGAATCACAATTTAATAAGGCTGAATGTTTGAGAAATGGAGCAATGCTTTTTTTTTTTTTTTTAAATAAGTCAGCTCATAGATGGTAAGTCAGCTCATAGATGTAAAACACATCTTAGTCACGGTCAATATCATCAAAATCATAGCTGACCATATACGTATCCCCTTATAATCAAAACTTTTAATATTTAAAAATAAAACCATTATTATAAAAATACAAAAACTGAAAATGTGCAGAACAGCGCACCGTCATCAGGGAACTGAGAACTGCGCTCTGATGATGCTTTGCTCTCCAGCGTGTGTGTGATGTAACATGCTCCTAGTGACACATGCACACAGTGACATTACATACAAGTGACATTACATACAATATGCTCCTAGTGACACATGCCAGTCCTACATGGCACACTGTCAACCCCTTACCTTAGCCTTGGCAGCCTCCAGCAAACAGGTCCAGCAAAAATGAGATGGAGCAGATGGGATGCAGGCTGGAGCGTAGAGCATCATCAGAGCGCAGTTCTCGGAGCCCTAATGACGGTGCGCTGTTCTCCAGCGCGCAAAAGACGGGCCACCAAAGGAGACACATGCAGTGAGGGTGGAGGTAGGAATACTTAAATCTCTATTTGGGCAATTTGAATATTGGTCTTTATAAGCACATAGCATAATTGCTTAAACTAATTTTTTAGTTAGTGAAGACCTTGCTTTTGGGTATAATTTCAATACATACAAAGTTGTTTTTAAAAAAGATATGCTCTGTGCTTATATACAGCACTATTGAATTTCCCAATTCTCAATAGAATGTGACCCATAGGGCCTCATTCTATTAGCGGCCGCAGCCGTTGCGGGGCCGCAAGGACCGGCCGCAAGCTATTCTGCTATTCTATTCCCTTACGGCCGGAGGCTCCGGCAGGCTTGCGGCCGGTGCCTTGCTATCTCTTGCGGCCGCTCGCGCCAGAGGAAATCCTTTGATCTAAAACGGCCGCAAGAGTTTTGCAATTCAATTGCTCCGGGAAACCTCTCTGCAAGGCTAAAAGCGAGCCGCAGCTTACTTGCAGGAAAGAGGTCCCGCTAGCACCAATTAAGCACATAAAATAGCTCAAATAAAGCCATCCTGCACTTTGAGAAGACTATAAAGGGATTTTAGGTGTTAGAAAAAATAGCACATAATTATCCTATACTCAAATCCGTAAAATATTTTATTTTTAATATCCGTAAAATATCCATGTAAAAAGTCCAGAGTGCTTGGAGCACTTCAGACCCGCCCACGCCGCAGCCGGAAAATAAACAGTTAATTTAAACTCGGGTTTGGGCTGATGTGCAAGCTTGAGAGTGGGTTTCTTTTAATCCTCATGTCCCCCAATATGATCCCTAGCATTTACAGAGCTGTACAGTGCAGGCTTGAATTTATTTTTGCGTTTTTACATTTCTGCGCTTACGGCCGGTTCCAAGATATGCGGCCGGCCGTAAGATGAGATCCTTGCGGGGCCGTATAATAGAATCGCGAGTTAACAGAACCCCCGCAAGGAATCGCAGCCTTACGGCCGATTTACGGCCGGTAATAGAATGAGGCCCATAGTATCTATATATACACTAGCGACTTGCCCGTCAAAAAATGATGGTCAATAAAAATTAAATGTTGTGAAATTTGTTTGCAACACAAAATGAGTCACCTACATTTATTCCCTTTTTTTTTCTAAAAATAAAAACACATTATTTATTTGAACTTTTTATTTTTTTAACTTTCAACTTATATTTCACAAACATTAAACTATGTAACATGCAACTTGTATATGAAACATTCGTTCAACATTTTGTTAACAATACTAACACTTTTCAATACATATTTATCACTGAGTAACTGCAGACTATATTAACTTAGAGTAAGTAAATTGTTTTAACAATAACATGCTTTTTATCATTTGTAACATATTTGTTAAACTCTTGTTAAACTAAATTAGCATTGAATCCAGAGGAAGGCAAACAATAAAAACCCTCTATTGAAACTTGTCCAATTGTATCAAAGAGGGAAAAAAAATAATTCCTTCCTGACCCCATTAACTGGCGATCGGATTTCTCCCTGAATCAATACTTTGTCTTTAAATAATACATTTCCAATAATTCTTAAAATAGTTAAACTTTATACTAACAATACATATTTGACTATACCACATATATATTGACCAAACTTTTTTCAAAATTCCAAAAACATATATTTAACATCTGAAATTTTAACATCAAACAATAACATTTAACTGTTATAAACTTGAAAAAGTCAGTTAATTGTTTTGTGGGGCCAATCATGTAAATATAAAACTTTGAACCCATTCCAATCTGTTTAAGGATATTTTACTGTTTTTTTTTGTTTCTTTTTCAGTTTGTCCATTCTGCAAATATCACATAGATTTTCATAAGTGAAATACTGTTACCGTATTTAAAGAGTCCCAGAGTACTTAAATTTTGTCATGGAAGTCAAACCACTGTTCTCTACGTTTTTTTGTCCATTCTTTGGATTCTTTGGATGTTTTATGTGAAATGTTTTTTTTGTGCAATCATATTGAGTCCCATAAAATGTTGGCATTAAAATGAAACCATTGTCCTCGATCTTTCCAACACCTCATATTAGACAATGTTTTTGGTGTTAACACATCCATTGTCCAATAAATGACCTTGAGGTTTGTTTTCTTCAACATGCACTTTAATTTCTTTTGGATTAGTGCACCTTGAAAAAGCCACATAGAGTTGTCCATGTGCAAAAACTGGTTCCTTTAAAAAAATCCCAACTGACTTAAAAGTTTGTCCTTGGGATTTATTTATGGTCATAGCAAATGCCATTATAACTGGAAATTGTCTTTGTTGAAGGACAAAGAGCAAACCACTCTCACTTGGAGCTAAATCAATTCTTGGTATAAAAACTCGTTCACCTTTATGGGTACCAGTTATAATTTCTGCATGTATAAAATGATCTTTTAACTCATGCACAATTAATCGGGTCCCATTACAAAGTCCTTTTTTTGGATTCATATTTCGCAATAACATAACAATTGCGCCTTTTTTCAATTGTAAAATATGTGGGGGCATTCCAGATGGTGTTAACGAATTAATAAATTCGATACTAAAATTTGATTCACTGTCTTTATCATCTGACAGAATGGAATCTGCACTGTAATAATTCTTTTGTGGTGCATTGATGTATTTTAAAATTTCGTTATTTACATTCAAGGCATCGATATTTTTTGATGTTAATATTACTTTGTTTGCAATGTCTGTGTAATCCTCATTATTAAGAGTGTTTAGAAATATGGCTGATATGAGTGATTAATTGCAAACCATTTCTGATGGAATTTCAATGGTATCATTTGGTAAATGCTGTATTTCTGGATGTTTTCCATCTCCGATTTTAATGAGCCAGTCATTGAATTCATTTTGGCCTTCAGATCTCATATTTAATTCTAATTTGAGATGTGTAAATATTTGCCACAGTTTACTGGTCTTGATACATGTTTCAATGATTTCTGTTCTATTTCCGTGTGGCACAACAGGTAATGTTTGCCTAAAATCGCCTCCTAACAGCATCACCTTTCAACCAAATGGCAACTTATTATCCATTACTTCTTTTAAGAATCTGTCAATACATTGCAGTGCATGACATGACATCATTGTTGCCTCATCTATGATAATTAGTTTAGTTAGTTTGAATTTTTTTGCTTGTATGGAATTGAGTCGAATATCTGACACTGATGTTTCCAAAATGGGAACTGGCAGTTTAAATCCACTATGCACAGTTCTACCACCATCTAACAAAAGTGCAGCAATTCCAGTTGTTGCAAATGGCATAGCTATCTGACCCTGTGATCGAATATAACTCATCAAACAATTGTACAGATAAGTTTTTCCTGATCCACCTGGTCCGTCTAGAAAGAAATACCGGTCTTTGACCATTTCATCATCTGTAGCATTTGTGATGGCATGAAATGCTTCTAACTGTAAAGTATTTAAAGTTGCCAGTTTTTCTTGGGTTTTTTGTTTTTGAAGCTCAGTGTCATATTCATCAAAATTGATGTCATCTATAAGTCCTGGATCAGGTAAATTAAAACTTGCACAATTTAATCCATGAGCCAACAATATTTCTTGGATTTCCATCAATGTTTTTAACAGAGCTATTGGTTTTCTGTAACTTTTTAAGAAATCTTCTGACATGTTTAATTTAAATGTTTCCCACAAAGTGAAAGCATCAGGTACATTGCAAAATATACAAATGAATGCAAATTGTTGTCTCATTTGCTTAGGCATTTGACATAGTGCTGCTTCTTCCAGACACCTCTCCCATTCTGTATCATCAGCTATGAAATTTTGATGTCTTGCAGCTAATAGGAATGTCTCATAAACTATGTCATTCACTGTACGTAAATGCTCAAAACTCTGTGCACCGGGAACATGTAGCAGAAGTAATCTTAAGCTGAAACGTTCAATATCCCTTGGACTGACGGTATAAATGCGTGGTATGATTTTATGAGTATCTCTTCTTCGTTGTCGCCATAGACCATTTACAAATACATAGTGATATGGTATCTCTATGTATAAAAATTGTCTGGCCTCCGTATCCTGACAGTTTAATTTAAACCACGCAGTAAGCGTAGTATCTCTGTCTTCACTTTGATATAATGCAGATCTTTCATTTCCTTGAGTAAAGCAAACCAACTGACTTTGAGGCAAATGTACAGCTAAACAATAGATAGCATGAGACCGATCATGCATCTCAAATTTCAAAAGGCGCCACATTGCTTCAGGAACACTCACATACCGAGCATCTAAATAATTTGATAGTTCATCATGTAAAATTGGATTTTCGTTTTCATTTCCAACACCTTATACAACAACAGTAGCTGCATCATATCCTTTGTATATATATTTATACACATACTTAATTGATTTAATTGAAGTGCAAGCTTCCACATTGATGTGTGCATTGTACTTAATGAGCAAATGTGGATTGTATGGAACGACAAATCTATTATCAACCTTTTGGCCACGGATAATAGCTGTTTGTCCTTGTTCTTTTATACAAAGGATATCCATCACAATTTGCATACGTTTCCATTTTAAATTGTTTTGGAAATTCTTTAGTACATTTTTTATTTTCCATACATGGTGAATTCGGATTCATCTCTCCACATGGGCTATGAATCATTCTATGTGTAACAATCTCCCAAAGTTTTTTATATTTTTCTTGGTCTGGCAATTGTGCACAAATTACTGAATCCACTCTTTCTGCAGTGTTCAACTTGTCTTTTTCCTGCAGTATTAAAAGTATGTGAGCATGTGGCAATCCCCTTTTTTGAAATTCAATGGTGTAAACAAAAGCCACACATTGTACAAATAAGTGTGCTTTAGTGATATCATGAATTAATGAATTGAGTTTGATTTTAAATACTCTTGCCACTAAATCTGGTCGGTCAGAAGTACTTTGTCCCAGATTCAAATTTTCCTTGATCTCTGGCCATTGTGGATTACACGTGAATGTAATAAATAAATCTGGTTTTCCAAATTTTGTAACAATAGCCATGGCATCATTATACCTTTCTCGCATATTGCGAGGAGATCCTTGGAAAGAGGATGGCAAAATAATTGCTCTTCCAGCTGGAATGTCTCTGTTGGAAGCTAAATCTGCCACATAATCCATTAATCCACAATACTGTTCTACTCGTAATTTATTTTGTTGATATTTAATAAAATTTAGATTATTGGCTTCAACTTGTAAATATGAATCAATAATCCATTGTTGAGTGAGTTTTCCTCCATGTAAAATTGGATTAAAACAATCACGGATAGCAGTTTGTGCCACTTTATATTCCAGCATGGAAATATTAGATCTAATACGAAGTTTAGTATTGGGATAACTTTCCAATTGTAATTTTGGTTCCCATCCTGGTTCCCCATTTGGAAAGAAAATGGGATATGTCATTGGATCTAAATTACAGCTTAATATATTAATGTTGATAAATGGTTGTTCTTCATTGCGTGGATATATTCTAATATCCCGCTGAAAAGGTGGTTCACCATCTTCATTTTTAAACACCATGGCAACCTCATTTACAGTAGGTAAATTATATCTTCTTTGATCAGTGTTGCGATCTCTTTTTAACACCATATTGACTCTTGGTGTAGGCAATTGATGTATTTGAGCATGTTCCTGTTGTTCTTTTTCAAGCTGTGCTAATTGTTTGTATGCTTGACTATATGGTTTTTTTTCCATAATTTTTTCAAGATGTTCAAAGACTATGCGAAAACACTGTCTATTTTCTGGAAGTGTCATTCTTTGTTCCACAGATTCCATCGTATCTAAGACATATAACTGTGCAAATTTCCTTTGCTGTCCTTCTTGTGGGTGTAAATGTGACGTTCGGTGGTATATTTGACCTTGAACTCTGAAACAATAAGGACCATGTCCTGGTACATTTTCTGCTAATGTTGCACCCATTGAAGCAAATGAAATTGCACTGTTATAAGACCTTATGTTTTTTTTTATTATTATAATTTGGAAATGTTGGATCACTCATAATGCATTCTAAATAATATGGAAATGGGTGTCTTAGTGGAAATTTCACCTTTCCTTTCTGACAGCAACTAATGAAATTTCCATCAGTAGGTCTTTCCTTTATAAAATGATAGGCCCCACAAAACTAACAAACCACATTAAGTAGCCCACAATAATGAGTATCTACTTGTACTGCAGTAGTAAACACATTATCATGCATTTCTTCAACATAAATATCAGACCCACTTTCTATATGTACATTTTTTCTTGTGTTTCTACATTTAAGTCATTCTGCAAAATAGAGTCATTGGACAATGGTTCACAGAGATGTTTTTGTTTACTTTTACATTTCTTGGAAGCCCCAACACACTCACTTGCGGCTTTCTTACTCATCTTTCTTTTATTTAAAAGTCTCTGTCGATCTTCTTCTCGCAAGCATTGTGAAGTTTCCGGTGTCTGAGCATCTCTCCACCTTTGCTTCCTTTCCCTTGCCAATCTTCTTTTGCGTTCAATTTTGTCTTCTTCATTGTCCGCCATTTTAATCTGTAATTTTAAATAGAGATGTAATTATTGTTTGTTCTTTGTTTTATATACATTTTTTTCCGGATTTGTACTTTTAGATTAAAGTAGATGAATAAACTAATAAAACATTTTCAATTGTTGCACTTTAGTCTGAAAGAAATGAAACCATTTTTCAAAGTATTTTATTGACATATATGAAATCGGAAATAGCTGCACATATCCATCTTTATATTATTAATCTTTCAATGACATTCCTTCTTGATTGAATTCACAGCATACCATCCTTTTTTTTTTTTTTGCAAGTGTTGTAAGCTTCTTCTTTTCTTTAAATATTATTATTACTTAGTATTGTCTTTTCAACTTTTTTAAAGTTTTAACTAAATATCATAAATTAATGACTCAATAAGTACTATCCATTTTCAATCAATGTAAATTTTCACCAAATATATAATACATAGCCTTTTTCTATGCGTCACTACAAAATAACATTTTATACCTGTAAAGATGATGTTGATGTTGTTCAAAGGCTGCAAACGTCACACTGTCTGTTTATTCCCTTGCAGATCCGAATAAACTGTAAAATCAAATACATAATATTTTAAACTTTTGCTTCATCAATATCATTAAATGAACATCAACAGACATATATTTGTCTACATTAAAAACATCATCTTTTTTTATATTTTGCCATAGTAATATAATTAAAATTCTATACCTGTCCAAATTATGCTTATGATGTTCAATTTGTTCAAACGTCACTATCTCTGGTCATTCACGTAGAATTCACCGCAATTATACAAAATAGTAAAATTAATGTATAATATGTTACTTCATCTGTATTAATCAATGAGTCTTAACATACCTATTTTTGCATAGATTAAAAACATGAAATAAATATATAAATAAATCAACATGAACACACATATGAAAGCATAGATTATAAACATACACTCAATATTACTGTTAGTCTTTAAATAAGAATCAATGAATGTGTATTAATCTTAAATTAATGTCTGACTAAATATAACATCAACACATAACCATGTTCCCTTTATTTTTTTACAGTGGTATACAAAATATATAAGAACTGAATTATTTAAATAATGTACATACATTAATAATTAATTAATCAACGTGTTCCATTTTTTATGCACATTCTTAAACGTTAACCTTTTTTAATATTAATGATTACTAATGATACATTAGGAATGTTATTTACAATTCTTACCCACAGGTAATCACGACATATCCCAAAATAGTTCTTAAATTAATGTACATTAATAATTAATGAATCAATGTGTTCCTAATTAATTAATGTACATTATGAATGTTATTAACAATAGTTTCACACAGGTAATCACGACATATAACAAAATAATTGTTAAATTAATGTACATTAATAATTAATTAATAAATATGTTTTTTTATTGACATTCTTAATTTTGATATTAATAATTAATTAATTAATTAATGTACATTATGAATGTTATTAAAAAGTGTTTCACACAGGTAAGCACAATATTATTTTTATATTAATTAAATTTCTTATTTATTAATTAAGTACAAATTTATTAATTAAAAATTATAAATAATAAGCACAATATAAATTTTCTATTAATTACATTTCTTATCTATTATTAAGTAAGTACCAATTTATTAATTAATAATTATAAATAATAAGCACAATATTAATTTTCTATTAATTAAATTTCTTATCTATTATTTATTAAGTACCAATTTATTATTTAATAATTATAAATAATATATTTACCTTTTTTAATGTAATAATGCTGAAGCAGTATACTGAAGAGCTAACAATCTCTTCCGATTTCCCAGCATCAAAAAACATCCAGTCAGACTGTCATCACCTGAGGAGAAAGTGTGAGTCATGTGTGAAATGTGCCCTATATATAGGGTTTGTGCGCGAGACAAATGCATAGGTTTAGGCGGGAAATCCGCAGTTGCGCGAGCCAAATGCGTTGTTTTCGGCGGGAAATCCTATGTGGCGAGAGACAAAGGCGGGAAATCTGTGTTAATGCGTAAATCGGTAATATCGTTTCGTAAAATGTACTCGCTACTGTCTTTTTACTCATTGCACGGTTAATCCGCATCCTTTATCTCGTTGTTTTTCACATACGTCTGTGGCTGTGTTTTACGCAGTTCGTAGTAGTATAGCCTCGTTTTCATTTTTTTCGGCGGCCATTTTTTTCTCGCTTAGCCGATTTTCGATCTTTGTAACTCGGTTAAATCGATCTAAATTTCAGTTCCAACTCACTTCCAGACTTCCTGCCTGGTTCCCCATGCTGTAAGTGACCTTTGTTTTATTTCTTAGTGTGTATTTAGTGTTTTTTTTTACTATTTTTGTTCCGCCGCTTATCTCGTAATTTTTTTCACCTCGTATTTTTTTTCTAAGTGCTACGGTTTAACGGCTCGCTTTTTTCTAAGTGCTACGGTTTAACGGCTCGCCTCGCTACGCGAGGCTCGCTTGCAATGAGCACCTGCGGCGCTCATTGCCAAAGTGCTACGATTTAATGGCTCGCCTCGCTATGCGAGGCTCGCCAAGCGATGGCAAAGTCGTACGATCGGCAAAGCCTGCGGCACTCATCGCTAAGTCGTACGCACTACGCAACACTACGGTTTAAAAGCCTGCGGCGCTCATCGCTAAGTCGTACACACTACGCAACGCAGCGTGACGACGAATCGTAGTTAGACAATTATAATATGTGATTCTATTACAGTGCTTCCCAAAGTGGTCGTCAAGGGATTTCAATATAACACTGTGTTGACACAGGTGACGCAAGTATTAATGAATTGTCTCACTTGTGTTTACATATTGTTAGATTAAAATCCCTCAGTCTATTTTGATGGTTGTGGACCGTTTTGTTAAGAACTTGCATATTGTCATTGTTTTTGTTATAAACATACAACGCCTCTTAATAAAGAAACAAAGTTACAACACCTCATAATATATAATATTGTTATTAAATACTGTCCTATCAACTAACAGATCACCTTTTTGAGGCAAAGTTTAATTTTTTCAGATTTTTGTGCATAGAGTGGTTCCTGTGTTTGATTGTTTCCTCTTTTTGGTTTAAACAATGGTGGTTTCTCTGAAAAGAGCCCAACAGACTTAATTGTCTTTGGGATTTAACCACTGTTCTGTCAGGTTAATCATTATGAAGCTTGAAGTTACAACACCTCATAATAGACAATAGTGTTTCTAAAAATTCTACCATCATTTAATAACTCACCCTGACTTTTTTTTTTTATGAAAACTTTAATTTCATCAAGAGTTTTGCATCTTGAAACTGCCACATAGTATTTGCCCATGGACAACTCTGGTTCCTCTAAAGAGAGGCCAACGGACTTAAACGTTTGTCCTTAGGATTTATTAATGGTCATTGCAAATGCCATGATGATGGGAAATTGTCTCCTTTGAAGTACAAAAGGCAAGCTACTCTCACTTGGAGCAAAATCTATTCTTGGTATGAAAACTTGTTTCTCTTTATGGGTACCATTCAGAATTTCAGCATTTATGAAATGTTCTTTTAAATCCTGAACAATTTATCTGGTCCGATTACAAAGTCCTTTTTTGGGTTCATATTTCACAGTAACATGACAATGACCCCTTTTTTAGCTGCAAAATATGTGGTGGCATTCCAGATGGATTCTTTTAATAAATTAAGTTAAGTTTGTCTGAGCTTCTTTGTCATCACCAATACACAATCAGCACTGTAATAAAACAAATTTGGTGCATCTATTAATTGTAATATTTCATTATTCAGAAGCAATGCATCTTTATTTTTTGATGTTAATATTATTTTGTTTGCAAGCTCTGAGTAATCCTCGTTAGTGATTCCATTTTGGAATATAATCGATATGAGTGAATCTTTGCAAATCATTTGCGATGGAATTTTCACGGTATTATGGGATAAATTACTTATTTGCTCTGTTTTTTCTTCTCCAATTTTAATTAGCCAATCATTGAATTCATTTTGTCCTTCAGATCTCACATTTTTTTTCTAATTAAAGGTGTGAAAATAGTTTCCATAGTGTACTTGCCTTTTATACATGTTTCTACAATGTCTGTTCGATTTACATGGACAGGTAATGTTTGCTTAAAATCTCCACCTAACAACATCACCTTTCCACCAAAAGTCAAATCATTAGCCATGACTTCGCACAACAAATGATCAATACATTGCAGGGCATGGCATGACATCATTGTTCCCTCGTCTATTATAATTAATTTACTTTTTTTGTTTTTTAGCTTGTAATGATTTTATTCTAATATACGACAGTGATGTTTCCAAAATGGGAACTGGCAGTTTAAATCCACTATGCACAGTTCTCCCACCTTCTAACAATAGTGCGGCAATTCCAGTTGCTGCAAACGGCAGAGCTATTTCACCTTGACTTCGAAATAAAACTCATCAATAAATTATATAGATAAGTTTTCCCCCGATCCTCCGGGTCCATCTAGATAGAAATACTGCTCTTTGAGCATGTCATCATCTAATACATTTTTGATGGCATGAAATTATTGCAAATGTAAAGTGACAATTTTTTCTTCTGTTTTTCAAGATCAGCGTCATAGTTTTCAAAGTTTATTTAATTTATGAATCCTGGATCTGGCAGACTAAAAGTTGCACAACTTAATTCATGAGAAAGAAAAACCTCTTGAATTTCCATTAATGCTTTTAATTCTGTAAAGGACTCATTGTAGTGGACTACACACATATTTAATTTAAATGTTTCCCACAAAGCTAATGCATTTGGAGCATTTACAAATATGCAAATGAATGCACATTGTTCCCTCATCTGCTGTGGCATTTGACATAGTGCTGCTTCTTTTAGACATCTTTCACATTCTGTATCATCAGCCAGGAAGTTTGTGTCGCGCAGCTGAATGAAATGTGTCATAAACTGTGTCATTAACAGTTCTCAGCTGTTCAAAACTTTGTGCACCAGGAACATTTAAAAGGAGTAAACGCAAGCAGAAACATTCAATGTCTTTTGGCCTTACAGTATACATTTTTGGAATAATGTTATTCCCACTCCTTTTTCGTTTTCGCCATAATCCATTAACAAAAACATAATGATATGGAATGTCAATGTATAAGAATTCCCTTGCCTCACAGTCATTACAATTTAATTGAAACCAAGCAGTAAGTGTAGTTTGTCGATGCTCATTTTGTGCCAAAGCATTTCTTTCATTGCCAGCATTACAGTAAACTAAGTGTCTTTGTGGTAAAAGTACAGCTAATCGATATACTGCACGTGATTGATCATGCATTTCAAATTTGAGAAGATTGCTTCTGGCGCACGGACATAACGAGCATCTACATGAGATGCAAGTTCATCATCTATAAGCTCATTTTCTTTTTCATTTTGACCACTTTTCACCACAACCATTGCTGCATCATATCCTTTGTAAATATATTTATAGACATATTTAATGGATTTTAAAGAAGTGCAAGCTTCCACATTAATGTGTGCATTATACTTCATCAGCAAATATGGATTATATAGCACAACATATGGCTGCTAATCACAGGATTGCTTAAAGATGGTACACATACATGTGTAATAAAAACAAAAAGGAGAGATGGTGTGCAGGGGTCTTAAATATATGTACAAACATTGGGTCAGTCCAATGGCATAAGACAGCTATATAAGGCAAGATACTTGAAAGAACAAAGAAAATAAATACACATATATCACTTGGTACATCAAGAAACCCAGCACATGGTGGGGGCGTGGCCTAACGGGACAGCAAGACTTGCCAGACATCAGCTCCATCCCAATACCCACTCAATCCAGGGTAATCTGCCCTAATCCCCCACAAAAAAATACTTTAAACACCAGCACAAGTGTAAGGGGGTGCAGGGGAAGAGGAGTAAAGAAGAATTGCGAAAATCGGGGCTAATTAACACGCCGCATGGTTGAGGCCTAGTGCATCCGGCATCCCCGGCGATCAGCAGCAGCAGTAGCAGCAGCAGCAGCAGCAGCAGCAGCAGCAGCTGCACAGCAGAGGAGTGCTGCAGGGGCAACCCAAGCAGCCCAGAAGCCCACTTTTAACCCCCAACGAGCATCACCTACCACTGGATCAAAGTAAGTGGCTGAGGCCTCCACCACCTGGTCCCCCACTGAGCTTGTGCCAGAGACTGAAAGAGGTGCCAGACTCCATTGAGAGGCTACTCTGGGAGGTAAGAGGGATACACTACACCAGATCCCTCCCTCACCATCCCTACACAAGTAGTGCATAAGCAAAAATAAGCATAATAGGGGCAGCCTAGACCCCAACATCTAAAGTGGCACAACTCTATTTACCTAGAGAGGGCAGGAGGCCATCTTGAGACACATACACCAAGAGGGGCCCGCCCCCAGACAAGGCTCCAAAATGGGTCCCAGACAGCACTAACAGCAGCCTTTTTAAGCCCCACAGGGGAGTCCCCAACTGGACAGCCTACAGCAGCACAATTACTGCCTCCAATGCATCTGTGCAAAGATTAAGATTAAAAGGGGTTAAAAGATTTAAGAGACAGAATCACAACCCAGCATCTCTCCTAACTTAATAAACAACAACAAGTTGTGAGAAGCATGTCACAAATAAGCTAGCAAGACTTATACAGACAAGTTTCACTAGGATTGTAAATATGTTAAACAATTCAAAAAGCAAGATGCAATAACTCACTGAATTATGCAAGTCACCTACATGAGCCTGCTACCAGAAAAGCTCTAGCCCACCTAAACTCTCATGCTCAACTAAGCAAAATCCCTAGCCTGCTTCACCTACAGCACAGAGTCAGAAGACGGCAACCTCTATAGACACCCTCAGGACAAGGCGGCATCATGGCGGCTCGCAGCAGCACCAAACCCAAAAAGAATCAAGCGAGTAGAAACATCCAGGAGTTTTACAAAGCTCCAAACGATGCGTCATTATTCCCGCACAACTCAAACTCGCCGGTCAGAGAGGGAGAGCCGGAAGTAGCACATGCTCAGGTGGAACTAACAGACAAAAACATGGAAAAAATAAAACTGATGTTCCAAGAACTAATGACGACTGCTATCACTGACCTGAAAAGGGAGCTGCATGGCCTGGGACAAAGAACGCAGCTGTTAGAGGAGCAAACAGACCAGATAGTAGAAGCCCAGATGCATGACCAAGAGGTAATGGCCCAACACTCCACACAGATAAAAGAGCTGACTGACAAGGTTGAAGATCTTGAAAACCGCTCACGAAGACATAACATAAGACTGAGAAATGTCCCAAGCAGCATCTCAGACATACTGCAGTACTCAAAATCGGTCATACTTGGGATCATTCCCACAAGCAGCGAAGCAGACTGGGCTATTGAAAGAGCGCATAGGGCCCTTGGCCCAACAAAAGCTAACAACCAACCTAAGGATATAATAATAAGGTTTGCCAAACAAAGCGCAAGAGACTTGATACTCACAGCAGCAAGAAGGCTCAAAGAAATCAAAGGCCCGGACAACTCATCTATACAAGTATACATGGACTTGGCTCCGGCCACACTGCAGAAAAGGAAGGAGATGAAACCCATGCTGGAGATATTGTCCAGCAACAAAATCCTCTACAAGTGGGGTTTTCCATTTTCACTAATTTTCCAGCGGGGCGGATCCACTTACAGAGTACACACAGTAGAAGAAGCTGAGATCCTCCTGAGAAAGCTAAATTTACTAGCAGAGGATAGAGACGCTGAAAGGAGAAGTCCAAGACCCAGACCCAGTCTTGCCAAGATGTGGCAAGTATCGGCCAAAAAAACAAAAACAGCAGCCTTCAGTAGGGGGCCTCTCATGGAGCAAGCTACAGGAGGAGGTCTGGACACCGCTCCGTCAGCCGACTGCGAGGATCCTGATGCTGATCATTGAGAGAGTATTGAACACTTTTTTTTCCCCATGAGCAGGTTGACCCGAAGAAATTGCAGCAAATAGCTAAAATGTTTAAGTTATGTTAGAGACAGATAGATTGTTATATATAGAAATGCAGATCTAGCTGTAGCGGAGCTCTTGAGGTGACTTAAATGATTTGGAGGGATGAAGATTAAGGGGAGTTTTGAGCCCTTAACAACTCCCCAGGTAGAACCCCCAGGAGGGAGTCCTCTCCCTAAGAGGTCAAACCCAGTAATGGGAGCAATAGCTACTGGCCTCAAGGTATGGAAACAGGTAGGGAGACAGGGAAACTACCAAATTGTTAGGACATGTTTTAACCAGTTTATTGAAATGTTGAATCTAAGCTTCTGTATCTCTTTTGCTTTTCTTCTTAGTCTATCCAGTTTACAGGTGGTCTCGGCGCCCAAGACACCCAAGGGAGGTTCCCGGTGCAGGTCACGGTCCTTCAGCATTCCACATCCAGGTAACCTAACCGCCACACACTCCCCACTGAGAACATATAAAGCTAACTACACAAAAAAACAATGGCTGATGTAGAGCACACCTTTTTAACACACAATGTAAGGGGCTTCAACTCTCAATTTAAAAGACGCAAAGCTTTCCTGTTCTATAAAAGATTCCATCCATCTGTCATATTTATGCAAGAGACCCATTTCGCCCAGGGCAAAGTACCCACCTACCTTCACAAGGAATTCCCAGTATTCTACACTTGCAACCAGAAAAGCAAAAAAGCAGGCTTAGCTACATTAATACACCGTGATTTCCCATTTGTAGTCGAAAAACAAACCAAAGACAAAGAGGGTAATTTTCTAATTTTAACAGGAACCATCCTAAACCTCAGAATCTCATTGGTTAATATCTATGCCCCTACCATAGCGCCCACCAGAGCCCTCACTAAATTACTAAGTACCTTGAAGCAAAAAGACTGGGGCAGAATCATACTAGGAGGTGACATTAACCTTACGCTCGAGCCTTCTGTAGACAGATCAAGAGCAACCCATCCCACGCGCAACTTGAAACAGCTCAAAACAATTCACACACAAATGAGGGAGCTAGAGTTGATTGATGCCTGGAGAGGACTACACCCCTCCTAAAAGGAGTATTCTTATTACTCCCCAACTCACAATTCCTATTCCAGAATAGATGTTCTCCTAACTCATACCTCGCTATTTAACCACACAGTGGATGCCCAGATCCACCCTTGCCCTTGGTCTGACCACGCGGTAGTTAGCATCAAAATTCAACTGGGACTTAGTCTCACAACCCCTGGGAAGTGGAGCTTAAACGAGGCACTTCTAACCAATCCCGGATCGCTAGCTCAAATAGAACATGACATTCAAGATTACTTCACGTTAAACATGGTCCCCGAGGCAAATATAGGGTGGGTCTGGGTAGCGCACAAAGCATACATTAGAGGCACCATAATTAAAATGGCAGCTGCCAGAAAGAAACAATGCATTCAAAAAGAAAATGACTTATTTAAAAAACTGCAGTACTTGGAAAAAGCAATTCAGGCCAAAGCTCCTGGGGTCTCTAGAACCCAGCTAGACAACGCTAGACTAGAACTAGATTCTGTACTAGCCGCTAAAACTGAACAGGCCCTTAGGAAAACTAGGCATAAGTTTTACGCCCAGGGTAACAAGCCCTCCCCTATGCTTGCACGCAGACTCAACCTAAAGAAAAACTTAACTCATATCACCAAAATTAAAACGGAAAGTGGAGAAATTACAATGAACCAATCGGAAATAAAAAAGACATTCCATAAGTGCTACCAAGAAATTTACTCAGCAAAAACAAAAGCCAATAACTTCACAGTGCAGGAATTCCTTAACAGCCTAGACATTCCCAAAATCTCGGAGGGGGAATTAGACTCCCTAAATGCAGAGATAACCCCGTCCGAAGTTATTGACACTATAAAAACGCTTAAAGCAGGAAAAGCCCCTGGCCCGGATGGCTACTCAAACTTATATTATAAAAGCCTTGCAAGACACCTTGCCCCACACCTAAGCAAATTATTTAATGAGATGCTATTAGGAGAGCCAATGCCAGCCGAGCTAAACCAGGCAGATGTAGTCTTTATCCCTAAACCAGGAAAGGATACTTTAAATCCAAGGAACTATAGGCCAATATCCCTGTTAAACGGGGACAATAAAATCCTATCTAAGCTAATGGCAGCAAGGGTAGCCAAATTCCTCCCGAAAACTAATACACAAAGACCAAGTGGGCTTTGTGCCGTACAGACAAGCTGGGGATAACATACGACGTATTCTAAATGTCTCCCACATAGCTAAAAAGGCGAATATACCTCTCAGTCTAGTAGCCTTAGATCTAGAAAAGGCATTCGACTCCGTTGAATGGCCTTATTTACATGCGGTTCTAGATAAATTCGGCATCAGAGGCAAATTTACAAATCTAGTAAATACATTATACAAAGCACCGACGGCAAGCCTTAGGCTTCCAGGGGCTAATAGAGATCTTATAAACATCCAGAGAGGTACGAGGCAGGGATGCCCCCTGTCCCCGCTACTATTCGCTCTAGCCATCGAACCTCTCGCTCAGGCCATTAGGACATGCCCCACCATACAGGGTATTGAGGTGGGATGTCAACAAATGAAATGCAGTTTGTTCGCAGATGACATCTTGTGCACGCTTACAAAACCGGTAACCTCAATAGCAGCCCTTATGGACTTAATGTCCCGGTTTGGGAACTTGTCAGGCCTCAAAGTTAACGCAGATAAATCTGAAATAATATGCATGAGAGTGCCCTCAGACCAGGTACAAGCCCTAAAAGAGGGACACTCGTTCTCATGGCCAAAGGGAAGTATCAAATATCTAGGAGTTAACCTCACACCAGAGCTGTCAGCTTTATACAAAGAAAATTATATCCCCCTTTACAAAAAATTACAAACAGATCTACTTAGGTGGAATAGATACAACCTGTCATGGACAGGAAGAATAAACGCTTTTAAAATGAACATGTTACCCAAAATCTTATACTATTTTAGAACACTCCCGATTAGAATACATAGAGGAGATCTAGATGGCTTCCAAAAAGCGGTATTCCGATTCATCTGGCAACATAAACACCCGAGAATCAACAAGTCCCTAATGTATAGAGACAGGGAAGCAGGGGGTTTGGCATGCCCAAATTTGATACACTACTTTAAAGCAGCCCAGATTTCCTTCCTACCACAAGCCCATTCCAGTGAACACCAACCAATGTGGGTATCCCTAGAGAACTATCAAATGAAACCCTACAAATGGGATAATATCATTTGGTCACCGACACTCCCCCCAATAGCAAAATCAGGCTACAATAATCCAATGATTAAATTATCCCTGCAGGAGTGGAGAGGGGCGAACTCCAAGCGGCAGTTAACACACTCCCTTTCATCTCTCACGCCAGTCCTTTCGGGGTCCCAGATTATGAAGGAATTAGGGGGGTCTCAAAAGCGTGGTGGCTCTCGCGGAAACTAGACCTGCTAGGGGCATGGTTCCAAGACGGCAACCTTTTAACCTCTATACAATTCATAAATAAGTACAATCTACCAGACAGGGAGAGATTTAACTATAACAAGATATGCCACAGGGTCCAAGAACTGGTCAAATCCTGGGGTCCCCCACAGGACACCTGGTTTGCGAAAGTATGTGCGCAGAATCCCCTAGCCAGAGGCATAATTGGTACCCTTTACTCGCTTGCCAACAAGCCACTTAAAGACCAAAAGCCTAAACATGTCCTACAATGGGAACAGGAAATGGGAGTAGAATGGGACACCCAGAGATGGGGAAAAATACACAAGGCACTGACTAAAGGCTCCCTCTTCTTTAGCTATTTAGAAACAGCAACTAAAGTACTACACAGGGTATACATGACACCTGACAGGCTAAATAAGATAAATCCGCTTTCCCCTCCTGAGTGCTTTAGGAACTGCTCAGATAGAGGAACCTTGGGCCACATCTGGTGGGACTGCCCAAAAGTACAGGCCCTGTGGCGAAGGGTAACTGCAATGATCTCTGAGGTATTAGACAGGGAAATACACCCCTCTAGGGAGACATGCTTACTGGGAATGCCAGTACTGAACGTTAATAAGAAACATAACAAGTGGATACAAATGGTCATGCTGGCAACCAAAAGCCACATTGCAAAGAATTGGAAATCACCCCATTTAGACGCCCAAGAGGTTATAAAAAAATTAAACCACATCATGATTTATGAAAAAATGACGCATTCAATAAACAACTCCCTCTCCACTTTTAGTCAAATTTGGGACAGATGGGTGGAGTCGGACAAAGCTATTTTAATTTAACAAAAACTTGATTTAGAGTGGAAATTAGTACACTAGGAAGGGAAGGCGTAATTGGATGAGGCAGAGACTCCAGGCCGGGGTGACGGGTGTCTTGGGCGTTGACAACTACTGGCGAATTGAGTAAACTGAAGAAGATAGACAAGAAGAAAGAGAAAAAAAAAAAAAAAAAAAGCAAGGAAGATACAGGTAATAAGTTCATTGACTTGTTTATTCATTGTTTGTTCGATGTTATACTTCCCATATACTAGGTGAATAATGTAATTCTCGAGCTATGCAAAATTGAACATCTATATATATCTACATGGAAAGACAACAAGTTAGCTGACATGTAAGAATTTGACAAGTTTAGTATTGAGAAGTCAATTGCTAGGGAAGGAATAGCTAGCAGGCGTTTCCTGCAAAGTTGAGAAAACGGAAAAAGGTTATGGTGGACACATAAAGCAGACACCCAAAATTGTCAGGACAGGATAATCATTATTGACAACAAAGTTGTACAAGATATCTAAAACGATGTTAAAAAATCCTATTTATGCAAAATTGTGTTGGACCTGCGAGTCCAACAATATTGTGTTATTGAGCACTGCTTATGTGTCAATAAAAAGATTTAAAAAAAAAAAAAAAAAAAGAAACCCAGCACATATGGTTTTACTGAACAGTGAAGTGCATATTTGTTCATAAGGACAACATTACGCCCAGTGCTTGCGATTAGTTGAATTCAGCCTGCCTGTAGAGATAAAGTCCCACGTGGGGTCGATCCTGCACACCTCCTCCCCCTGGTCCTGACAGTCCATTTCGCTCCAGTTATGAGTTTAAGGCCTGATTACGTCCGCGTTTGGATTCATAAAGGGGCGTGTCTTAACTGGTAAATATATATAAAAATGCTGAAATGAGGGATTCTATCAGGATTCTTATACTGTATATATAAACACATACATGAAGAATGATGTAGCAGTGATTGTCCAGTAGTCTAGATGAATAATCAGAGTATTGCATTATATAGTGATACCATTTTTATTGGACAAACATATTCATAGTTTTTATAACAAGCTTTCGAGAGCTTCCTCTCTTTGTCAAGTCAGCGGTAACACTGATTATAAATTCCCATAGAAGGCAAGAAATACCAGGATTCAGAAAATAATGTTCTGTTCAGCTAACTGTGCACAAGTATGCAGAGGTGCAGATCAGAGGAAATAAATTGGGGTCTTAAATTGTTTCACATGTTTTTTTTTTAAATGGTATTTATTGTGAGAAAAGGAAAATACACCACATCCAAGCAGACATTTTTAGAAATAATATAATACAGAGGTACATTGTGGCATGTAACATAAATAATTTTATTTATCTTTTCCCAGTTTCTTTGTTTTTTTTTTAAATTATATTCTTTTTATTACGTTGTTTCTGAAGTAAGCTATATCAGGTTTGTAACAAAGAAAAAGCCAGGGTACATGAATGAATTTCTGTGAACTTTATAAAGGTTATTACAGGAATCCCACCTAGTTATGTGTATTTGATGAATTTGGTAATACTGACCCTCTGGAAAGTCGCCTTTCCGGGTCCTTTTGTGAAATATTGTATTCTGACCCGAAATGGGTACTTGAAATTAACTTCTGTAGAATTTATGAAGGTTATTACATGATTTCCACCTAGTTATGTGTACTTGGTGTATTTGGTATTTTTGACCCTCTGGAAAGTCACCGTTCTGGGTTATTTTGCGAAATATTGTATTTTGGCTTGGAACTGGTACTTTAAAGTAGTCTCTGTCAAATTTATGAAGGTTATTACATGAATCCCACCTTGTTATGTCTATTTGGTAATACTGACCCTCTGAAAAATCGAAATATTGTATTTTGGCCCAGATCAGGTACTTGAAATTAGTTTCTGTGGAATGCATGAAGGTTATTACATGACTTTCCAGAGGGTCAAAAATGACTTTCCAGAGGGTCAAAAATACCAAATTCATCAAGTACACATAACTAGGTGGGAATCATGTAATAACCTTCATAAATTCCACAGAAGTATTAGATCAAATTGGTTTTGGTTCTTATATATGGTTCTCAATATTATCTAACACATCCCAGAGATATTGTCATTGATTTCTTGTATAAATGGACTGTTCCGTTCCAGCTTTTACACCGTCCCCTCTACAAAACACAGCAGCTGCTTGAAACAAGACCCCGGCCTAAACTGCCTGTTCGGGAAGACACAGCTTTCACTTAGAATTTTGCTTGGTTCAAGAACGAAAGGACATTAATTCAAAGTTGGTACAATTACATTTGTTCAGTGATTTGCCATAAATACAAGACGTGGAGTAACCGTCATGGCTGCAGCTTGTCCTCAGACTTATAACATAGGTTTACTGTGCCAGGGGAAAGGGGCCCACTGGGATGGGTTAACATTGGGGATATTGTGATTTATGTGTTAGTCCTTGTTATGCCTGTGTAAAGCTGCCTGAGTGCCACTGGGTCCATACTCCATACTGTGGTACCCATGTTTATTGTTGGGGTGTGCGTATGAACACGATGGGAGTGATAGGATGAATGTCTGTGTTGTGCTTTGGGGGGCTCCTTTCCCCTTTTTAGATCTTAAATCAGAGGTGGAGCTACCAGTGTTGCTTGTGGTGTAATGCACCAGTGCCCAATTTTTTTTTGAGGGGGGGGGGGGGGGACGGACGGAGAGTCCTATGCATTTTGTTTGCAGTCATTTTTTTTCTGTAGTGTAGGAAACCTCCTGAGGTCCCCCACCCTGGCCCAACCCACCACTGTCCATATGGGCCCCCTTGGCTGCAATACTCAGGAGCCCTTTTTCTAAAATTTTAGAAGTTGTATTTATTCTTACAAAAAAATAACATAAAACAGTGCAAAATAAAGCCTAGCTTCAATTGAAGCACTGACTAACTCTTTGCAGCAGTTCCCTCACTGTCCAAAATAATGTCCAAACAAAATAAAGTCTTTGAAACTTGCTGGATTTGAAGTCTCTCTTGTTGCAGGGAATTTCCAAAGTTGACTCTGGTGTATTGTAAACACTAAAGCTTGACAGACTGGCCTTTTATAACGCCAATCTGCATGTCAAACCAATAAAAGGACATGTTCTGTAAATTACATAATAATCAGATTAGGAGATTGAGACAAAAAGAAACCGGTTGGGGGGATACCGAGCAGAGTACACCATCTACAGCCCACTGGCAAACAAACTCATCTATTGCCCCAGTGGACAAAGCCAGATGGTACTCTGCCCGGATACGTGAGGTGCCCAAAAATAAATATGTGTGGGGAGAAATGCAGCCAGAACCGTAGGAGGAGGCCCCTCAAGAGTGACAAGAGGGGCTGCAGTCTGTCGCAACTAAAATAAATATGATACACAGACTCTCCCTTGCCACAGAATGGAAAAGTGGAGGGAGAGTCTTTGAAATTAGCCAAGTACTCTCTCGTGCTCAGTGCACCATGGAGCACTCTCCAACTCAAGTCCCCGGTGGGTCGTGGAACTAAAGTAGAATAAAGCTCTCTCCACCGAGGCCTCTTGCCCTCGTCAGCTGGGAATACCCGCCTCCAGATGGTATTGGGACGGGTCACAAGGGCAAGGAAGTGCACTGTATGGAGCACGAGAGAATACAAGCTCTTCCTCGGCATGCCGAGGGTATGGGGATAGGAGGAGCCTGAGGGGAAACACACGGCTTGTGTCCAATGCAAACTTCCGGAGAAGGGTGTTAGAAGGTGCATGTGGCACTCCGGCTTGCAAAGCCCAGCGAAGGAAGGTGCAAGAGTCAGGGGAGATGGCATTCTTAATCTCCTGGAGCAAGAGCCTCGGTGTGACACCCAAACGGAGCGCAAGCTCCTGAGGTGACACCCAATCGGAGCGCTCGTAGTCCAGAAGATCCCCGACTTGTGCCTGACTAAGGCGGCGGATGATACTGGGAGACTGTAACAACGGAGCCCCTACTGCTGGATTATATAATAGGGGCTCCGTAAATATTTCATCCTCCAAAGGCATGCCTTGCCTGGTCACGGAGACCATGCTCCAGGCCTTGAGGGTTTCCTGGTAGTATGCCGGCAACAACGAGAGGTCTCTCCCAAACACCTCGGGTCTGATAAGAAATAATTGCCGGTCATACCCCAGGTTGCCCAACTGGCGAAAAAAGCTGGAAGCCAGTGCGCACCACTGCGAGAGGGATCTGCATATAGGTATCTCTGCAGGTACTGAAGGCGGAAGGTGGACAACTGGGAGCGCACACATACCACTCCCTGCCCACCCTCCACCAAAGGCAGACTTGCCACACCCGCAGAGACCCAATGCTTTCCAATCCAGAGGGAATCTGACAAACAAACTCCTCTGGATGTTGCTGACAAACTCGGGGGTCAGACTCAGCCGGTGCCAGATCTGAGAATCCACCAGCTGCTTTATCACTAGAGTCCGCCCCCAAAGGGATGGACCCCTTCATCGTCCCAGACGAGAGAGGACACTGTCCTCTAGCTCCCTCCAGTTGTTTTGGACGGAAGCATCCTCAGCGGATAGGTAGACCCCCAGATACATCTGCCTCCCACGAGATGTTACCGAATGTGGGAGGCAAAGAGTCCACCTGTATAGAACCCTCTATAAGGCCTGTGCATTTGGACCAGTTGATCTGAGCAGAGGAAGCAGCTGAATATACCTCCTGGCACTCTTTTGCCAGCTCAAGATCAACTGGGTCCTGGGCCACGAGGAGCACATCATCAGCATAGGCTGAAATGACGATCCGTATGTCTGGCTCCCTAAGCACCAGCCCTGTGAGCCTTTTCCTCAACAGGCAGAGGAAAGGCTCGATGGCCAGCGCATATAACTGTCCAGACAAGGGATATCCTTGACGTACCCCTCATCCAAATACCAAAGGTGCTGTTAGGGACCAATTGATTTTAAGTAAACACTCTGCAGAGGCGTACAGCGTTGTTATATAGCCCACAAATTGTGGGCCAAAGCTGCACGCCTGCAGAGTGGCTATGAGGTAACCATGGTCCACGCTGTAAAACGCCTTCTCCTGATCTAGGGAGAGAAAGGCGAGTGACAGACCAGACCTGCGAGAGTATTGCAGGAGATCCTGGAGCAGAAAGATACTGTCAAAGATAGTCCGGCCCGGGATCGCATATGACTGGTCAGGGTGAACCAATTCTGCCAGCACAGATCCAAGCCTACGCAAGATGGCTTTCGCTACTATCTTATAATCTGTGCTGAGCAGTGAGACCGGTCGCCAATTCTTAATAAGGCGGAGATCCCCCTTTTTGGGCAGCAGGGCAAGTACTGCCCTGCGACAAGTCAGGTGAATCTCCCCGGTCTCCAGGGTTTCCCCAAGGACCAGATGGAAATCAGGTCCCAGAGTCTCCCAGAAAAATTGGAAAAACTCTACAGATCTGGATTTCTCACAGGACATGGCACGGAGGGCTTCAGAGAGCTCTTGAAAAGATATTGGCATATCAAGCTGCTCCCTTACACCCTCACTGACTTGAGGAGCCCCTCCCATAGCACCCTGCAGACGTCTGGAGAAATAGGATCCGGAAAATAAAGATCTTTATTAAAAATACTGGCTACACACATATGCCCCCCTGGCCTGGTGTCGTTCCAGGTCACAGAGGACACCTTTCCTCTCTACATACTCTCTCTGCAGGGATTGGTCCCTACAAGTGAACAGCCTCTGCTCTAGATGGAGCACCTCCCGCCGGAGTGACTCTAGCTCGGCTTTGCGCTGCCCACTCGCACCCTTGGTATATTCCCGACACAGAAGTCGCAAATGAACCTTGCCCACGTCACACCACTGTTTTAATGTTAAGTCCCCCTTGCAACCCCTCCAGTCCGTCCAAAACTCCTGGATCAATGTCACGAGCCCCTGGTCCTTCAACAAGGCATTGTTGAAGTACCAATAGGTGGCTTGTGGCGCTTTTGGCGTGAGCACCACTGTCATATACACACAGTTGTGGTCTGTGAAGGGAGCCAGCCTCATGGCACAAGAACCGGCTCGTAACATATAGTGACTAGATATATATAGTCTATCGATCCGAGAGTGGGTCACCAGACCGGCTCTCACCCTGACGTAGATGAAGCCGCCTGATGACCCTGAGTTCTGTTCTCGCCAGACATCCTCTAAGGCAGGGGTCACCAAACTTGGTCCTGGAGGGCCGACCCAGGCCTGGATTTGTGGATATCCTTGCTGCAAACAGGTGAGTCAATCAGGATGGCTGAAGAAACAAGATTCTCACCTGTTTGCAGCAAGGATATCCACAAATCCAGGCCTGGTGCGGCCCTCCAGGACCGAGTTTGGTGACCCCTGCTCTAAGGAGAAGCGGGTGATTTTTTTTTACTTTTGGAGCAATTGATGGGTCTCATTTTGCCAATTTTCATAAATTTCTTTCCAGCTACAAAATAAGTTGATTTACGTAGAATTTTGGGGTGATGGTCTTATGTTTGTTCCCAAAGGTTTTTTGCTAATTTTTATCCAAAAAGTTCACAATGTAAAAGTGATCTAAAAAGTCTCACTGCCCTTTTTGCAACTTTTTTAGATATAATAGTTTAAGGGAGATATAGAGAAATCTGACTGTAACATCTAATATCTACTCACCACTAATGGGGAACATTCACAATTACAGGGAGTGAATATATATATGGTTAATCTATTTACCTTTATTATTAATTAGCCACTTTTCGATTATATAGGGAAAAACATTTAAAGTAAAAGAGTTCACTAGCGACTTGCCCGTCATAAAATGACGGCAATAACATTTTAAGGCTGGCAATGCTGTTTGCCATAGAATGTGAGGCTCCCCCCCCCCCCTCTACTTGGCATGCCTCGTGATGAGCAACTTTGGTCTCTCCCTCCTCTGCTTTACGCAAGCCCGTATCTTTTAACATTGCATGACGACAACTCGCAGTTACTACAACTATTATATGTGATAATCTCACTGTTTGCTGCTTAGAGGACAGAAAGTAGAGGGCTCATACCATAAAAACCTTTAAATATATCAATCAGTTTCCTAAAGTTCAGCAGTGAAATATCTTCCACAAAAAGAGGTATACAAGAACAAGTGCTCTTCATTTCATCTTTGGGAGATAAAACATATGGTGCTAATGTGAGAAAGTACTACTTTATAAAGCAGTATAACAGTACAGTAACTGTGACCTACTGTATGCTTTTGGCCATGTGTATAGCTGCTACCTGGCTTTTAAAAGGTGTATGGGAGGTTTATGGATTATGATGCACCTGATAGAGAAGAATCAGTAGTGTATGCAAACATTGTTTAGCATGAAAAAATACCCAAACAAACATTAATAAACTTAAAGTTTTCAAAAATGTTTTGTAGTTGCTTTTGAGAAGGAATGCCCCTGAAAATCCAAGCTAAAAAAACCTACTTGAATGTAGTTTTTCTATTAGCTAGTACGAGGTGCCTATATGTGATATATGGTTACATAGGTCTTTCTATGGTTATGGAGAATTTTTCCCTCTTCTATTCATATTATATTTCTGCAAATCTATACACAGCCTTATACTGTACAGTTTTCTCCTGTTGGATTAAGCCCGGTATATTTTGACTGTTTTTAGCTATATAGTACACAAGGAATAGTTCTTTGCCTGATAGCTGCAGCTCTTGTTTTATTTTTCTATATTTAAATTATTGTGCTATTAAGACATGGTTATGGTGTTTTTTGTCTTTCGTATTTATACGTTTCAGTAATGTCATGTAGAGATTTGGACTTTTAGTCTAATTTATTTAGGCCTTAATAATGCTTTATTTTCCCACCCCTTAGCTGAAAATCTTTGGAATTTCTCACATGTAGTGGCATAGGAGGGCGCAGAAATTGAAAGTTAAGTCTCTTCTTGGTCCCTCCTACTCATGTAAAAGTGCCGTCCTATTTTCATTTATTTAATGACTCAAAAAAGAGGTGAAGAGGAAATTACTAGACCTAATACCACTGCTTGAAGTTGAATGGTTGAAGTTTGTCCTACCTTCTAGTATGAGCTACAAGCCACCCATATATTACTAATGACATAGGACTATCAGTAGATAATCTCTTTTTTTAACAGAAGAATGTATTTATTATACATACACAGTGCCAAAAAAATAGGTAGTAGACTGCACCATTAGGGTTTATGTTATCAGTAACATGCTAAAAAGCATACTTATGATGATAAAAGGAAAGAAGTTGAACCACTATAAATAAATATTTTTGAACTACAGCAAAGTATTTAATATTTCACTATTTAACTCTTTTAGCTGTCATGTGTTTCTGGCTGAGTCTGACCCCCGAGCTTTTTTTGTCTATGTTATATTTATACTTACCTCTATCCTAGCAGCTGTACTTAAGTACACTGTTGCCCTTAGCTGCTTCTTACAAATCTCTTTGTGGTCTATTACTGATTTCTAAATTACATTCCAACACAACACTGTGTAGATGGGCACCGCAATGCAGCCAATCAGAGAAGCATTGTTATTCCACAGTGGTATAATGCGTAAGCAATCAAGGCTTCTGGTAGTTTTCACAAGTGAGACAAATAGAGCCAGGCTACCCATAGATGACTGCTTAGTCTGCCTAATTGGAAACCAGCCCTGACAGTCAAACTAACAATGATTAATATTTTACTTGAATCACAGTCACATTAAAACATTTTGCACCAGCTCACCATTCCCTGCCACTACTGGGCTCCTTAACCTATAGGAATGCTGTTCTTCTTGAACTGTGATATTCAATTCACTGAGCCCCATTAAATTAGAAGCCCGTAGCGGCATCAGCACACCCGCAAAGGCTACAGGCTTTAAATTCAGCTGTGTTACAGAGCTATTAAATTGAACCATGCTGCGAGTTACGTGCCATAGACGCAAACCCGTAAACCATTCTTGCGCACATTGGATGTGCGGCCGTGAACATGTTCAATTAGTCAAACCTGTAGTTACAGGTTTAGACTGAGCCAATGGCAAATGATATTGTCATCATTACGTCACTGAAAAATGGAGGATAGATTTCAAAGCCTTACGGGTTTCAATTACGAGTTTTGATTGGACCCACATTCCAGAAATAATGTACTATTAATACATCAGTAAATATTATATTCTAGTCCATCCATTATATGTATTTTTTTTTTTTTATTGAGAGTTTCAAACAGTACAAAAATCAGCAATATATAAATATAGATACAATTATAATTCGCATATATCACTTGATTATAAAGTCCAGTTGTAAAAAAATATTAAGTATTGGTTAACTACAAACTTCATGATTATGATGGACAGTGAGGTTATAATAAATAAATAATGGCTACAATTATCTGATACAGTCCTTTTTCCCCTTTCTCCTTTCCCCTTTCCTTTCCCTTTTTTTTCCATTATATGTATTAAAACACTGATTGCTGGGATCAATATAATACGGAAATGAAACAGAAAAATTGGTATTTTATATATTTTTTTGCCTGTAACACACAGATTGTAAGCGGGTTGCTTTACGGGGCCAATTTAATAGCTGTAAGTCTTGTGGGATACGGTTTTAAACGTTGAGGGAATTTAATAGTGCTGATGGTTTAGAGATTCATATATAGGACACCTCTGACTTTGGGAGGGTATTAACTACCCATTTAGCCACAATATTTAGTTATCCATCCTTCCTGTATCATGTTATTTGTCCACTATTACTCCTTTGTTATTCTAGATCATTCACACCAAAAAATTGTATACACTGTCATCAAGCCCAGTTCCTGTGCAAAAGTAAGTTTAATATTGATATAGCTTTTTAAAATCAATTCTACCTGTGGTTGGGAAATACAAAGGTCCTATAGTGTGTCTGAAGACAGGTTGAATTTTTCAAATGCAACCTTTTTGAGTGAGAAACCTATGCCTATGTACTATGCCGATGCCATGTTGTAAGGACCTGAAGTTTAACATTGCCTCTATTGAGTCAACCAGCATTTCTCACAGTTTAAAACAGCAAGAGAATTTTTTTTTTAATTTTAAAGTAATTTTAATACCGGATCATTCATTAGCTTAGACAATTCCTCAGAGGAAAACTAATTGGAACTGCAGCCCAATCAAGCCAGGGCACCTGATCTTCAACAGGATGATTTAAAAGCCCTACAGACAGAACTAAGGGGGTGGCTTTTGGAGTGAGAAAAAGATTGTTTGTTTGAAAGCTGGTCTGCTGAGCAAAGCAAAGTTGGTTTCCAGAGCAAAGCAAAGTTGGTTTCCAGAGCAAGGCTGACAGCAAGAGCAAAGACGGGCTGCAGAATAAGGCAAAGTCAGTTTGCTGAGGAAAGCAGTTTAAAGACAAACTGTTTTTGCCTGGAAGCTAGCCGCAGAGAAAGCGTTTTTCAAGTTTAAAGCCTGTGTACATTAACCCCATGGAGAAGGCAGAGGTACAACTGCGAATTGGACAGAATTTTTTCAAAAGACTATTTATGGGTCCCTGGAGGTTGGAGCATTTCGGAGAGACGGGCGGGCCGAATGCTCTGCATTTTTTATAGATAAAGAGATTGAAAAGTACTGTGTATGATTTGGTATAACTTTAGCTGACAATCTATTGTGTGGTCTAAATATTGGACTTTTAATAAAATAATAAAAGAATACCTGATTTCCTGGCTTTTAATCTATAATATAACAGGTTAATCTACCACAACTGGTGTCAGATGTGCGATCCAGGTCCTTATACCAAAAGAACACCCACAAAAAAAATGGAGGAGGTTGTAAAAGCCTTGTTACAAGCCACAGCAGCACAACAAGAAACAAATAGACAACAGCAGGAATTTAACAGATTGTTGGCTAACCAGATGACACAAAGCCAAGCCAACTTACAAGAGATAATACACCAAACCAAACAACTTGCAACTACAGGAACAAGAGAACCTGTTATGGGATTACAAGCAAGTCACCACATACAAAAAAATGAGTAAGGAGGACGACGTGGAGGCCTACCTGTTGGCTTTCGAAAGGAATGCAACACAGGAAGCCTGGGCTCAAACCCAGTGGGAAGGAATACTGTCCCCATTTCTGGTAGGAATAGCGCAAAAAGCCTACTATGATCTCACAGCAGAACAAGCGACTGATAACAAATACCTAAAGGCAGAGATTCTAGCCAGAATAGGGGTAAATCCAGCTGTTCGGGCTCAAAGGTTCCATAAGTGGAAATACAGAGTGGACCGACTGCCAAGAGCAAATCTTTGATTTACTGCACTTTACGGGCAAATGGCTATGTCCAGAAAAAAAGTAGTGGAAATAGTAGTACTGGACCACTACTGGAGAGGATTACCTCCAGGTATGAGAGAGTGGGTTGGACAGTATGAATCACAGTCCCTGGATGAACTAGTGGCCGTCAAACGTCATCAAGCTGTAAGAAGCATCTCAGCCAAATCATCGGTAGAGAAATCAAAATCCTGGAAACGTGGTTTATCCGTAAAAAGTCGGCCTACCGAGGGAGCCACAGGGACCTACAAAAGAGAAGCTCACAAAAACCGACAAGAGAGAGGCGGAGGAGAAAAATGACAATTACATATGGTGAAGTGTTTCCAGAGAAATGGGACATATGGCAATCCAATGCCCAAATCGGGATGAGCCCATGTAGTGCAATCTTTGTGATTTGGCAATTCACTGTGATGTAGTTAATTTAGTCGGCATGACTGAGCTGAAACATCTATTTATTACAGAGGTAATAATAAATGGCCAGAAAGTAAAATGACTGATTGATTCCGGAAGTGCAGTTACCCTGTTGTGCAGAAGAGCAGTAGATCCAGATAATGGGAGGCTAGGAAAAAGTGTGGGCATCTCCTGTGTGCATGGAACAGTAATGAACTATCCAACAAAAACCACATGGATTGATGTTAAGGGCATAAAAGCCCAAATAACAAATGTACTCCAATTTTGAAAATCTCCTAAATATAGAAAGCTGTGGGACGAGTTCCGAATCTATATTGGATATCTTCCCGTTTGAGGATAATGAACTATTCTCCAGCCAGGAAAAGGTTCCGAAATTTTGAAAAGAGAGATGAATGGGAAAAAAAAGGGGGACAGAAATAAAAAAGAGACAAGGCCAAGAATAAGCCCTGACAGCTTCACAGACTACTCATGAAGAAACAGCAAAATTGGAAGGATCTTCTTCTGACCAAGAGATGACCCCTCCGAATCAAACAGAGATTGAAGAGCTCCTGGAGGTGGAGAGTTTCGGGAGAGACCAAGCAAATGATCCTCTTCTATAAAATGTCAGAAGGGAAATGGTAAAAGTTAATGGAGAAATCATACTGGAGCGAGAAAATCCCCAGGGTCCACACTTTGTGTTAAAAAGAGATCTCCTATATCGCGTGGTTAAAATAGGAGAAGACATCATAGAACAATTACTGGTACCTCAGGGCTACAGAAGAAACATATTAGAAATGGCTCACAGTCATCTTTTTGGAGTCCACCTAGGAGTGAAGATAACCTTAAATCAGTTAATGAAAAGATTCTATTGGCCTGGAGTATATGAAGAAGTACGCGAATACTCTTTATCTTGCCCAGAGTGTCAGCTAGCAAGTCCACGTCCCCATCTAAAAGCTCCCTTGATACCACTTCCTGTGATAGAGGAACCTTTTGAGAGAATAGCGATGGACCTTTAACGTCGGCTACCTCTAAGAGTATCGCAAAATAAATGCTACTTCTTTTTTCAAGAGTAGGAATACCAAAAGAGATACTAACGGACCAAGGAACATTATTTGTTTCAAAGCTAATGAGGGATTTGTTCAAACAATTACAAGTAAAAACTCTGTCCAATTCACCGTTATACTGCTGCCGTCTCCCTGGGGTTAATGTACACAGTCTTTAAACTTGAAAACCGCTTTCTCTGCGGCTAGCTTACAGGCAAAAACAGTTTTACCTTTAAACCGCTTTCCTCAGCAAACTGACTTTGCTTTACTCTGCAGACCGTCTTTGCTCCTGCTGTCAGCCTTGCTCTGGAAACCAACTTTGCATTGCTCAGCAGACCAGCTTTCAAACAATCTTTTTCTCACTGCAAAAGCCACCCCCCTTAGTTCTGTCTGTAGGACTTTTAAATCATCCTGATGAAGATCAGGTGCACTGGCTGCAGTTCCAATTAACCCTTGCTATTCAAGATTTGATATACAGCTCTGCTCAATCTCAGGCTTATATACACCCCTTGCTTGACTCTGTTACAAAATATATATATATATGTAGACATACTGAATATGTATAAATAAATAGTACATGTGTTCACATTTGAATGTCTAAAACAAGTTAAAAAACTTGTTTCATGCCCAGAATTCCGAGAAATACAGTTATTACATTTAATTCTGGGAACCTTGGCAGGAACATGCAAATGTGCCCACAAAGGCTACGCTCTTGCAATCCATAACTATATGAAACATGGCTTCCCTTAAGCATATGCCCAGTGCGTCAAACAGCTTTGAGCAAAGCTAAGGTTGCATTATACACACAAAAAAACAAAGTTAGAGGTGCTCAACCAGAGATCGAACTAACCTTAATAGGTTAGTTCAATGGACATGATAACCCACTCTGACAGCAACCTCTTTTAGCTCACTGTGCCCTTCACAGGGATAAATATCCTGTAGTATATCAGTCTAGTCCCACTCACTAGAGTGACCCGGCCCCGAAATACCAGGCAATTCAACCCTGAAAAGGAGAAACAGCAAACCCCAGGTTTGGCCTTCAGTGGGCCTCAACAGTGAGGTGTAGATGAACTCCCTAAGGCACAGAGAGCAAGGGATCCACGACCTTGCTCACTGCGCCTTAGGCAATACAGCTGCACCTCACTGATGAGGCCCAAAGAGGCCGAAACGTGTCTGGGGTTTGCTGTTTCTCTTGCTCAGGGAGAATAGCCTGGTATTTTGAGACTGGATCATTATTCTGAGTGAGACCAGACTGATATGCTACAGGATATTTCTCCCTGTGAAGGGCACAAGTGAGCTAGAAGAGATCTATAGAAAAACCCCACTGAGGCATTTTTCTCTCTCAGATGAACACCTCTAATCTTTTGTTTGGATTATACACAAGACAGGAATCCCACCCACGTGCAGCCATTTCAAGGTTACTGCCTATCATAGTTGTGGGGCCGGATCCTTATCTTGTATAGTGGTTAATTTGAGTAGGTAGTTCACCACAACAATCACTGAAGAAATGACACTTTGCTACAATGTAAAGTAGTAATTGTACAGCCTGTATAACAATGTAAATGTGCTGCCACCTCAAAATAACTCAACACACAGCCATTAATGCCTAAACCGTTGGCAACAAAAGTGAGTACACCCCATAAGTGGAAATGTCCAAATTTGGCCCAATTAGCCATTTTCCCTCCCCGGTGTTACAAGGTCTCAAGTGTGAATGGGAAGCCGGTGTGTTAAATTTGGTGTTATCGCTCTCACACTCTCTCATACTGGTCACTGGAAGTCCAACAAGGCACCTCATGGCAAAGAACTCTCTGAGGATCTGAAAAAAAATAATTGTTGCTATACATAAAGATGGCCTAGGCTATAAGAAAAGTGCGAAGACCCTGAAACTGAGCTGCCGCATGGAGGCCTAGACCATACAGTGGTTTTGCAGGACAGGTTCCACTCAGAAAAGACCTTGCCATTGTCGACCAAAGAAGTTGAGTGCACATGCTCAGTGTCATATCCAGAGGTTGTCTTTGGGAAATAGATGTATGAGTGCTGCCAGCATTGCTGCAGAGGTTGAAGGGGGGTCAGCCTGTCATTGCTCAGACCATACGCCGCACAATGCATCAAATTGGTCTTCATGGCTGTCATCCCAGAAGAAAGCCTCTTCTAAAGATGATGCACAAGAAAGCCAGCAATCAGTTTGCTGAAGACAAGCAGACTAAGAACATGGATTACTGGAACCGTGTCCTGTGGTCCGATGAGACCAAGATAAACTTATTTGGTTCAGATGGAGTTAAGCGAGTGTGGCAGCAACCAGGTGAAGAGTACAAAGACAAGTGTGTCTTGCCTACAATCTAGCATGTTGGTGGGAATGTCATGGTCTGGGCCTGCATGATTGCTGCCGGCACTGGGGAGCTACAGTTCAGTGAGGGAACCATGAATGCCAAAATGTGCTGTGACATACTGAAGCAGAGCATGATTGCCTCCCTTTGGAGACTGGGCCGCAGGGCAGTATTCCAACATAACAAGCCCAAACGCACCTCCAAGACGACCACTGCCTTGCTAAAGAAGCTGAAGGTAAATGCGATGTTGACTGGCCAAGCATGTCACCAGACCTAAACCCTATTGTGCATCTGTGGGGCATCCTCAAACGGAAGTTGGGGGAGTGCAAGGTCTCTAATATTCACCAGCTCCGTGATGTAATTATGGAGGAGTGGAAGAGGACTCCAGTGGCAACCTGTGAAGCTCTGTGACCTCCATGCCGATGAGGATAAAGGCAGTGCTGGAAAAATAATGGTGGCCACACAAAATATTGACTCTTTGGGCCTAATTTGGACATTTCCACTTAGGGGTGTACTCACTTTTGTTGCCAATGGTTTAGACATTAATGGCTCTGTGTTGAGTTATTTTGAGTGGAGGAAAATTTTCACTGTTATACAGGCTGTACATTTACTAGTTTACATTGTAGCCATTTTTTCAGAGTTTTCACATGAAAAGATCTAATAAAATATTTACAAAAATGTGAGGATCGCTATCTTATTGTGTTGCGGTGAAAGGCCTTGTGTACTTGAATGAAGTTGTGACTTATACCATGTATGGTCACTCGAGTTGGGCAGGTCATTTCAGAGAGGTCAGACAAATCATGGTCCACTGGAAAAGGAACTGGCAACCCGCTCCAGTATCTTTGCCAAGATAACGCTGTGGATAAGCACGACCAGAGACATAGCACACATCTGAATGACTAAACATTATAAACACACACACATACATCTATATTTATAAAAAAATATATATATATACTAGCGACTTGCCCGTTAAAAATTACGGCAATAAAATTTTAAGCCAGGCAATGCTGTTTGCCACACAATGCAAGGTTATGGCCCCTCTGAGCACCTTTAGCCCCCTATGAGCGCATTCAGCGTTCATTGCAAGCCTCTCCCCCCGATTCGTTTAGGGGCCTCGTAATGAGTGTTACTGACTTGGGTTAAGTGTTACTGCCTTGGGTTGAATGTTACTGCTTTTGGCCTCGTTTTCATCCAGTTATGTTTTTTCGGCCGCCATTTTGTTTCTCGCTTAGGCGATTTTAGATCTTTTAAAAATGCCAAAGATGCTTCAAATTAACTTGCAACCTCACTCACAGGCTCCCTGGCTCTCCCACTGTGCTGTGTGTGTAAGTTAATTTGAGGCATATTTGTTTTGTTTTTTTGGTCTTTCGAGTTCCGGGCTTCGGCCATTCAATTTTCTATTTTTTTGCGAGGTCCTCGACTCCCGCGAGCCATCCTTCAGCGCTTATTGCAGCTAAGTCCTACGGACCTCATGATGAGCCCTGCTAAGTGGTGCGGGCCTCAACCCCCGCGCGAGGCCTGCAACAGGACGACCACTCGCAGTATGACAACTATATTAGTGATATATATATACATATATATATACATATATATATATATATATATATATATATATATATATATATACATAAATATACAGTTAGAGGTAATAGTTTGCTTTATTTAAATATATATATATTTATTTACAATACGGGAGGTAGGTTCCTTATCTCTCTTTATATCTCCCTTATTTTTCCCTATCCCTATCTGTCCCTATTTTCCTGTCCCTCCCCAAAAGTTCCCCAGTAGCTCCTCCTCACCATCTCTCTGTTTGGCCAGATAGTTCTTATAGCCGGGTCTCACGAGATCTTGCGATATTATCTCACAAGATTATCTCACGTGATCTTGCGAGACCCTAGTATTAGAAAATAGCCAAATGGATAGGAGGTGAGGGGAGCTGATGGGGGAAACTGATAATCTGGGGAGGATATTTCCCCCACATCCCCCCCGGTTCCTACGCCCATGATGGCGATAATCCAATGGAGATCATCGCCCCAATGCTGCATTTGGAAAAGGGCTGAGTGTCACTTGCCACGTGTGAGAGGGTCCTCTTTAACTAAAGAAAAGAAAGAATTTATAATTTAATTTATATAATTTATTTATGTAATTGAAAAACCTCTGTTAATATATTACCAGTAATAAGGAAGGGCATAATTAAAATTACAAAATGTATTTACGCAGGTAATAAAACATGAAAAACAACAATTAGAAAATAAAAAATAATAACAAAAACAACTGTAGCCTCATTCAATTTAGAGGCTGTAACTTCTGGGATGTAGGCCGTATGTCAGCGGGCCCGCAGTGTCCGCAACTTACGGTGCTATTCAATTGGCCAAGCCTGTAAGTCCCGTACCGATAGCACACATCGTAAACCATGCTATCATTTGTAGCATTTCGGGGGGGTGAACATGATCAATTAAGCAAGCTTGTAACTCCCGAGTAAGAAACAGCCAATACAAATGGAGCCTGTCAACCATATGTTAGTAAAACATGCAGCCCTATTAAATGCCCCTAACGTGTAAAACCGTAGCCCGTAGCAAGACTTAGAGCTATTAAATCAGACCTGTAAAGCAAGCCGCGCACAACTTGTTGCTTAAGGCTGAAAAAAGCCTCCGGAACGTGGAACTTCGCTGCCGCAAATCCTTTTTATGCAGGCTCAGAATTATAAAAATCAGCAACTACTTTTATTGCTGTGCCTAGCGCAGTAACCTCTGCCGCTACCTCAATCCAAGCCTGAGCCCTAGGCCCAGGCTTAACTTCCCTCCCCCTGCAAGAATGATGGGGAGGCCACGAATGGCGCAGAGGAGGACCACATTCTCCCAGTGCGTATAATTGTGGGCCCTATGTTTGCCTTTAGCCCCTTACCCTCTTGACTGTGGACAGGAACCCTTGCCTCCCTGACCTGTCCCAAAGGCCTGTCTCTTCCCTGAACTACCACACTCTAGGAGCAGGCCCTTTCCCCTCTGTCCCTCTTCTACATGTGCCTGACGCTCGGGCCCCCTTTCATCACCCACCACTGACTCTCCTACTCTCCCCCCTCCTCTCCTTCCTCCTCACCCGCCTCTCCTCCCTCCTACTTCTCCTCTCCTCCCTTCTCCTCCTCCTCTCCCTCCACGCCCTCCTATCCTCCCTCCTCCACCTCCTCTGCCTCCTCCTCCCCACCTCTACTCCTCATGGCCACCACATGCTCCTCTCTCTCCTCCTCCACTCTCCTCTCCTCTTCCCCAACTCTCCACTCCTCCCCCCTCCTATCTCCTCCATCATATCACCAAATTAAAATAATGATAAATAAAAAAAAAAATGTCTGTACATGTGTGTTATTAATAACTGTTGGAGGATGGGGTGTGGGGGATGGGATGTGTGTGGTGTGACCTAACTATATATGTCTCTATGTGTGTTCTTTAACCTATTGCAAATATGTGTAATCTGTAAATATGTGTAATTCTTAAGTGTAAATCCATATGAAATAAAATATTAAAATAAAAAACGCAAACTACCTCTCTCCAAATAACTCCTGCTCTGTCTCTCACTATGAAAACCCACCTTGTCCAGGACCTGCGTGCTAACTCAAAAGAAAATACAACACAGTCAACGCATGGGAGTGTGTAAATCAAATGTATAAGCTCCCACTGTCAATCATATTCATCAAGACCGCTTTTGATTGGCTGAGACGCCTGTGTTGCATTGTGTTATTCCGCAATTGGATGGTTATGGCCAATCGCTGCTAGTCAGTCCCCTTTACAGCTTGCAAGCGCGGTTAAGGTTTTTGGGCTTGCATCTCAAGCCCATAAGTCGCTCCCAGTTTGAATTTAATAGCTCTGTAACTCGGTCAAATTTGAAGGCCGCAGCCGTTGCGGGTCTCACATTGCACTTACAGGCTTGGAATTTAATAGGGCTGATAGAGGTGACATGTCAATCAAATAGCGATTCAGGGTCCGATATGCGATCAGACCCGCAAATCACTAAATATTAAATATGAATGAAGCCAATGTAATAGTACATGTGGGTGGCCTGACATGTATTAACTCATTGATTCCTGAGATTGATATAACCCCAAAAATTATACATTAAAAAATGTAATTTTATATTCCATATTTACAGGCTTGAGACTGTTGTGCAATTAATTATAATGTCTTACATTGTGTTCCCCATCATTTACAGTGCAGTATTGCATTTGGATTAGCATTTAAAACGCTCCGAACATTTCTTTAACCCCTTCCGAGTTCTCCTTGGAACCCGTAACTTGTGGTTCGACTTTTGCCATTTGCGGCCTTGCTTAGCGAGGGGGAATCGGTGGAATTAAATAGCGATTTGCGATTTTAACGTTTGGAACTCTAGCGGCTGTGAAAGATCAAAGGCTTGGAGGGGCATTAACTTGCAATGTTAACCATTGCAATGAATTGGAGGCCGGAGCCTGTAACCCGATCGGAGCCCGCAAAAAGACGCCCATTGAGTAGCAAAATAACTTACTGCCTCCATTTCCAAAGCAAGAAACTCCTGATGCCTCAATTGAATGAGGCTCCTGGTGTTGATGTCCCATTTCAATTATTAGGAACACATAGATCATCTCTTTACCCCAAAACCTTCTGCTACAACAACACACCCCCGGATTGTAAAGATTCAGGTTTCCTAATGCCCAGCATGCAGATCAGGATCACCTTTAATGGAAATAAGGAACATGGGATCACAGGGTCACCTTGATCAGTACCGATCTGCAGCCTTATGAAATTGTGATTCGGCCAATTGAATAGGGCTCTATATAAGCACATAGCATATTTTTTACAGACATTTTTAGTTAGTGAATCCAAAAGCAAGGTCTTCCCTAACTAAAAACTTCTAAAAAAAATGCTATGTGCTTACATAGAGTCCTATTCAATTGGCCGAATCGCAATTTAATAAGGCTGCTGTTCTTTAATAGGCTTGAGCCTACCCGCAGATTCAAGATATCATGAGTTAATAGCTTATTGACAATAATAACACCCTTTCCCCTATCCCCTTGTTCTTACGATAGACCATTCCTCAAAAAGGAACACACATGTTGAGTAACACAGACATACTTTATTCTTCACACACATATTTAACCAGTACATTATCCAATCCACTTTAACCCCCTCCCTTTCAGCCATCAACACCAGTCAATTCCTACCCCCCTGTTTATCTAACCCATATGGGGCTGATTCATGGGTCGAGATTAGCCATATCTATCCCCTCCCTGACTTCCAGTGTCCAATAGTCTGCTTATGTTCCTTGTCTGTTTATTATGGTCAACTTTTTACAACTGTAGGGGGAGTAAGTAGCCAGCTGGTACTGGGAGGCTGGTGGCTTGTTTAGGAGCTGGTACTTCTGGGAAAAATGGGAGTTAAGAGTTTACTTATTTCACTTATGATTAACTAAGGGAAACATCCAAGATGGAGTCTAAAGAGACTTGGTATGATAGTGTCATATTCTAGCATATTCTGGCCACTACCTGAATGCTTTAAGACACTCTGCCTGCTAGACCAAAATACTCCCAGAAAGGGGTTCTTGGAGGTCCAGGAAACATAACGAGAGTCTGAGCCCTACCATTACAAACACATAATTGTAAAGATGTCACAGTCCCTTAAAGCAAGTTTCATGGCCATTGTGATAGCATTTAAGGACCCATGGGCTAGTGCCCCTTTCTGATCAGTTGTTTCCATAAAACAGTGTCCAAGAGTTCAGGTGTCCAGGAGGATCATGACAGGGAGTAGCTGTCACAACCTGCTTTTTGGGACCATGATCCCTACAACCAACGACCGATAAGGGCCCAAAAGTGAAGATGAATCAAAGAGGTATTACTTGAATCCTCTCTTCAACCCTTGGAATATGTCAAGTCTAAACAATCTATCACTCACTTCAGACAATTATAAAGTGGGACATTTCAATACACTTCAACTTTTTTGGTGGCAGGGTAACACATCTCATTGAAGAAGAAGATAACACTCACTCTTTAGTGAGATAACGGCTGGATAAGGGAGACAGTAAAAAGGGGAGTGCGCAGGGGTGGGGCAGGCATGGTCTGCTCATTGATAATTTGAAAATAATAAAATAGAAGGCTATAAAGACAAGCACACATACTTTATCTCTACGTTGTTAGTTGCACAACTATTTTTAACCAATATTTTTGAAAATAAGGGGCGTAGTAATGAACAACCCTAGCCCAAACTGGTAAGAAGTGTCTAGAATGGATCTTTTTAGGTAGGGAATAATTTGAATTGTGAGCCTATACCCACAGTTAATGTGTTTCAACTCAAATGAACAAACACATGCTCAAATTTATACTAATACTAGCGACTCGCCCGTCAAAAAATGACGGCAATAAAATTGTAAGGCAGGTAATGCTGTTTGGTGGAGACGTGCGGTGAATGGGTGTTGTGTTTATGGTGTGTTTTTTTTTGTGTGTGTCTATTTGATTGTGTATGGTAGTGAAATAATTAATACATTAATAAATGAATATACTTTACCTATTTGGAAGTAATATAGGCCGGAAGCATTGTGCTGAAGAGCTGACAATCTGTTTTGATGTTCCTGCAGCATATAATGTAGGTTTGCACGGTTGTGGAGCTGAGGTGTAAGTGTCAGCAATGTGTGCGGTGTGTAGTGTAAATAGGCTGCGTGTGCGAGGGTAAGCCGTTAGGATAGCTGTGTACTTCCGCATTCTGTAAGGTAGTGTTGTAAAATTGCGGCTAATGTGTATGTGATACGCGGGTGTGGATGATGTAGCGTCCTTGTTAATAGTGTATCTTGTACCTCGTACAGCTTTTTGGAAAATCTGTATGTGCTTGGTGGTGTTTTGCATGTTTAGGGTCCTGTAGCCTCGTTTTCTTGGGGCTGAAATTTTTTCTCTTGCTTCGGGGATTTTTGTGTGTGTAAACCCTTTAATTTGTACTTAAATTGAGGTGTAACTTCACTTGCAGAGGTCCTGGGTGCCCCCTTGCTGTGGGTAAGCTTTTTATGTATTTGTTGTGTGTATTTATTGTGTTTTTAATGTTTTTCTGTGCGCGTGGATCGGGTGTTAAGGTCGTATTTTTGCGAGGTCGTAATGTTTTTTTTCTAAGTCCCGCAGCTCGTATTTCTGAATGGTAAGTCCGTAAGTTTTCTGGTGTAAGTCCCGTCTGCGGCTCACTGCAGCTGACCTGGGAGCCTCCACCTCCGCAAATGCGGCCCCTCGCTTCTCGAGGGTCCGCATTTGCGGGCCTAAAGTCGTAGGGACTCGTAGGGATGAGCGCCTACAGCGCTCATCACCAGCGCAAGGAGCACCTTTGGCACTCCTTGCCATCAACTGCGGCCCTCGCTTGGCACTATTTTATTGTACTATTTTTAGTTGGATGCTGTTCTTATGTTTAAAATGATATAATAAAAAATATAGAACTTTCTGAAGTTAGATTGCAAATTTGCATTATCTTTTTTGTGTGTTGTTAATGTCCCTTTAACATTATGAGTTAGTTTTCCTTTGTACACAGTAAAAAGCGGAAGTAACCCTTTGCTTGGTAATGTGACAGTTTCCACTCCGTGCAGAACTGTAGTTTTGCGGGTACAAATTTGCATTCCAGTGCAGATCTGTGGAGTCCTCTTCTCATCAGTATAAGCACCAATTGTTTTTAATTCTAAACTGAAAAGGCACAACCTAATATACTGAAACAATGTTCTAAATATTAATGATGCTTGTCCTGGCCTGTTTAATTTTACAATGTGTGCTGAAACCTTGTCATTAAATCACAATTCTGCAATGTTTTACAAGCCTCTGTACGCACAACCAACAGAGACGGATTTTATTATCACCACCAGTGGATGGCAACAGGTGGCCTGTGGGCCTTATACGCCCCCCCCCCCCCCCAACCTGTTCTGTACAGTGGGGGAGCATATCCCTTTTGAACCATACAGTGTCAATTGCACATCTCCATCACTAGCAAATCACTCTCTCTTGCACTTATCTAAGTTTAGGCACCCCTGGCTGATTTTCTTAAAGTGAAAAGAAGTAAAATAATAGTAATTGTGGCATGTGCAAATGTTCAGGTAGCCTACTAAGACCCCTATTTAATTCCAAGCCCGTAATTACCTTCACACTGCCCGTATGTCTGCGGGTTAGAAATTTGTTATAGTTACAGATGCTCTATGCATCAATTAGCTTCAGATGTTCAGTCACTTGCTTAGAGGAGGCCATGATTATTGAGTGTTAGCTAAAGGTTTGAAGCGTCAGAGAATGTATTAAACTTCGGAATTGTCATCAGCTGCCAGTCCCTAAAGACAATTCTTCACCTACCTAAGAAATAACAAGTTAATTAGGTTCTGAGACCTTACAACGGCAACTGGAAAGTTGCCCAAACGTTTTGGATATCCCACAACTATGCAAATTTTTTTAATTTGGTTGCTGCAGAGGTTGTGTTTATTTCAATTAAAAAATCAACAAAATGTGTAATTTTGCCAGGGTTATATGCACAGGACATGGCAATGTCCAATGTACACCTACATTAAGCAAAACTAGTAACACTGGTTATATCAGCTGATGCTGACTCTACTTCCTTCTAAAGTAGCTGGCATACTAGTCTTGGTGCACGTGCTAGGTGTGGGAATACTGAGTGCATATATTTGAGTTTGACCTCTCTTGTATGACATTTTGCTCTGTTGCTTATGCATATCATATAGCCCAATGCATGCAACCAAGTGTAATAATAACGGTTTTGCTACTGTTTGGTCATTTTCACAAAACCAAAAAAAAACAGTGATCTGAGAGCTGAAGAAATGTTTCACATTTATAAGATCTCATTGTGCTGTTTAATCTCTCTTCTGAAGTTGGTGGGAGCTGTGGAAAGTAATACTAAGGGCTCAATTACATGGCTGACCTAATGGGGGTTATTATTCGAGAATGTAATGACCTATTACATTGTCCTCACGTAGGAAATGATATACTTGTGACCAGGGAGGTTGTACGTTAGGGAAAATAGCTTATGAGTCTTGCAACTGTCCTTATGTTTATATGTAAGCACCTCTACGAGTATAAGCAGCAAGTTAAAGCCAATAAACACAATAGTCCCCATAACAACCCCAGTAATTATTGCTACATGGAGTTGATAAAGTACATAGACTTCCCATACAAATATGGACTGGGCCATGCTGCAAAAGCTTAGACAGTTGAGGCGGCTCTGTATTAAGCAGTTATTTAAGGTGTATTGTAGAACCCTGGTTTAACCATTAGCAAGGCTTATTTTGTGCTTCCGGGTGAAAGTGCCTTGTGTTTAGTTTATTCAGGTCCTGTAAAATTCTTCTTTAGGCTGTGTTTTATGGTACTGGGATCTTTTATGGGTTTTGCTGCTCTTGCAGGAGTTGAGTTTACTGGTAAGGATTTGGCTCACTACGAGCACTCGCAAAGCCTTACGAGAACACATAGCATTTGCCGTAATGGAGCCATGTAATCACACTGTAGGTTACTTCACTCATAGAGGAGGGAACACTTCACATGTAGCATTTAAGGATATAATTTCTGTGCACAGGTGAGTGAATCAGTATGAATCAGGATGATGCAGTGATAATCTCACCTGTACGCAGCAGGGATATCCTCAAATCCTGGCCTGTGTGGGTCTCACCAGGATGGAACTTGCCCACCCCTGCTGTAGAACATGCACAGTCCTAGCAATTCTCCTGGACATTCACAGAAAAAAAGGAGAGGAAAGATGAAAGAAAGTGAGATAAGGATGAGACAGATTTATCCTTAATGGGTCGCTGTAATTGTCCAGTTTCATGACTTTTAAATTGTAAAGATAATAATATATTACTTTTCGAGCCCAAAGACTGTGGGAAAATCAGTAAATATATTCACTGTAAATGGTCTCATAAATGTCCAAATTAATTTTAATCACAATAAATTGAAAACATATAAATAATAATAATTATCTTTACTACTGCTGTTTTTTTTCAAGCATTTAAAAGAGTATGTTTCAAGCATTACAAAAGCAGTTTTTTTTGCATAAAAAAATATTTAGTAACACCTGTATAAACTTAATTGAAACTAACAGGAAATGCAGACTGCATATGAACGTCTGTAGATCTCACTGGCTACCAGACGGCAAGTCTCCAAGAACAGTTAAAAGGACTCAACAATAAGTTGATTTAATTTTAAATAGCATTAAACAGCGGTTATACATTGTTCTAGACGTTTTTCTCTAGAGAGAAAAGAATTGATTTTCCTGTATACTAATATGCGCCTCAAAGTATTTGATAATAGTGGGAGATGGGTCTAACTACCAGATAACATTGCAGACAAGCAGACTATAATCCTAATTAGCACAGCAAAGCAACTAATTAATATGCGTGAGCTACTCATTTGCATATAAATGCAGGCACAACAACAAGAACCTTTCCAGGATGGATTCACAACATATATCCAGTTGTTCATGCTCTTTAAGATTAATCTATAAAATTACTGTATTTTGCGTCACAGAGTCCCTTTAAACTTCCAAATACGTTTTTGTGCCCTGGGACCTTTATTTGAAAAACACACTGTAATACATTATCAAATACCATCCTTCTGATGCAACAAAGAAAAGCATTTTTGCATGTCCCTTTAAAAGTCATAAAAACTGAATCATTACAGCAACCATTTGCATGTAGGGCCTTTCTTTCAAAAGACGGGCATTTTGGGGGGATTTACCTTCCAAAGAGGGACTGTCTCCAAAAGAAAAGCAATTGAAAGGTAGGGGTCAATATAATGAGTTTAAAAAAAAAATCCACATAACATCAACACAGGAAGCAAATAAAAAAAAAAAGTTAGTTGTTAGCTCTTCAGGCTATTGATTGCTGGATATATAAATTACAAATAGACATAGGGGAGGGAGAAGGGGTGCAATAGACACAGGTAATGGAGAAGGAGGAAGAGACACCAGGGAGGGGATGGAGGAAGAGACACAGGGGAAGGGGGAAGAGACACAGGGCAAGGGAGAGGGGGGAAAGAGACACAGGAGGGAGAAGGGGCATATGAGACACAGGGATGGGGGGGGAGACAGGGGCAGAGAACAGGGGAGGGGGGAAGAGACACAGCGGAGGGGAAGAGACACAGGGGAAGAGAGGGGGGAAAGACACATGGGAGGGAGACAGGTAAAGAGACACAAGGGAAGGGGGAGAGACACAGGGGAGTGGGGAAGGAGGGGAAGGAGAAAGAAGGCAAGAGAAACAGGGGAGGGAGAAGGGGGAAGAGACACAAGGGAAGGGAGAGGGGGAAGAGACACAAGGGAAGGGAGAGGGGGAAGAGACACAAGGGGGGGAGAAGGGGAAAGAGACACAGGGGAGGGGGGGGAAGAGACACAGGGGTGGTGGGAAGAGACACAGGGGAGGGGAAGAGGGAAAGAGACACAAGGGAAGTCAATATTATAACATATAATACAAAAATAAGCACTTTATGACATGTACAATCAATACAAGGGATTTATAAAGTGTATCACATAAAATAGTTGTGCACCAAGAACCTTGGTCACGTTTGCGGCTTTGTCACACTTTGCGAGCCTTTGCAAATCGAGGTGAGCCGTCGACCGTGCAGGACAGGCTGCAATGAGCGCCTAAGGCGCTCATTGCACTGCGAGCCCTGCAGGACTTAGGGCCTCATTCAAATGCAATTTGGCCAATTGAATAGGGCTCTATATAAGCACATATAATTTTTTTTTTTACAGAAGTTTTTAGTTTGTGAAGTCCTATCCAAAAGCAATGTCTTCACGAACTAAAAACTTCTGTAAAAAAACATGCTTTGTGCTTATAAAGAGCCCTATTCAATTGTCCAAATCGCATTTGAATGAGGCCCTAAGGCTGCAATGAGCTCATCTCCAGCGGAGCAAGAGGGACCTACGACCTGTACGACTTAGGATCAAAACCCGTACATGCACTGTCTGCCTCGCAAAAAGCCTGAGTTTAACGGCCGAACCACAGAACTCAAAAGACATGAAAATAACAACAAATATGCCTCAAACTAACACACAGCACAGTGGGAGAGGCAGGGAGCCTGTGAGTGAGGTCGCTAGTTAGGTTTAGCCATAATTGCCTTTTTTACACGATCGTAAATTGCCTAAGCGACAAAAAAAATGGCTGCCGGAAAAAAATGCAACACAACGAAAATGAGGCAGAAGGACGTAAAAAGGAGCCCTAAGCAGTAATACTTAATCCAAGCCACTAACATTTACCACAAGGCAGTAACACAACTCAAGACAGTAACACTCAAGCGAAACGCCTATAAAGTACACAGGGTGAGATGATTGCAATGAGCGCCGAAGGCTCTCATTGCAAAACACACAATAAGCGCCAAAGGCGATCATTGAAAGCAGGAAAGTTGCGCCAAAGGCGCTCAGCATGGGCCTAGCGATTAGCCCCAAAGGTGCTCAGAGGGCCATTAGCCTCGCATTGTGTGGAAAACAGCATTGTCAGGCTTACAGTTTTACTCCCGTCATTTTGACGGGCAATTTCCTAGTACTATATAGGACTGTACAATGTGTAGTATTCCTAGCACAGTGCTCAGCCTTACAGTGACAGACATGACATCACCAGGCCATGTGCATGTTTGGTCCTCAGGCCTCCTGCACATACCCAGCCCCCTGGGAGGGGCTCCATTAGAGCAGGCTCTGTGTACTGGGGGAGGAGGGTGTATGTCAGTGACTGTGGAAGGGAAACCTCACGACTGACAGGGGGAGAGAGAGGAAGTGCAGAGCAGGTCGCCCCCTCCCAGTGCTGCAGATCTACCCGGGCACACACACACCATGGCACAGCGGGACTAGCTGATACCCAGCACCATCCGTCACTTACCGGCTGTGGCTGAGGATCTCTGGGCTGAGCACATACACTGGAGACCCGGGGAGAGACTGCAAGGGACAGCCTGGACATGGAGTCTGCTACAAACGGTACACAGCCTGGGGGTATGAGAGACAGTGCCTGTGGTATGAGAGGGTGCTGGGAGAGAGCCTGGGGGCATGAGAGAGTGCTGGGAGAGAGCCTGGGGGCATGAGACAGTGCCCGTGATACAGTGGAAAGGACGTAATACACGGTGTTATTATTACTGCGAGCACAGTGTGTAAGAGGAGGGGTTATAATAGCAGTCATGTGCAGTACTGTTATATCCGTCATAATAATGACAAGAGCGCCTAAAGAGTGTGTGCTCCAGGCACCTAAATATAGTACATGGTGAGCACATTCTCTCTATTAGGTTGTTTGTTACATTTGTGATGGTGCCCTGGACCCGCTGCCATGTACAGCCAGAAGTGAGAGCAGCTGAAGGTCACTAGAGCACACACTGCAAAATACTGAGCCTGCTACACACAGTATATACACACTACATGTGGAGAGAGCCATGGGATAAATACTGATCCTGCTACACATAGTATATACACACTACATGTGGAGAGAGACATGGGATAAATACTGATCCTGCTACACATAGTATATACACACTACATGTGGAGAGAGCCATGGGATAAATACTGAGCCTGCTACACATAGTATATACACACTACATGTGGAGAGAGCCATGGGATAAATACTGATCCTGCTACACACAGTATATACACACTGCATGTGGAGAGAGCCATGGGATAAACACTGAGCCTGCTACACACAGTATATACACACTGCATGTGGAGAGAGCCATGGGATAAATACTGAGCCTGCTACACATAGTGTATACACACTGCATGTGGAGAGAGTCATGGGATAAATACTGAGCCTGCTACACATAGTATATACACACTACATGTGGAGAGAGCCATGGGATAAACACTGAGCCTGCTACACACAGTATATACACACTGCATGTGGAGAGAGCCATGGGATAAATACTGAGCCTGCTACACATAGTGTATACACACTGCATGTGGAGAGAGTCATGGGATAAATACTGAGCCTGCTACACACAGTGTATACACACTACATGTGGAGAGAGCCATGGGATAAACACTGAGCCTGCTACACATAGTATATACACACTGCATGTGGAGAGAGTCATGGGATAAATACTGAGCCTGCTACACATAGTATATACACACTGCATGTGGAGAGAGTCATGGGATAAATACTGAGCCTGCTACACATAGTATATACACACTGCATGTGGAGAGAGTCATGGGATAAATACTGAGCCTGCTACACACAGTATATACACACTACATGTGGAGAGAGCCATGGGATAAATACTGAGCCTGCTACACACAGTATATACACACTACATGTGGAGAGAGCCATGGGATAAATACTGAGCCTGCTACACACAGTATATACACACTGCATGTGGAGAGAGTCATGGGATAAATACTGAGCCTGCTACACACAGTATATACACACTGCATGTGGAGAGAGCCATGGGATAAATACTGAGCCTGCTACACACAGTATATACACACTACATGTGGAGAGAGTCATGGGATAAATACTGAGCCTGCTACACATAGTATATACACACTGCATGTGGAGAGAGTCATGGGATAAACACTGAGACTGCTACACATAGTATATACACACTGCATGTGGAGAGAGCCATGGGATAAATACTGAGCCTGCTACACACAGTATATACACACTGCATGTGGAGAGAGCCATGGGATAAATACTGAGCCTGCTACACATAGTATATACACACTGCATGTGGAGAGAGCCATGGGATAAATACTGAGCCTGCTACACAGTATATACACACTGCATGTGGAGAGAGTCATGGGATAAATACTGAGCCTGCTACACATAGTATATACACACTGCATGTGGAGAGAGTCATGGGATAAATACTGAGCCTGCTACACACAGTATATACACACTGCATGTGGAGAGAGCCATGGGATAAATACTGAGCCTGCTACACATAGTATATACACACTGCATGTGGAGAGAGTCATGGGATAAATACTGAGCCTGCTACACACAGTATATACACACTACATGTGGAGAGAGCCATGGGATAAATACTGAGCCTGCTACACAGTATATACACACTGCATGTGGAGAGAGGCATGGGATAAATACTGAGCCTGCTACACACAGTATATACACACTACATGTGGAGAGAGCCATGGGATAAATACTGAGCCTGCTACACACAGTGTATACACACTGCATGTGGAGAGAGCCATGGGATAAATACTGAGCCTGCTACACACAGTGTATACACACTGCATGTGGAGAGAGTCATGGGATAAACACTGAGCCTGCTACACACAGTATATACACACTGCATGTGGAGAGAGCCATGGGATAAATACTGAGCCTGCTACACACAGTATATACACACACTACATGTGGAGAGAGCCATGGGATAAATACTGAGTCTGCTACACACAGTATATACACACTGCATGTGGAGAGAGCCATGGGATAAATACTGAGCCTGCTACACATAGTATATACACACTGCATGTGGAGAGAGCCATGGGATAAATACTGAGCCTGCTACACATAGTATATACACACTGCATGTGGAGAGAGCCATGGGATAAATACTGAGCCTGCTACACATAGTATATATACACACTGCATGTGGAGAGAGCCATGGGATAAATACTGAGCCTGCTACACAGTATATACACACTGCATGTGGAGAGAGCCATGGGATAAATACTGAGCCTGCTACACAGTATATACACACTGCATGTGGAGAGAGCCATGGGATAAATACTGAGCCTGCTACACATAGTATATACACACTGCATGTGGAGAGAGCCATGGGATAAATACTGAGCCTGCTACACATAGTATATACACACTGCATGTGGAGAGAGCCATGGGATAAATACTGAGCCTGCTACACATAGTATACACACTGCATGTGGAGAGAGCCATGGGATAAATACTGAGCCTGCTACACACAGTATATACACACTGCATGTGGAGAGAGACATGGGATAAATACTGAGCCTGCTACACACAGTATATACACACTACATGTGGAGAGAGCCATGGGATAAATACTGAGCCTGCTACACATAGTATATACACACTGCATGTGGAGAGAGTCATGGGATAAACACTGAGCCTGCTACACATAGTATATACACTGCATGTGGAGAGAGCCATGGGATAAATACTGAGCCTACTACACAGTATATACACACTGCATGTGGAGAGAGCCATGGGATAAATACTGAGCCTGCTACACACAGTATATACACACTGCATGTGGAGAGAGCCATGGGATAAATACTGAGCCTGCTACACATAGTATATACACACTGCATGTGGAGAGAGCCATGGGATAAATACTGAGCCTGCTACACATAGTATATACACACTGCATGTGGAGAGAGCCATGGGATAAATACTGAGCCTGCTACACATAGTATATATACACACTGCATGTGGAGAGAGCCATGGGATAAATACTGAGCCTGCTACACATAGTATATACACACTACATGTGGAGAGAGACATGGGATAATTACTGAGCCTGCTACACATAGTATATACACACTGCATGTGGAGAGAGCCATGGGATAAATACTGAGCCTGCTACACAGTATACACACTACATGTGGAGAGAGCCATGGGATAAATACTGAGCCTGCTACACATAGTATATACACACTGCATGTGGAGAGAGCCATGGGATAAATACTGATCCTGCTACACATAGTATATACACACTGCATGTGGAGAGAGCCATGGGATAAATACTGAGCCTGCTACACACAGTATATACACACTGCATGTGGAGAGAGCCATGGGATAAATACTGAGCCTGCTACACATAGTATATACACACTGCATGTGGAGAGAGCCATGGGATAAATACTGAGCCTGCTACACATAGTATATACACACTGCATGTGGAGAGAGCCATGGGATAAATACTGAGCCTGCTACACATAGTATATACACACTGCATGTGGAGAGAGCCATGGGATAAATACTGAGCCTGCTACACATAGTATACACACTGCATGTGGAGAAAGTCATGGGATAAATACTGAGCCTGCTACACACAGTATATACACACTGCATGTGGAGAGAGCCATGGGATAAATACTGAGCCTGCTACACATAGTATATATACACACTGCATGTGGAGAGAGCCATGGGATAAATACTGAGCCTGCTACACATAGTATATACACACTGCATGTGGAGAGAGCCATGGGATAAATACTGAGCCTGCTACACATAGTATATACACACTGCATGTGGAGAGAGCCATGGGATAAATACTGAGCCTGCTACACATAGTATATACACACTGCATGTGGAGAGAGTCATGGGATAAATACTGAGCCTGCTACACACAGTATATACACACTGCATGTGGAGAGAGCCATGGGATAAATACTGAGCCTTCTACACACAGTATATACACACTGCATGTGGAGAGAGTCATGGGATAAATACTGAGCCTGCTACACATAGTATATACACACTGCATGTGGAGAGAGCCATGGGATAAATACTGAGCCTGCTACACACAGTATATACACACTACATGTGGAGAGAGCCATGGGATAAATACTGAGCCTGCTACACACAGTATACACACTGCATGTGGAGAGAGCCATGGGATAAATACTGAGCCTGCTACACACAGTATATACACACTGCATGTGGAGAGAGTCATGGGATAAATACTGAGCCTGCTACACACAGTATATACACACTGCATGTGGAGAGAGTCATGGGATAAATACTGAGCCTGCTACACACAGTATATACACACTGCATGTGGAGAGAGTCATGGGATAAATACTGAGCATGCTACACATAGTATATACACACTACATGTGGAGAGAGCCATGGGATAAATACTGAGCCTGCTACACATAGTATATACACACTGCATGTGGAGAGAGCCATGGGATAAATACTGAGCCTGCTACACAGTATATACACACTACATGTGGAGAGAGACATGGGATAAATACTGAGCCTGCTACACATAGTATATACACACTGCATGTGGAGAGAGCCATGGGATAAATACTGAGCCTGCTACATACAGTATATACACACTGCATGTGGAGAGAGACATGGGATAAATACTGAGCCTGCTACACACAGTATATACACACTGCATGTGGAGAGAGTCATGGGATAAATACTGAGCCTGCTACACATAGTATATACACACTGCATGTGGAGAGAGCCATGGGATAAATACTGAGCCTGCTACACATAGTATATACACACTGCATGTGGAGAGAGCCATGGGATAAATACTGAGCCTGCTACACATAGTATATACACACTGCTGAGCCTGCTACACACAGTATATACACACTGCATGTGGAGAGAGTCATGGGATAAATACTGAGCCTGCTACACATAGTATATACACACTACATGTGGAGAGAGCCATGGGGTAAATACTGAGCCTGCTACACATAGTATATACACACTGCTGAGCCTGCTACACACAGTATATACACACTGCATGTGGAGAGAGTCATGGGATAAATACTGAGCCTGCTACACATAGTATATACACACTACATGTGGAGAGAGCCATGGGATAAATACTGAGCCTGCTACACATAGTATATACACACTGCATGTGGAGAGAGCCATGGGATAAATACTGAGCCTGCTACACAGTATACACACACTACATGTGGAGAGAGCCATGGGATAAATACTGAGCCTGCTACACATAGTATATACACACTGCATGTGGAGAGAGTCATGGGATAAATACTGAGCCTGCTACACACAGTATATACACACTGCATGTGGAGAGAGTCATGGGATAAATACTGAGCCTGCTACACATAGTATATACACACTGCATGTGGAGAGAGCCATGGGATAAATACTGAGCCTGCTACACACAGTATATACACACACTGTCTGAGTCTTTACTGACTAAATTACTGCTGTATACTGTAGCACTGCTTAGCATTGTAGGCCCAAACCTCAATCTCAGAGTTACACAATCTGTGTGTATAGATTCAGATCCCAATAAGGTAATTAGTGTGTACCACAAAAACATTCATTATTAAGTAAAGGATCAATATAACAAGCCTTGTGTGGAGAAGGACGCAGAGGCTGGCAGTCACTCCCATACTATTAGGATTAATCTGAATATGACTAGCTGAGGATGTTGCCTTCTTATATATACAGACATACCACGACCATACATTCACTGCACCCTCCAATGCTTAGTCTATACCCAGTTCTTTGCATTTTTTATTCTATGGTCTCTAAGGAAACCAGATGTCAGATTCCTAATAGGGTGATCGCACTTATTGAAATCTCTCCAAAATCATTTGGCAGGCGGCCACTTTCAGGGAATTATTTATCATCTTCCTCTTTCTGCAATGTGATTTCTCTAAAAGGTCTTAGAGAAACTGAATTGTATACAGAGGAACTTCTGTGTTTTGTTGTCATTTTATTTTAGTATTTTTTATGATGTACAGGTTATACAGATATGTGAGAACATTATAGCAAATAATGTCTATTTACGGTACAATTCATTCCATTAAGGTGCTGAAATAGGTTAGAGGAAAAGCAAAAATAGACGCATTAATTTATCAGCTAGGATCTCAGTATATTGCAAAGCTTTGGTTTTTGCTAGGGCAACATATCTTTTCAGGGTATTATTTTACTGGGAGATGAATTAAAGACCGAAAGCAATGTGAATAGGACATCTGCATTTAGTAAATATTGCTTTTTTGGTTGTTTTGGTGAATTAATAAAGTCTATGTTTTATACTGAACATATTATTTTGCTCTGTTTTCCAATTAATTATCAGTAACCTATAGTCTATGAAGCAGACTTTAAAGTGAATGCTAAATCAGCAATTTTTCATGCAAAAACATCTTTTATAACAAATTCTTTAAAATGTGTAATCATAATTTTATTAGGATATAGTTGTATATAGCTTATGAAAAGCAACATATACAAAACAACAAAGTCAGAGGTGCTCATCAGAGAATGAACCAACCTTAATAGGTTAGTTCTATAGCCATGATAACCCACTCTGAGAGCAACCTCTTTTAGCCACTTGTGCCCTTCACAGGGAGAAATATCCTGTAGTATATCAGTCTGGTCCCACTCAAAAGAGTGACCCAGCCCCGAAATACCAGGCAATTCTACCATGAACAGGAGAAACAGCAAACACCAGACGCGTTTTGGCCTTTATGGGCCTCGTCAGTGAGGTGCAGCTGAACTCCCTAAAAGCAACAAAGGTATAAATATTGTAGTTATTTACATGGGATTAATAAGCACCAGTGTGTCTTTAATTGGATGACCAGTTAAAACCCATAAGAGTAGATACTTCAGTTGAATGGAGGGTTCTTAAAGATATGCTGTAGAGATAAAACAAGTCATGAGATTTGCAGCTTACTCCCTGTCCACCTAACACAATGACACGTCTTGGGAGAAGATAGGCCAGCATGGCAGCCATCTGAGCGAAGCAGAGGGAAAATAACATTAAAATGTCAGTACATTATATAGTTGGTCAAGAAAGGGTCTTATTATGCTAGATGAACCTTATATTTTTAATGGACCATGATATGTCTTTTGTGAACACCCAGGATGAGGTGACCATGTGCCCCAAACCTTCCTGCTACATAAACACCTCCTAAATTGTAAGGGTTTTGGTAATCTTGGTGCCCAGCTGTATTTTCCAGGTATCGCGATACATGCACAGGACGCAGACTTAACAGTGGTACTCGTAGTGGTTAAGAGTATAGTACCAGACAGAGTCTATAGTAATAATTCCATTTATTAGAATTATTATATTCCCTCAGAATAAAACATACACTTTGCTTATGTATATTTAAATTGAACACTCTTTATTGAGGCGCACACAGCATATTTATCCATAACACTACCCAAACATATTCATTCTCCACATTTGGTAAACAGATCTTCACCAATCCCCATCAGCCTAGAGCCTAGCCACGGAGAAGGCCTGTCCATCAAGTGATGTCAGTCTTCCTAAACACCCACTGTGGTTCCGAGACCCTAACAGTGTAACTAATTTAATTGTACCCTTTGTTCCAGGCTTTTACAGAGGGTATCGGATCAGTATTGGGGACACGCTGTCTGATGGTGTACGTGACCCTCCCTGTAATAGACAGAACCCCTGCAACCGAGTATCTTGTACCCTGTACCCAACATCCCCAGGAGAGCCTAGTAACATACTTTCTAAACTCTTGGGAAAATGCAGCATTTAGAGACCATAAAATTACTGGTTACCATCCAAACATCCATAACTGTACATAATATGTCAAGATGTATAACGGCTCATCACAAACAGGATGGCTGACAGTAAAACATGGCACAAAATAATAATATGGGTGTCACATTCAAATTATCCATGCTTGGAAGCCATCTTCCTTGGGAAAGCGACCACAATCCATGTAAGGCCAAGACCCACGCCCGTCCGATAGTCCAAAACAGTCTTGGCGTCACCCCTGAGAGTTGCAATTACACTATATGGTGCCACACACAAACATCTGAAGTAACATTATCCATCTTGCGCCAACATGGCAGCCACAGTTCAGGTATTCAAGGTGGGAAAGGGAGGAGAATGAACTCTCACAATGGGGTAGATTAGCATGAGGAACATGCCCAATTGGTTACATATAAAATTGTGACTGACACATTTTTTAATTTAAAGTCATTATTTTTATTTGTACCAACAGTATATGCTCTTTATGTTAATTAACCAGCAGTGAGGGAATTGATTGCTTCAGATAGGGTGAGTTGCAAAGTGTTTTGTTTTTAGGTAAGTTATGCTTGAGATATCTAACTTTCACACTCGGGGATCTAATGCTTCCATTAAATAATAATCAATTTGCTCTATTTTTTTTTTTTATATATTGTAGAAATTAAAACTGCCTAACTGGAGTATTACCTCTAAACATTGCAGAGCCCTGCCTCAGGGGCGTGGGATTACACCACATTTTTATTTTGGAAGAACCATTATTTAAAATTAATTTCTTTCATGTACATTTAAAGTACCACCTACTTGCAAACCTACATACATTTTAATTGTTTGAAGAGGAACACTTATTAAAAACAAAAAAACACAGGTACATGGCGTTGCCTCCATTGTTTACGTAAATAAACCATGGTTTAGAGAGGCACTACATTAATAATTGCTCTATACACATGTTTTATGTAGCGCTGTACATAAAAATGTGGCCCACTGGAGAAGAAACTGGCAAGCCATTCCAGTATCTCTGCCATGAATACCAAGTGGATCAGCATGAGGTCACAAAGAGTTGGACACAACTGAGCAACACAAACCAACACCCTTCAAGCTGTTATCATGATGCATTTTAAGAGAACGCAACTGGAGACAGTAGGTTAAGTGTGATGTATTCAGAAGAGATGGATATTTAATGGATATGCCCTTAAATATTAGACTTTTTCAACAGGGACAATTCAGTCTATGAAGTGCCAAAAGCATTTTCAGGTAGAGGGATTCTATGTTGTGTTCTGGGTTTTCGTCTCTTTTTTATTTAAGCTCTGAATTTACATTTTGTTTAATTGAAAAATTTGAGCGATTTATTTATTTATTTTATTTCTAGTAGTTTTGCTTCAGAATCGATGGCACAATCACAGGAGGCTGCAGTAGTTGTTGCTTGGAGACTATACGGTCTCCTTAGAACAAATCACTTACAGATTGGAGATTACTGAGAACTAATGTGTTGGAGCATTGCCATCTCCCAGCATTGGTTGTACACAATTGGTCATAACTGTAAGGAGGTGATCATTTAATTCACCTGAAACCTCCCCTAAAACAGTAAAATAATTAGACTTTTTTTAAAGAAAAGATTATTGTGATAAACATGTTATATATTGTCTTTTGAATAACTAAACTTGATAATGGACAAATATTTTTAGAAAATAAAAGAAAAAATAAACACAGCATTTTGCTGGTATTAAATTATTTTTTTGTGCAGACATCCAGTTTTTTGGGTCAGCTAATACTATCTGTTAGTTTGCTCATGTAAACTAATAAACTTTCCATTAGTATTACTGTGACAGTTGTAGATGCCACATTCCCTTTTATGCATATAGAAACTCCCTGTGTATTCAAAGTCTTCAGGAAGAGGATCACCAGAAACAAAAAAACTAGTACAGTGGGGTGGGTGGGGGGAGTATTTGATCCCCTGCTGATTTTGAACATGTGTCCACTGACAAAGAAATGATCAGTCTATAATGTTAATGGTAGGTGTATTTTAACAGTGAGCGACAGAATAACAACAAAACAAACAAGAAAAACACATGTCAAAAAAAGTTATAAATTGATTTGCAGGTCAATGAGGGAAATAAGTATTTGACCCCTTCAACTTAGTACTTGGTGGCAAAACCCTTGTTGGCAATCACAGAGGTCAGATATTTCTTGTAGTTGGCCACCAGGTTTGCACACATCTCAGGAGGGCTTTTGTCCCACTTCTCTTTGCAGATCCTCTCCAAGTCATTACAGTTTCGAGGCTGATGTTTGGCAACTCGAACCTTCAGCTCCCTCTACAGATTTTCTATGGGATTAAGGTCTGGAGACTGGATAGGCCACTCCAGGACCTTAATGGGCTTCTTCTTGAGCCACACCTTTGTTGCCTTGGCTGTGTGTTTTGGGTCATTATCATGCTGGAAAACCCATCCACGACCCATTTTCAATGCCCTGGCAGAGGGAAGGAGGTTCTTGACCAAGATTTGACTATACATGGCCCCATCCATCGTCCTCTTGATGCAGAGCAGTTGTCCTGTCCCCTTAGCAGAAAAACACCCCAAAGCATAATGTTTCCACCTCCCATGTTTGACGGTGGGGATGGTGTTCTTGTAGTTATAGGCAGCATTCCTTCTCCTCCAAACACGTTGAGTTGATGCCAAAGAGTTCAATTTTGGTTTCATCTGACCACAACACTTTCACCCAGTTCTCCTCTGAATCATTCAGATAATCATTGGCAAGCTTCAGACGGGCCTGTACATGTGCTTTCTTGAGCAGGGGGACCTTGCGGGCACTGCAGGATTTCATTCCTTCACGCCACAGATCTTGCATGGAGCATCAGCCTGAGGGAGACTGGCAGTTATTTTGTGTTTCTTCCATTTGCAAATAATCGCACCAACTGTTGTCACCTTCTCACAAAGCTGCTTGGCGATGGTCTTGTAGCCCATTCCAGCCTTGTGTAGGTCTACAATCTTGTCCCTGACATCCTTGAACAGGTCTTTGGTTTTGGCCATGGTGGAGAGTTTGGAATCTGATTGATTGCTTCTGTGGACAGGTGTCCTATCCAGGTAACTAGCTGATATTAGGAGCACTCCCTTTAAGGGAGTGCTCCTAATCTCAGCTTGTTACCTGTATAAAAGACACCCGGGAGCCAGAAATCTTGCTGATTGATAGGGGATCAAATACTTATTTCCCTCACTGACCTGCAAATCAATTTATATCAATTATTCTGTCTCTCACTGTTAAAATACACCTGCCATTAAAATTATAGACTGATCATTTCTTTGTTAGTGGACAAATGTTCAAATCTGCAGGGGATCAAATACTTTTTCCCCTCACTGTATATACCACAGCAGCATAGGTAATATATTACAGACTATATTTTATTTTCCATTATGATGACATTTTTCAAGTGTAGCTCATCAGAATAATATATTTTAAGTATATGGCCACAGTGGTTGTTTAATAGTTAGTAAAACATTAACATGGAGATGCTAATTGTAGATCACAGGGAGCTTTGACATATTGTATTACTTCATTTGTGAGACTCGTAGAAAGCTTCTAAGATTAAGATGAATTGAATGTTAGTTTATAGGTATGTACATAACGTATCCTGTGTGCAGATGGCATTATTTGGATAGATAACCCTGAACCCCTAATCGTGAGCAGGACATTGATGATGGTTTTTTGTGGCTGTGATGATCTTGAGAAAAATGTTATGTAGGTATAATGTCGATGGCTATTAGTCTTAAAGTTGGGCGTGTAGGTGCAGTGTGCTACCCAAGCCGAGTTGGGTAAGCACTCCGTACACCTGGTTTGTGGCACCACCCAGCTTGAGGGGCAAATGGCTTGTAGGCACGCATTGTTGGGCTGTATGCCTGATTGGCTGCTCCTTGGTGTCGCCTCGGCTAGTGGGAAATCCTGGTGTCCGTGCTTTGGACACCATATGCACTACAGTATGTACTTTTATATTCTAAGCTCAAAGACAGGGTCCTCCATTCTTTTGCAACATGTTGTTTTGCCTTGTACGTGACCCCTGCCAAAATAAACTATAATAATAGTGGAAAGACTACTTGCTTGGTGTGTTATCGGCTCCTTGGGTTAGCCCAATATGGGCATCACATAACAGTGGGAAGTTGTTAGCAAGGGATTGTATTATTCTGATGTTATTATTTATAAGATACTTCTTGCTGTTCTATGAATGGTATCCTAGTGATAAGCTGTTTATTACTCTTATCTGCTGTGTGAAATTGTGATAACGAGGGTGTGGCCATTCTCATTCCAACAGAGTATTGTAATATTTCTTATACTATACACAGGTTTAAAGGGGGAGATTATGACAGGGCTTGACAACATTTATTGGAAATTTAGGAGCAAGGCATGGATTTATTACGAGCCAGGGTATGGATTACATATAGTAATAAATGAATAATAACCAAATAGTTAGGAGCCATCAGTGAAATTTTAAGAGCCATGGCTCCCTGGTTTGTGGGGTTTGTCAAGCCCTGGATTAGGATATATTACACATCATACAAACGGCAGATTATACACAGGTCAGGATATTATGATGCATTTAGAAAGTTGTTAATTAAACACACAGTTGGGAAGAGATTCAAAGCGTTATAAGCAGAATGCTAAAGGGACATGGGACACAACTGTTTGTTTCACGCATTTAATAGAGCCGGTTTTAAACATTACAAAAGTAGATTCTTTTGCATGAAAAATGCTAATTAAAATCTTAATTTATAGGACCAGTAAATACAGAGAGCATACTTTTAGTCTGTAGATTTAATTGACTGACAAGAGGGCAAGCCTCCAAGAGTAGTTCAACTTCTGAATACATGTTTATGCTCTGAGACCTTTATTTTGAAAAATGAAAACACACTGTGACACATGATCAAATACCCTTTCTCTGATTATTATTTTTTTTTTTTCTTACAGTATGATGTTTTCTGGCAGATAGTCCCCTCTCCCACCCTTATTAAGCACATTAGCATACAGGGACTTTAAAATCAATTCTAAATATTTCAGGAATGATTTATTGTAGAGTAAAACTGCTATTACAATGTGTAGCCAGTTTTCAATGTTTTTTTATTGTTTTAAAACCTATTGAATCAATTATTTCTTATCTTAGAACTTGTTATAAAGAAAATCTGTACAAATGTCAGGCTTTTGAACTGTAAGAAAATTGCTCTGCACAAGGGAAAAAAGCAGCAGCACAAATTTTGTAATTTTCGGTAGCAGATCTAATGCCACCAGACACCCATGTACCGATGGTGAGGGGGTCAGTCTCAATGGAAGACTTTGTATAAGACACAGTAACATAAAATGGATAATTTTAAAATTTAAATTGAAAAACAGATTTTCTTTGTATGGAGAGGAGTCAAGTGGATCTATCGCAATTATTCTACACAGAGACACTATTTGTGTAGTATATTCCTTGTGAGAATTACATCTATTTATTACATCCAGAGCTGACTTCATAGGGACTTTCTCCCAGAGACTGGATTGCAATTACAAGTTTTGTCTTGAGACGGGGAACATTACTGACTCTTCCTAAACAGCGAGTTGTAAATCACTCCTTTTCAGAAAGCCTGGTACATTCCTGGAATAGGCTTCAAACAGCTTTTGTATTATTATCATATGATCTGATCAAAGAGAACAAACTGTGCAGATATGAGGGTACTTTTTTTTTTGTGGGGTACACTTCTTATATAAATTAGGGACAATGCATTTTTCGCCGATAAGGACCAGCCAAAAAGGAGCTAATGTAGACTTTATATCTGATTACTATGGATCACTTTGGATTATAAACAATAAGGTAAGATGTTTCTCACTAGTACGATGAGATGTCTCCGGAGCATATGTTTATCAATGATACATATTCACCAAAGTGTGTGGAGATCTATACTACTTAAAAATAGGACTTATTTTGCCTCACTAGCATTAAAAAAGCTCCTTTATCGAGTAATTTCTGTTTTGCTTTTTGTCTGTGCAACACCAACCTGTAATAACCCTGCAGTAAAAGTGGGAGCCTCATGATTGCATTTTTTCCTGTAGTTATATGTAAATCTGCTTTAATTGGGTTAAAGTAGATTTATCTAAGGTACATCCACGTTTTCTTTTTTTACCTTTTTCTAACCTAACACAGGCTACTTATATCAGAAACACACATTACATGCAGTTGTCCTATACACATACAGATTTATTTTATTTAAAAATAAAGTTTGTTTTCTACCCCCCACCCCCAGAGGTGCTTATATAGGCAAACTGTACCTACCAATAGAAACACTGCATTTGGGTATGTTTTTAACCCTATACTAACCTTCAAGCCAACAGCAGTACAATTCAGAGATCTACATAGCGATGTCTAAGCTGCTCCTTGCTTCCTTGTGCAAGGTTAAAACAAGAAGAGACCTCACAAATAGAAACCATGTTCTACCTGCCTGTGATTGGCCAAAACTAATTATGAATTTTATGCTAATTTTATTAGGGGATTTCAGGGATGTTAACTCTCAAAATCGAACCAAACAGACTTAACAAACTTTAGGGTAAATTTAATAATGTTTATTTTGGTATTTTTTTAATGAACAAAAATATGCATACACTACAGATTCTCCTCTATCAGATGCATTCATAATCCATAAAACTTAAATATACCTTTTTAACATAAATTAAATATTATCCCTTCCAAAATGTTCACATCTTCACCTTGGTGGCTTAGTGACATATTATTTAAATTAAATATTCAACTATGTATGCATTGCTTCCTACAAATAAGTTTGAAAGCTCCAGTACGATTCTATTACACCCCTCCCATTGCCCTTACTTGAAATGGAGGCTGCAGACATGACATGTGACTGCTCTGAATGGTCACATGATGGTGTTACTTGTCTAGTTAACCTCTTTCTGATTGAGATGACAGTTGCATGAGACCGGTTTTGAAACTAGTCATGTGATGCTTGTGATGTCATGGCTTTGATGTAGGACAAGCTGAGCTCCTCATGTATAGTATTTCAGAGACGGTAAATAATTGTGATGTTTATGAAATGCCAATGAGAGCTTTATTATATTATATGTCATTTTAAATGCATACACTTTAAATAATGTGGATGCATTACACATGTTAATATTATACCTCCACTCAAAACGGCTTTGTGTTTCAAACTCAACAGATTCACTTAATGCTGTTCTTTAGAGATGCTTAAAGGACCATTGCCGTTTAAGAAAAGTTACGTTTGTATATACCAAACTGACAATAATAGCAGTTGTGTAACCATGAGCATAAGTTTGTTTTTGGTAAATATGAAGTTTTAAATTCTCTATTTATTAGTACAGGAATCCAATGTGTTTGTTTGATACATCACTTCCTTAGAGCTGCATTATGAGGGTGTGTTTTTTGGTGTACGTAGAAAGATGGGAGGGGAAGGAGGGAACAGAGAGCCATTGTAACGATAACTGGATAAGACTGAAATAGACACACCGCTTATTACCTTTCACTGGCCCAGACCCTGAACCCTTGCATCATTTACTGCAACAATTGCCCTCAAGTAATGTAAACACCCCTCTCATACACACCACATCCACTAATGTATTATGGATCTCTCTAGGGCCCTGCAGAGGCATAAACATGTTTTTCTATTTAAAGGGATGTGGAAGGTTTCTGAATTTATATACCTTTGTATCGATTTACTTTTGTGTACCCTATTATATTACAGAGTGCTTAAAAGCTCTGCCTAAATTAGTTCCTAACTAGCTTGGCGCCTCTACAGTTCATGTATATGCTACTTGAGAAATGTATCTAATTTGAAACGCTACACTTTTCACAGTCTGTGTATTCAGAAGGTGCATGAGCTACAGAGGGCAGATCCAATACATAGGTATTTTATATTCCTAGTGAAAACCTTAAATTTCCCTTGTGGTCCTGTAACTTTATTCGGGTTACTATAGGTATTACAGTGTTTCTGAACTCTTCACGCTCGCATCGGCTTAAGTGTACTTGTAAGGACCCTTGCGAGTCTTTTAAGGTATTTTCCTTTATGTGAAATCCCCGGCTACATATCAGTAAGATCTTACTTGATGTAGCCTGCAGGAGCCATGTAATATCTAATTAACTTCTCTTGTAGGGTTCCTGTAGCTTTAAGTCAGTCTGGTGGGGCATCCTGCATCAGGGGTTGCCAAATTAATCTGACATTTAGGAGCCAGCCATGTAAGTTAGTTTTTAGAAGCCAGGTTATAGATTATATATAGAAATCTACATATAATTAAAGTTTGGAAATGAAAAAATATGCTCTGTGCTTGTATAGTGCCCTATTCAATTGGCCAAATCACTATTGAATGATGCCACTAGTGTGTAATGATGTGTTGAGACCTTCAATGGGCTTATTCAAAAGAAAGGTCCTGGGGAGGCTAGACGAAAATTATTTAATAAATAATTCAGTTGGTAAATTACTTATTAGCAATAGTTCTAAGTTCTACTACTATATTTGGAGCTCCAACTGTAAACTGTTTTAAATTAAATCTGTAGCTTCATGACGGTTACTGTTAAAAATAAATCTGCTTTTCCAATACTTTGAAGACTTTTACAGATCACTTAAAAGAAAAGAAATGATTGATCCAAGTCCTATTAATGTGTTGGTAAAACTGAAGAACTTGGAGTTAGATTTGTATTTCCACCAGTGTAAACCCTGTTAAAAGGGCAGGAATGTCTAATAAATGTTATAGCCGTATGAGGAAGATCTGCTCTCTCCTTTGTACTGATGTCTGGCATCCTCGGGTTATTATACCTTGTTACAGGAAGACGTTGGCAAACATTGTGAGATTTCATTCCAATGTGTAAATGCACCCTGAGGCTGAGCTTTCATTTGTTTTACAGAGTGCTGCTGGGCAGAAACTAAACATTATTTCTGTGCAATGAGCTAAGAGGAGGGTTACTGTCAGTGATCAGACACCGTCTGGAATAGTACAAGTTGTTTGCTTACATGTCTTAAAGTAGAATATGCGTGACTGATCGTGGTGCAGGGCACTGTGTGCATTCTTATGTAGGGTGTTGCACATGAGATTGTAAAAGGAATCCTGCAACAAAATGTAATGGGCAAAATATGAGAAATACTTGTATAGAAATGCAGGTCATTTTACGGTATATGCAAAAGCAGATGAGATTGACTCCTAAGAACAAACAGCTGCTTGGTAATCTGCCCTGTGGGATGGTGCCCGCCGTGGTACGCTTCTAGTTTGCTTGTGCCATTATCAGAGTAAAAAAGTAGACTGTGCCCCCCTCTAAGGACAGGCCAGAAGTCTCAGACATAAGTTTCAACTTGTCGTTTTTTATTGGTGAGCTGCCACTAAGTTTGTCTTTTTATGAGCAAAAGACTAAGACTATCGACTTCCCCGTCAAAAATGACAGCAATAAAATTTGAAGCCTGGCAATGCTGTTTGCCACAAAATGTGGGCCTCTCCCCCTTTTCTGTTACGGGCCTCGCTCATTGCAGGCCTCGGCAAGCTCGTAACTTTCAGGCATTTGGCGCTCATTGCGAGTCTCTCCCCCCTTCTAAAATTCGGGCTGCGTCATGAGCGCCTTTGGTGCTCATCACGGGCCTCCCCCCTCTACGTTACTGGCCTTGCTCATTGCAGACCTTTGCAAACTTGTAACTTTTTATGGATTAAAGGCATATTTCAGTTTCCTGGATTATGAATGCATCTGAAAAATCGGTAGTATATGTAAACATGTTTTGCATGAAAAAATACCAAAATAAACATTATACTTTACCCCAATGTTTCCTAAATAACTTGAGTATGCAGGCATTTGATTTTCAGAGTAAACACCCCTGGAAATTCCCGATAAAATTAGCATAATATTCATTGTTTTGGCCAATCAAAGGCAGCTAATACATTGTATCCATCTATGAGGGCAGTTTTTGTAGCAAGGAATCATGGGATGTCTAGTCTCCTGCACATGTAAGCAGGAGGAGCTAGACACTGCTATGTGGATCTCTGCATTGTGCTTCTGTTGTCTTGAAGGTGAAAATCCATACCCAAATGCAGTGTTTCTATTGGGAGGCACACTGTGCCTATGTAAGCAGCTCTGGGGGTGTGGAAAACAAGTTTTATATAAGCAGCATGTGATCGATTTTAGAAAAAGGGAATAACAGGGAGACTTAAATATAACTTTAGAATATGGGATTATCCTCATTGTTGATATGGAAGCAGGATTTTAGTGTAATACTTTTATTCTAATGTTCTATATTGTAGACAATACAGAAACATAAATGTGCAATCAGGCTATAAACTGCTCAAGATGTCTCATAAAAATAATTGTTGGGACATGACTTGAGACATGCAAACATAAATCTTGGTTATGAAAAGCTCATGATGGAATTTTTAATCCAATTTGATTGTTTTTGTTTGATTTTCATAATATTTAATATAGTCCATATTTAATTATTTCAGTGAAATATTTAAAGGAAAGCTCATTAAATGTAGACTAATTTAAAGGTATTAAAACATTCTTATTGTGTAATTAATTGAGAATGGTAGACAAGCTAAAGTAATCTTCCTGTACCTACAAGGACTACCTGCTAACATTGTTATCACTTGTTCAACTATGTTGATGCTGATAATTGATAAAGAAACACAGTTGATAATGGGTAAAATATTTTAAAGCAATTATGTTGCATCAGGATTGGTTTCTAACTATCTGCTTCCACAGATAGGAGACTAAAAAATATATTCAGTAGGACTAATGGAAAGCTTAGTGCAGCTGAAAGAAATGGCTGAATAAAGTAAATGGAACATTGTACAAATGCACATACATTAAATATTTAAAAGTTGTTTTTATTTATATATTTATCTAGGGGCTACTGTAATCTAAATTTTTTTCTATCATGCATTTAAAATGTGTTACGAATTCCAAAATTGTTTTGCGTGGAAAATAAAGTATATAACATATAGGAAATAAGTAATAAAGCAACACCGAAAAAGTTGTTCGCCCAGCTAGTGATCAGAAGCAACTTTGGCAGGAAGGTTGTCTATATTTGCTTAGCTTGTTGTGCATTTCTTATTGTTATTATTACTGTATGCTTTTATAAGTGCTGCCATATTCCATAGCTTTGAGAGTGCAGTAAATAAATGTATGGATAAAATTTGTACATATAATTGAAGATAAGATGAGACCGCAAATTAATTAACATTAATGCAAGAGGAGATGAGGGACCTGTTACTGTGAGCGCTTACAATCTAAAGTTCTGGTAATAAAATGCAGGCTTGTAGATATGCAATAGAATCCCAAGGTCCCCTGTTGGTATCACGCAAGTGGTCAGTACAGAGGAGGGAAATAAATCTCATCCATGTCTCCCTTCTCTATATATTATAGACCACTCATTTGCACACACACACAAAAAAGCATTTTGTAATATTTAAAAACCTGATCTTTTTAATGCATATTTGTGCGCTGCAGAGCCACAAGTCCTTAACAATGAAACAAACAATGCTTTTCTGCTGTCGGGTTTCTTGTATCAGTGGTTTTGCAGCAGGTAAATATGAGTATTGTATACTTTCATTTCAAGCTGGCTGTTGGCAAATCAAATCTAATGGAGCCCGGAGATGAGACATGAATCTGTAGAAAAGTTTAATTCTATTTTAGTGATATCTGTAGTCTTTTGATGCCTTTTTAGGCAGCCTTTAATCTTGAGATTGAAAATAAGACTCCACTGGGCATGGGTTCAAAAAATTTGTGCTCATCGCAAGGCCCGAAAGTTACAGGTTTGCCAAGGTGTGAGAGTGTTTGTCTGTAACGCTTGCAAACTTACGGGCTTGCACACATTGCAGGCTGCAGCCTGCAATGAGCGTCAAAGCTCATTGTGAGACCTGTAAAGTAGGGGGGGGGCTTGCAATGAGGACCAAAGGCGCTCTTCGCGAGGCCCGCAAGTTTGAGGGGGGAAGAGCCTCACATTATGTGGCAAACAGTATTGCGAGGCTTCAAATCTTTTTGCCATTATTTTTGACAGGCAAGTCGCTAGTAATACAATAAAGACTTACTACTTGCACTCTTACACTGAGAGGTACTTGTGTACTGCACACACAAGCTAATCCTTTAGTCCATCTAGTTGGTAGCTTCGGTGCTTGGTTCCCGCTGTTCTTCCAAACGAGTTGTGTTGCAACCTGATGAAACCCATCCATAATGGGTGAAACACATAGTCATTGTCACAGTCCTCATTACTACAATGTCTTGTTTGTAACTCCAAAGCTAATATCATCACATTGCAATGTCTCCTCACCTGGAAGCACAGCAGGAGCCAAGAGCTGCAGCTACCAACTGAATAACCTAATGACTGCAGTAACTTTGCTTTGCACAACAGATTATCTATTTATTTAATGTCATCTAAGAAGCTTTGAAAATGATCCAAACAACTGCTCATTGTATTATATGATTCTATGAGTTTGAATACTAAGGGACTGAAAAGGCTGCAGTTAAATTGTACCTGACTTCTACAAAGCTCAGTATTACCTGTCTGATTCATTTAGCCCTATTTGAGTTCATAATTTCAAATCTAATCTAGTCCACTTTGTTAAATAAAGAAAACATCTCCACATTAAAGGCATGTCTAAGTTTCCTGGATTATGAGTATATTGGATAGAGGATAATTAATAGTGTATGATTTTTTTTTTTTTTTTTTGCATGAACAAATACCAAAATAAATGTAAGCACTTACCTTGAAGTTAGCAAAATGTCTTGTGATTTCTGACCCTTGAAAATTAGGGTTAACACCCTCCAAACCTGGGCTAAATTAGCATAATTTATTTTGTCCAATCAGGTGAACTGAAACATTTGTATTAAAGTCTGGGGTTCCTGTTTGTGCTGCATAGCAGCCTGGGATATGTAGTGCAGCATACAGCATAGACAGGAAGCAGCAGGCAGTCGCATATCCCAGCAATGACTTGGAAGCTGACATAACTGCTCTCCTATTGGCTGAGGAAGGAACAGCATGTGAATAATGGGTTAAAATTGATCTCTTAATGCTGCATGCTGATTGCGTGGGGATCAAGTGCCTGTGTAGGCACCCCTGAGGGTGTCAACATATTCATTAGAGGGATTTGTAGTTATTAATAAAAAATAAAATGTTTTATGAGATGTGCTGCATATACGAAGGCATTTTTTGCGTATACAGAGCAGAAATGTATTAATCCATGAAACTTGGATATGCCTTTAAACATTTCCTGATAACTCTGTCCATCTTTGCTTAATGGGCTAATAGTCAACCACTAGACTTTCTGCTGTACAGCAATTGCATTTGTTAAAACTGCTGTATATTCAAAACCATGTAAGGATGTCATGATTTAAGAAAATATTCATATTTCCCAAGGAATTTACCAACTCATATTTTCACAATTTCACAATCTTTACATAACCAACTGGCCATTGAACTTGTGCAAGAACATTTATTTTGAATTACAACAGGGTTTAACTGTTCCAGACTTCCAAACCACTTCTACCAATGCATGTAAAGGATTTGTACTGGGCATTATTGGCTGTACAAGGTGAAAGTATTTTGTGACATTGACGAATGAAGAGATATAGACTGTCAATACTAAAAGATAAAAGTATCTATACTTTAAATCAATACTTATTTCAGGTCAGAACAGCCATTTTTATAATGTTTTAGACTTTCTCGTTTAAATGGGTTGCTCTGAAATTAGTACATGCATTCATTGCTGCTGAACCTGCCCAACTTCTTGGACCATATATCTACATTACTAGATATAATTGCAAGCTACACAATTATCAGAGCATACAGATCTAAATATCCCAAAGAGTATAACCATATTAACTGTGCAGCTAATAGCATCTTGCTGGAATTTAAAGTTTAACACACACACTTAGTAAATATTTGACTGCATTTTGCATTATGCAGCAATTTTGAAGCAATATGACACATAAATATATGCCCAGCAGGTCTTTCACACCAGGCATATTTGATGCAATAATTGCTACAGAAGGTTTCTCAGCCTCTGAGTTCTAGGCATGCACATTGCAGCGAGTAGTACCCTTGATAAAGTCTGTTCTTATCCTCTCGTGGGCTGTGAGCCCTACTTCTGCTCACAGGTTGGTGTGTTTTGCTGCTGAGTGCTGAAGCAGCATTAGGCTCCCTTCACTCCCCTGCCCTCCTCCACTGCACAGCTGGAGGGAGCAGGGATAGCACCCAGAGCTGTGCCTATGCATGTGCAGAAAAGATTATAGGTTATTATTGTACTCATGTTTTTTTTTTAATATTGTGATTTAATTTTATTAACCAACTACTGAGAAAAAAACCTTTAAGGAAACAAAAGGCAGGATTTCACAACTAAAACAGCGAGGACATTTTATTTGGAACTATTTACTACTATAAATCTCTCTGCACTGATAAGTGATGCAATTCAAATAAAATAATAAATAAAAACACTATGTAACAGTCTGGTAGGTGTATATATGGTTTTTATTTGGTTTGAAACTACTTCTAGGACACTGCATACCAGGTTCATTGATATTATTTCCTTTTCTATTCTTTGTGCATTTTTTTTACAAGAAGACACAAGCACAATACTTGATGTTACTAAGCAGTAATGTTAGTCACATTCAGAAACCTATTAAGTGATGCTATAACTTGTATTTCCTGAATGTGATTAACTGCCTTATTGCCCTAGAGCCGGGGTAGACAAGTTTGGTCCTGGAGAGCCGCACACAGGCCAGGTTTTGCGGATATCCCTGCTGCATACGGCAATACTATCTCTTCTTTAGTCATACAGATTGACTCGCCTGTGAACAGAAAGGGAATCCTCAAATCCAGGCCTGTGTGTGGCTCTCCAGGACCGAACTTGCCTACCCCTGCCTTAGATTAATGGTTCCCAAATGTTTTATTTGACAGATGTCTAAGGGTATTGTTGGATCACTTAAAAATGACATTGTGCGGTGGTCATTTAAGCAGTTATTGAAGACAACATGGGGAAAAAAATATTTGTTTGAAAAATTTAAGTATGACATCAGCATAATTTAGCAGGTGAAAAGTCATACATCTAGTTTTTTATTTTGAAAAAAAAGTTACTTCTGAGGACCCTGGAGAGATCCATGGTACATTGGTGGAGGTTGTGTGTGTGTGAGAGGGGTGTTTACATTTCTGGAAAACTATTGTTACAGTGAATGAAGCAAGGAGTCTGCTTCTGGGCCACGGCTTACATTTGAACATCTAGTACAAATAGAGACACTATGTGCATGAACTACATGGAGCAGACCTTTGTCAGGGACTGTTTGGAAAGTTTGAGTGAGCAAAAACAGAACTATTAAGCACTTGTTAATAAAGTGATGGCTAGATATGCAAACAAACACTTGGGTAGTTTATTTAATATTAAAAACAGGGAACCTTCCATATGAATTTAAAACTAGTCTTGTACTAGCAGCTTCTCTGTGCAGTAAACAGTATTATTTGTGCAGTATTATTTATGCTAAAGTTTTAGTTTTTATGCTAATCGGTGTAAAAAAGGATGGTACAGCTGCAGGATGCAGGATAACATTGGGGAACATTGTGTTTGCTGCCACAGAAAAAAAACAAGCAGACTTCTACTAATTCGCACATCAAAGCAGCCTATTACTATTGGTGTCCTGCTCCTTTAAATACTAAACAAAAAGAGTAGAGGTGCTCATCTGAGAACGAAAAATACCTCAGTGGGTTTTTCTATAGGTCTTGCTACCTACTCAGAGAGCAGCCTCATTTAAATACTAATTAAGTATCCCCATAATGGCTAGTACATTGTATAAGCAAAACAATAACTGAGAGGCGCTCCATCTGAGAACAAATAATTCCTAAGTAGGTTTGTTCTACAGGTCTAGTTACCTACTCGGACTCTTTTAGCTCAATTGTGCCCTTCACAGGGAGAAATAAATATCCTGTAGTATATCAGTCTGGTCTCGCCCAATCGAGGGATCCGGCCCTGAAATACCAGGCAATTCTACCCTGAACAGGAGAAACTGCAAAGCCCAGACGTACATTTCAGCCTCTCTTGGGCCTCCTCAGTGAGGTGTAGCTGTACTCCTTAAGGCACAGTGAGCAAGGAGTCCATGTCTGGAGTTCCCTATCACCCTTACAGTGTATAGTCAGATATTTATCCTCTATAAGAATAACTTGTAAAAACCTCTGGATTTTGGGGTGACCTTTTTAAGGAAATGTTTTATGTGCAAAAATAGTTTCAGGCCAAATTTACCTTGATGGATACAATTACTAAACGGGTTGTTTTGCATCACAGAGCATGTGTTTGTGGTTGGTTTAGAACTGTAATAAGGAAGATCAGATTACTGGGCCATTTCCTTGTGATTATTGTTATGGTTTGTGATTGCATGAAACTGATTACAAATACATTGTTGTGTTCTGGTTGGCAAATCCGATGGCATGCAGTGTGCCCGCAGTGATGTAGGTCCTGGGAGTCATTCCCATAAGGCGGGCATCTGTGACCCAAATAAAGCAGCCGGAGCTACTGGGTCAGGTTTAATATTTTGCACCTGATATTATTCAGTTAATTTCACTTTTAATATTAATTTAGTTTTCTTATTCATTTAAAAAAACATGTTCTAAACATTACAACTTGTTTTGCATGAAAAGCATTGCATAAAACCTGTCTGCACCTCCTGTTTGTTTCAGTGATGGTTGGAGTATACCCCAGTCTGTAGATCGCATTGGCAGACAAAAATGATTAAATATATAATTGACTGCAAAAATATATTTACTGCTCATTGGCCAATTGTTACAAGCCTACCAAGTTAAACATTTTGAATGTGTTTGTTGTGCACTGATTGCTTTCTTTGAAAAAGAATACACATTTACGAAAAAACCTTTTTAGGTGCAACAAAGAAAACGAATATTTCTATTACCCTTTGAGTATGTTCTTGGATTCCTTAAAGACTATAAACTTAAAAAACAAACATATTCTTTAGATTTGTATTTTCTATGCATTTATTATTTTCTTTGCTTAGCTGGTTCTGTATGTAATATTCTCAGGTGGGTATGTTCTTGTTGCATCACTTCCATTTTTAAATCCATGGGCATTTTTAGATGCCACATTTTCATTATGCATTCAAAGTATCCTACTACCTAAAGAAGTTAAGAAACCAGATGGTATGTTCCATAGCAGCATAGAGTAAGTAAAATGTAAAAAAATGTGAGGCTGTGTTAATAACAATAATAATATATGTTTTACATTCTTAAAACATTTAGACGGTTTTAAGTGCAGTTCTTCATAAGAGCATTTTACATATAAATAATTAATACAATCTACAGTTAAACTCTAGATGAATGATTTTACTTTTATTCCGTCAAGTTCAACATTTTAAGATCTCTCTGATCTGCAATATGTGGATTAATTGTTAATTGATCCAGAGAAAGGCAAACTTTGCCAATTGTCTTAAAGGGGCAATAAATAAAATTCCTTCCTGACCCCAGATACTCCCTCTCTAATTATCCAGGATAATCCTGAATGCCCTTTTTATTCAAAAATATATCCAACCCCTTTTTAAAGCTATATATCGACTACGCTGTCACCACCTCCTTTGGTAGAGAATTCCACAGTTTATCAACCCTTACTGTGAAGTACCCTTTTCTTTCTTTAAGGTGGAATCGTTTTACTTCTAACCTCAAAGGATGTCCTCTTGTCAGTTGAAAACCTCTTGGCACAAAAAGCTCCCCTGACAAATCTTTATACTGACCCTGGATGTATTTATATAAGGTAATCATATGCCCTCTTAGATGCCTTTTTTCTAGAGAAAATAAGCTTTGTTGCCCATCTCTGTCCTTTTTCCAGCTCTAAATTTTTTTTTTTATTAAGTTTTGCCCACAATTATTACCTACTAGAGATTTGTATAGTGGCAGAATTATATTTGCTTCCCTTGCTTCTATACCCTTCTTAATACATGCTAATATTTTATTTGCCTTTGCAGCTGCTGCTTGGCTTTGAGCACTGTTACCTAGGTGGTTGTCCACAAGTACTCCCAAATCCCTTTCAATAACCCTAGATTTGCTCCATTTAGATTATAAACTGCATGTCTATTTTTTTTCTTTCCAGATGCATAACTTTTACATTTATTTGCTTTAAATCTCATCTGCTATTTAGTTGCACATTTCATTAATTTATGCAAAACCCTCTAGAGGGAAAGTGCATCTCTCACAGCCAAACCCAGCCCACTTGCAGTTGCACCAGATATAAACATGCATTTTGTAACACTGTAACAACAACAATTTGTGCGTTAAGGAACAAATTGTCCCATACAAATATGTTGTGACCTTTTGACAATCTGCAGTTCAAGTGAGGAGTAGAATATTACCATTAAAACAACACTGTTACCCAAAATCAAATAAAACAAATAACTTAAGTTGTTTTTCATTAGCATGTTATCCCTTGGTGTATAATTATTTCATAATTTCCGGTTCTTCAAAGAGACTGGGTAATGTGAGAGATAGGATAAGAATGAGGAGATATCCTCTAATGAAGGTGCCAATATGTTTTCTGATTGTTCAAGTTTGTATAAAGACCTATATAGAGCAAAATGCAGTTTAACACTGCAGGTAGGTAATAGGAGTGCTAAGCGAAACGTCAATAAATTAGGGAAATGTTAACATAGGTTAAATAAGGATAGGGAAACTTATGGAAACAATACACATAGACAATTGGAATTAAAAATTCTTGGTTTTATATGAACTTTTAAGAAACTGCAAACATAACTGCCCAAAAACTGTGATATAGCGGGAAATTACAGGAAAAAGAGCACTATAGTGAATCAATGGTATAAGGGGTAGCTTTAAGAGGGGGTACACCTGTATAATAAAAAAACAAAACCATGGCATCTACTATTTTATGGGGTTATCAATCATACTTATCTGCCAATGAGATCTACAGATACAAGTTTTTAATTTAAATTTTTTTTTTTCATGGAAAAATGTTTTTGTAATGTGTAACACATGCTCTTTGATCTAAAAATGGTATTCAATGGCCCTTTTAAATCTGTGATCAGAGTCGGGTATACTTTTGGATGAGAATTACAATAGAGAAGACCCACCTCAAGCATTTTTTTTTTTTTTGCATTCAGTCTTTTCTGACTCTCTGTGGCCTCATGGACCGTAACATACCAGCCACATCTTTGTCCGTGGTCATGCTGATCCACTTGGTTTTCATGAGATACTGGAGTGTGATGCCAGTTCCTTCTGCAGTGGCCACAGCATACAGCTCCTGGTATTCCTAGGTGGTCTCCCATCCAAGTCCTGACCAGGCGCAACCCTGCATGTATTCAGGGTGGTGTGACCTCTTTGTTCCCAGACTGGAATTAAACCCAGGTTGTGAAAGCACCAAATCCTAACCACTGGACCACCAGGTAACCCAGTATCTTTAGCATGTAGTGGATAATCAGAATACAAAAAAAAAACTAGTGGTGAACAAGTATACACGTCAGAACTATATGGCTTTATTTTGAAGCTACTGTGGCTCTACATGTGAATCTGTAGCTCTCCCTATTCTCCTCACAAGCTCAGTGATACATGAGCGTGGTTGATAAGACTGTTCTAAATTCAGGGTGAATGTTGTAATATTTCTTAATAAAAGCACTTTTTTGTTGGATGGGAAGATGGCTGTTTGAGTCAAATTGGCTTCAAATTAAAGTGAAGCTACTTTCGGATACCAGCCTTCAGTTTTTGCAATGAATAAGTTAATTCCATGGGGAATGATAAAATGATGAGACGTACAAAATTCAGATGAGTATGTGGGTGGCTTTTCATATGGATGGGTAAATAAATAATTGAAACTGTTGCTGAGTCATAATGGAGATTTTAGGGCCTGTGGTACGAAGCGGCAATGCAATCATTTAACTCTACTCTTGCAATAAATTTCATAAAACATATAATTAATTTTACTGAAATGAAATTATTATGACAAACTTCCTTCACACAAAAAAATATAAAGTCCAACTAGTTTCGGTATCTATAAAAGAAATGTATGTTTAGGGGTGGAAACTTCCTGGGAGCCTAGCCTCCTAAAATGTATACTGCTGGCTACATATTTCTTCCAAAGTATAATGCATTACTTTTAATGAGATTTTTTTTTATTTAAACAAATTGGTCAAGCCCTGCCATTGAACAACATAGAACTAAAGAGGTTTTCTCTGTATTTGCTGCCCTTTGTGATTTTGTGAAAGAAAGAGCAATACAAGAACACAAATTCATGAGGTGAAGTCAAGAGTAGCAGATTATAGAGTAATGTGCACAAATACAGCATTGGTAGTAGATAAGTGGAACAGACTTTCACTGGAACTGGTAAATCAAAAAATGTTTTGTGTAATTTGTATATGCATGTGATATACACAAGGCTGTCCTTTAAAGGGCCAGTTAATTCAGCACAACTTGGCGCACACCACTGTAAACTTCTCATAATACCACGTTGAAATACTTTTATAATAAAAAAAAAGTTATTCTTTCACAGAGAAATTTATAAATATCTGTTTATGAGACTCGGACAAGTCCCCAAACAAAGCCACAACAACAGCTGCGTGCAGAGAGCATAAGCACAAAAATGTAACCCTTCACAAATTCATCTGTGAAAGCTGAGGGTTAAAATCTCCTGCAACATTCCTGTAGTTCAGAGAAAAAAATACATAAATCTTTTTGTTTGCAAAGTTTACACCACTCGCTGGCGGCATGTGTTGTTAATCATGTAACAGTCAGCTGTGTGTTTGTAAACAGACCTAAGACTGTAGATTTGTAGCTGCTATTAGTGTACTTTACTAAGCATCACAGGTGCTGCAATGTGCATATTTCCTGGGAAATGTTCCAATTGCAGCCCTCCAAACCACATTACAGTTCCTGTGATAGTCCCTTATCATTTCCATGGGTCTACGGGTACAATAAACACATTGATAACATGTAAAAATGTTATTTAAAATCTGTGTAAACTTAATTGAAATAAACAGGAATTTCAGAGGGCAAGCCCCCAAAAGCAGCTGAACTTCTGAACAAGTTCTGTTACTTTTTCTTAGTTTATTTGTTTCAGCTGCTTTTTCAGCAGGGTGTATTTTTTATGGAAATAAATTACATTTCATTTGGCTCTGTTGAAAGCACTGGCATTTTGTGTTATTACATTTCAATTGGAGCAGGTGGAAGCTTCTCTCTACATTGAAGGTGTCCTGTTACCTGTAGAAGCTGATCAAGAGGCAATACATTAGAGCCTCTATCCTTTTTAACTTTCTGAAAAGATTTGCCACTTTATATTGACAGCATGTCCATAGCACTGTGATCGAACAAACAAGTCAGCAAAAAACTGCACTAAAACAAAATAAAAGATGCTCAGATAAGATACATTTAAGAAATAGGCTTGGCTTATTCACTATTATTGTCTGCTATACATATTTTATACAGTATATTGATTTTCTCATAGGGACTCAAATATTTTCATGATTTCTACCTTGCATACTGAATGTTTGATACATTAGTATGTTTAATTCAAAGGCTTGGGTGAATAGATGTTGTAAAATAATGTTTTTCTATTTTTTGTAATATGCCTCCCATTGAAAACCATTACTAGATAGTCTCCAATGTACTGCAGACTTATTATGTACACCATACATTTCGTCGTTCCATCGTTTCCGACTCTCTGTGACCGCATGGACTGTAACACACCAGACACATCTTTATGTCCATGGTCATTCTGATCCACTTGGTATTCATGGCTGGAGTGGTTTGCCTGTTCCTTCTCCAGGTCATATACCACATAAATAAGAATACTTTCGGTACTTATAAATTCACATTCTCTATTTGATAAAGTTGCTGATTTCAGTACTGAACACTTTGGAGTATTCAGATGAACTGAGGTGAATTAATACTCCAAAGTGCACTCACCCTTTGATCAATCTGTGGCTATTTGTTCTAAGCACAAATAAACTTCTATATATGCGTGTATTTACATGAAGTTCTTATGTAGGAATTACTGTTGTTCTCTATAATGGTTGTATGTTTATGGCTCACTGCTGCCAATAATGGTAGTTTGTTACATAAATGTAATGTTGTTGCTAAAATACAAAAAAAAAAAAAAATACTCCCATAATTTCACTAGTTACCTCACATTATGGAGTAATTTACATGCAGCTGCATTGCGAAATGGTGTTATGACTAAATTCAGTGCAGTTATCTAAATAGATAAAGAAGTCCTGCATCTAGAAATATCCATGAAATAACTTGGGGAACAGTTAATATTGACATTGATTCGAGTCTGCTTGTCGCTATATAGGGCAGCTGCTACCTTTCCTCTAGTGACATGATTAGTCTGTTTTTATTGTCTCCTTCCTGCTCCAGCCTCTGATTACACAGACTCCCGGGCATGAATATGACACAAACCGATGTGCTGACCTAATTCCTAGCTTTATTTGTGTGCCATCCCCACCTATACTGTGTCTCACAGACATTATTGTGCAGGATACTTCCTTTCTCATCCCTATGTCTTTCATATAGATCACCCCACAACATGGTTACATACACAGCATTAGTTAAAGGGGCTCTCACACCCAAAAATAAAGTGGACTGTTTTCTTAAAGGCACCTGGAAGGTTTCTGGATTTCACTAGGAATATAATATACCTATATATATTTTTACTTTTGCATACTTTATATTTTTAAGTAGGTCTTTAAATGCTCAGTTGTTTTTTTTTCTTCCTATATCTTATAAATAGTTCCTTATTTGTTCTCCCCTTTGACGTTCATGTAGCCTGTGTTCTTTTAAAGGCATATTTAAGTTTCCTGGATTATGAGTGCATCTGATCAAGGAGAATCAGTAGTGACTTGGTGATGCACAAATTATTTCCCTCCATGCATAACACTAAAGTTGTCTAGATAGAGAGATTCTTGTGAGGAATTTATTAATTATTTTTATTCTATCTGTAGATAAAAAAAACACTGATAATAAAAAAAAAATGATAAGAATATAATAAATTCCTCACAAGAATCTCTATCTAGAATCGGTAGTGCATGAAAACATTTGTTTGCATGAAAAGAATACCAAAAACAACTTTGTTAAACTTATCTTAAAGTTTGCTAAATCTCTTGAGTTTGGCATGCTTGGACAAGCTAGTAATAAGTAAAAAATATTAAACTATCAACACCGGTCCGCATAGTTAGAACTATGGTATTCCTAGTAGTAACGGATGTGAGAGCTGAACCATAAAGAAGACTGAGCGCCAGTGTCTCTAGTAAAAATGCTTAAGCGGTTACACGGTTGTTCTTTAGACATACACGCTCTTCTTGATACATTCTGATAAATTATAATTGTACTGAAACCAGACATTTCAGCTTCTTCTTCCTAATTTGTCTTTTAGGCGAATGAACATTTATGCTTGATTTATGTTTCTGCAATATCCTGCAACGTTTTCTGTGCATGTGTCTCTATGTGAGTGCATGCAAATCACTGGGGCTGGGAGAGATCTCAGGGGCAATTCACTGGGACTGGGGGAGGTGATGGGGGCAAATCACTGGGGGAGGTGATGGGGGCAAATCACTGGGGGAGGGGATGGGGGCAAATCACTGGGGCTCAGGAAAGTTTCACCTGGGATGTAGAGGAAACAATCAGTGAATGAAGGGACACAGACCTTGTTCTCGTTATTACAGAAATCTAAAGGAAAGCTGCAGCTCAATTCACAGACCAAAAATATACAATGTATTATGTTTGCTAATTTTCCCTGGGGTGTTAACATTGATAGAAAACAGTTTGCAAATGCAAGAAATTCAGCAAACTTTAGGGTAATATTACTATATCTCCTCTATCAGATGCATTAATAAGCAAACTTACTTGCATATACCTTCAATCCTATGTTTAGTGACCTTGGAGATCATAACTGCATATGTTCTATGTTTCTGTTTGGGTAGATATAATCTTTCAGGCCCATGATATCTGGTTGGTAATGAGTAATGTCAGGAGTATTCTTGATACAGTGCCTTAATCATCTACTATATTTACCTTGTAATCTAAGTTTTTGTTGATGTAATATATTTTGAAGGGCAAGCTCAGTAATGTAAGTGTGTCTGTGTTCTTACTGTCAAGTTAAAGAGACACAAAAGGTTTCTAGATTTTCACCTCTTTACTTTGTGTACTTGATTTTATTAAGAAGTACTTAAAATATCCAATTTCTGCCTAAAATCTTACAAATACTAGTTTCTCCCCTCTGCAGCTCAGGAAGACCATGCAATTCTATGTACAGGGGTTAGTCATAGTAACAACATTCTGCAATGTACTCCTAAATATGTTACTTACGTGTTAACTGATGGCTGATTACATTCCTGAATGCAGAGACATACCATAAGTCTTGTGTTCATGGAGCTTGCACCGTCCATCCGGTATCTGTTGGCAGAAGTTGTTAATCTAAGACTGCAGATCTTTAGCTGTTATTATTATTGTTATTAAAAAACAAACAAAAAAACAATAGATCACCTTAACATAGAATCTTGTGCTCTTTCACATCATGAGGAGCACTTATAGTGAGGTAAATAGATCTTTAAGCAGCCTTAGTATTATGTTGTCTTATTTTTTGCATCCTTTATTATTTATCCTTTTTTTTTTTTTTTTTTTTTAGTTTGTGGCTTTTCAACTGGAAGTCCAAAAAAAATTCTATCAAAAGGGCGCAATATGAAAAATATGTAACTTATGTAAAAAGTTAAATGTGATAACAACATAAATTCAGTACTTTTTAGAATTAATTTGTCCCTCAACTAACGTTTCCCCAGGGAAGTACAGAATCAAATCTATTACTGTAGTGGATTAAAAAAATGGGTTTATTAGATCTTGGTGACTGATACTCTTACTCATATAAAGCCTCCTGAAATAATTGTTGGAATAACAGTGAGTTGAAACCTGTGCCTAGAAACTTTGGTGTTTGGATAAGAACCAGTAGATCAAAATAGTCGGCCAATTTGTTCTACCTAGAAACCTTTGGCTTAATAAATCCATAGGGCAGCCATATGCTTTCCCCAGGTATGCCAAAATATTTGCTGTTTTTGTCTCTTTAAGCTGGATTCATTTTCTAAGTGCCATTTGCACAACTTACCTCAAATCAAGAGCACTTACAACAGATACGATTACACAAGTCAAGACATAATATTTTTATTTTTTCCCTTCTTCCCTTTAGACCGGGTGCAGTTGCCGAGGAATATGATTGAAAACAGTATGTTTGAAGAAGAACCTTATGTAGTGGATTTGGCCAAGGAACCTGCTTTGAATCCTTTAGAATCTGAAGAAGTAGAGTATGAGCCAAGAAGTTCTCGACTACTGGTTCGTGGATTGGGAGAACATGAGATGGATGAGGATGAAGAGGATTATGAGTCCTCTGCAAAACTATTGGGAATGTCCTTCATGAATAGGAGCGCAGGCCTGCGCAATAATACCATTAACTATAGGCAGACTCCAGGAGGCCTGTGCACAACGCCTTCTGTAAGGACAGTCATTGTCTGTGCTGTAGTTATTGTGATTGCAGTCGCTCTAAGTATGGTGATTTACCTGCTTCCTAAATGTACCTTTACCAAAGAAGGTTGCCATATAAAAAACCATACAATGGAACTGGTATATCCCATAGCTAAAAATGGAAAAGTTTTTCCATGGGCAAAATATAGACTTCCTTCTTCAGTACTACCAGTACAATATGAAATTATTTTAAGCCCTGATTTAACCGCCATGACATTTACTGGACTTGTCAAGATAAAACTTAATGTTACCGCCGACTCCAAGACAATTATACTTCACAGTTTAGGTCTTCAAATCAGAAATGCAAATGTCACAATAGCTGGATCTCTTAAGACAGTTGAAATTCTGGAATATCCAACTTTTGAACAGATTGCTGTGATTTTGCCTGAAATGTTGACAAAGGGAAAAGAGTGTGTTCTCGTTATGGAATATTCCGCTAATCTCTCCGACTCTTATCGTGGGTTTTACAAAGTTGCCTTTAAGGAGCAAAACACTACCAGGCAAGTAAAGCTTGATTAATCTCACTTTATTCAGCTCTATACACTGTATTCATTGTAGGACATTACTGTCTTGCACAATACAAACTTTAAATGCTGGTTACGATGGAATTGGAACAATCTATGGTATATTCAAATCGTGCAGGGAGTGTAATTTCACACACACACACACACACACACATATATATATATATATATATATATATATATATATATATATATATATATATATATACAGTTTCCATTTGTTAAAATCCTAGACACTTAACATGTGTGCAGTTTTTTTAACCTTAATTTCTAGGGCCCTCATTCAATTTCAATTTGGCCAGTTGAATAGGGCTCTATATAAGCACATAGCATATTTTTTTAAAGAAGTCTTTAGTTAGTGAAGACCTTGCTTTTGGATAGATGTTTACGAATCTATATACAATGTGGTAAAAAATAAACTAAAGTCTTTATTAATAAGGGGTAACAACGGCGATATCATTAAAAACAATTGATATAAAAAAATCCTGGATTGGAAAAAGAAGTTATAAAAAAGGCTGGTTGATGTGTGAGCATGTAACCACTTTGTTGGTAATATAAACTCTAAATAGAGGGGTTCATGAAGTCACACCTAACAGTATTGCAGAGGAAAAAATGCATGGCTTATCCAAATGAATTAAACCTGTCTGTGCTATTATCAGACATATATAATGCACATAAATACATGTAGTGCTTCTGGATATAGAGGATATTAGTGACCCTTTGGGGTTCACAATATTAATAGCCTGGAATGATCTGTCCTTTAGATATAGAGATATATCTCTCTTAATGGTTTACCAAGATCTATTTAGACCATGTTTATCTGTTTCCTGGTCATGGCACAAGTTTTACAAAATGCACAATACAGACTTAGGAGCACTTAAGTCTTTTGTCTTAATAGGACTATGATATATATATAATGTCCCTACTGGGCATCTTCTCCTAGAGAGATTAAGCTTCTGTTTTTACCATACTCCATTCCAGAGTTTAACATGATATGGAAACAACAGTGCACAGAGAGTAAATAGAAGCCAGCAGGTAAGCTATTGCTTTAAGCACCGTCTATTGCGTGCTCGATATAACTAGTATCCAGACAACAACATTCACTCATATGGAAACGGACAGGGAGGGTAAGCATGCAACCTCTAAATATTAAAATACAATACTGTTAGTATAGAGGACGCCGGCGTGCCCTTAGCTGCAAGGCATGCCACGTCATCAAAGGCCGACGCGTTTCGACGTCATCAGACGTCTTTGTCAAGGTAGAGTCTGCTGAGCCGTCTAGCCCTCTTTTTAAACGTTGCCGTTACCACAGCAACCAATTGACATTGAGCGGACCTGCGCACTGCAATTTAAAAGCGATCATAGCGCTATGATGCATAAGGATGAAGCAAACATAATATAATAATATTACCCTCTCAGACAAATAAGAGGGTATGAATGAATGACGATAATAGCAAATAGATAGCAAATGAATAGTCCCTGTATAACATGGGACAAGGAACTCCAGGCTAAGAGGAAAAAGATGTGGAAAAGTACCAATGGATATAGAAAGATGGTAACTACATATACTAACTGTATAAGGAAATTAATATAGATCCTAAAGGAAAAAGGTCTATAAAGTGGCATAAATGTGAATGTGACCTGAATATCCAGGATGAAAATCTAAAAGGTGCATCGAAACAGACAATTTGAAATCTGTTATATAAGAGTGATGAAATGTGGTGCATATGAAGAACTAAGGGAGCACCCTATTTGGGATTAAAGTGAAAATCAATGGGAAGGGAGGGGAAGAAAAGGAAAGTAAAGGTTAATAGTGACTGTGTAAACAATCATGATACAGTGGTGATCAGCAAAAATACTAATATTGTGAAAAAGTGGTACATAACATGTGTTAGATACCATCTGCATGCCAATTGTGGAAAAGAAAGGCAAGCCTATCAGTGAAGACAAGCATCCTGCTTGTGCATGATAATTATAATCACACAAGAACCATGCAGATTAAGTAGTTTCTACTTAATACATATTAAAACTAGTACTAATAAATATCCATTTAAATGAAGGGTAAAAATGTGAAACCTTCATTTAAACCCTCTGGAGATAACGCTTTTAATCTATAAATCCATTTTGCTTCATGTTGAAGGAGTTTCTTATCTAGGTCTCCCTGTCTGGGGCCTTGATAGACTTTCTCAAGAGCTGTGAATGTGAGAACTTCACTATTGCCGCCATGAAAGATTTTAATATGGCGTGCTATAGGGGTGTCAAGATCTTTCTTAATAGAATATATGTGTTCGCCAATGCGTCTTCGTAGTTGGCGCCGGGTTTTCCCTACATAGATTTTTTTACACAAACATGTAGCCACATAAACTACACTTGTAGTGCAGCAATTTGAAAAGTCCTTTAGGACATATCTTGCCCCATTAATAGAGAAGATTATTGATGAGCAAACATATATGTTTCTTCTATCAAAATTCCCTTGCATTTCAACTTTTTATGCACTACCAAAAGTGCACAAACAAACAGTGCCTATCCCTGGGAGGCCTATAGTATCAGGAACGGGAAACCTCTCCTCCAATGCCAGTATTTTTGTGGATCACTACCTACGTGACTTAGTACAGAACCTGCCCTCTTATGTACAAGATACCAATGATATATTAAAACAGCTTGAGCATTTAATAGTGCCAAAAGATACGTGGTTAGCAACCATTGACGTTGAAGCACTCTACAGTAGCATACCTCATAATCTTGGTATTGAGGCAGCTAAACAATTTCTGAGCATGAAAAGCACTAATTTTGAAAAATTGAACATCTTTATTATCCAACTCTTAGAGTATGTCCTGAAATATAATTTTTTTCTGTTCAATGACAAATGGTTCCACCAGACAAAGGGGACCGCAATGGGCACCCCATGTGCCCCTAGCTACGCAAACCTTTTTTTAGGATGCGGGGAGAAGAAGATCTTCTCAGAACCAAACATTGAGCATCTCACTATACATGCAATGATTTGGCGTCGCTATATAGACGATATCTTTGTGATTTGGGATGGAACAAAACTAGAATTCGAAACCCTTATGGACTCATTGAACAAGAATGAGATGGGTTTGAGATTCACACATGAAATTCATAGAACAGAGATATCATTTTTAGACCTACTAATCCAAAAAGATGATGAAGGTAACATCTCAACTACTACATTCAGAAAAGAGACAGCTGCAAATACGTTACTTTCGTGGGACAGTCAACATTTTGACCCCCTGAAAAAAGGTATCCCTAAGGGGCAATACCTAAGAATTAGGAGGAATTGCAGCTCAGATATCAAATTCAAAATTGAGGCAGATAAATTAAAACAAAGATTCTTAGAAAGAGGATATTCCAATAAATGCCTAAAGAAAGCTTTTCAATATGCATTGGGCTGCAACAGAACAGAGTTACTGAATAAACCGCACAGGACAAATACCCAAACATCAGATAATACACATCCAAGATGTATTTTGACTTATGGCTACGAATCTGCTTCAATCAAAGATATTATATCTAACCATTGGCATCTATTAAGAAGTGACAATGACTTGGTAGATATACTTCCACAAAAAATACCTATTGTTTATCGTAGGGGAAAAAATTTGAAAGACACATTAGTGCATAGTTTTTTTAAAGCGAAAAAACAAAATAAGACATGGTTGAATCCCCCACTAGGATGTTTTAGGTGTGGGAATTGTAAATTTTGTAGATATATCAAACCCACAAAAATCTATGAACATCCGTCTAATGGGGCAAGATATGTCCTAAAGGACTTTTCAAATTGCTGCACTACAAGTGTAGTTTATGTGGCTACATGTTTGTGTAAAAAAATCTATGTAGGGAAAACCCGGCGCCAACTACGAAGACGCATTGGCGAACACATATATTCTATTAAGAAAGATCTTGACACCCCTATAGCACGCCATATTAAAATCTTTCATGGCGGCAATAGTGAAGTTCTCACATTCACAGCTCTTGAGAAAGTCTATCAAGGCCCCAGACAGGGAGACCTAGATAAGAAACTCCTTCAACATGAAGCAAAATGGATTTATAAATTAAAAGCGTTATCTCCAGAGGGTTTAAATGAAGGTTTCACATTTTTACCCTTCATTTAAATGGATATTTATTAGTACTAGTTTTAATATGTATTAAGTAGAAACTACTTAATCTGCATGGTTCTTGTGTGATTATAATTATCATGCACAAGCAGGATGCTTGTCTTCACTGATAGGTTTGCCTTTCTTTTCCACAATTGGCATGCAGATGGTATCTAACACATGTTATGTACCACTTTTTCACAATATTAGTATTTTTGCTGATCACCACTGTATCATGATTGTTTACACAGTCACTATTAACCTTTACTTTCCTTTTCTTCCCCTCCCTTCCCATTGATTTTCACTTTAATCCCCAATAGGGTGCTCCCTTAGTTCTTTATATGCACCACATTTCATCACTCTTATATAACAGATTTCAAATTGTCTGTTTTGATGCACCTTTTAGATTTTCATCCTGGATATTCAGGTCACATTCATATTTATGCCACTTTATAGACCTTTTTCCTTTAGGATCTATATTAATTTCCTTATACAGTTAGTATATGTAGTTACCATCTTTCTATATCCATTGGTACTTTTCCACATCTTTTTCCTCTTAGCCTGGAGTTCCTTGTCCCATGTTATACAGGGACTATTCATTTGCTATCTATTTGCTATTATCGTCATTCATTCATACCCTCTTATTTGTCTGAGAGGGTAATATTATTATATTATGTTTGCTTCATCCTTATGCATCATAGCGCTATGAATGCTTTTAAATTGCAGTGCGCAGGTCCGCTCAATGTCAATTGGTTGCTGTGGTAACGGCAACGTTTAAAAAGAGGGCTAGACGGCTCAGCAGACTCTGCCTTGACAAAGACGTCTGATGACGTCGAAACGCGTCGGCCTTTGATGACGTGGCATGCCTTGCAGCTAAGGGCACGCCGGCGTCCTCTATACTAACAGTATTGTATTTTAATATTTAGAGGTTGCATGCTTAGCCTCCCTGTCCGTTTCCATATGAGTGAATGTTGTTGTCTGGATACTAGTTATATCGAGCACGCAATAGACGGTGCTTAAAGCAATAGCTTACCTGCTGGCTTCTATTTACTCTCTGTGCACTGTTGTTTCCATATCATGTTAAACTCTGGAATGGAGTATGGTAAAAACAGAAGCTTAATCTCTCTAGGAGAAGATGCCCAGTAGGGACATTATATATATATCATAGTCCTATTAAGACAAAAGACTTAAGTGCTCCTAAGTCTGTATTGTGCATTTTGTAAAACTTGTGCCATGACCAGGAAACAGATAAACATGGTCTAAATAGATCTTGGTAAACCATTAAGAGAGATATATCTCTATATCTAAAGGACAGATCATTCCAGGCTATTAATATTGTGAACCCCAAAGGGTCACTAATATCCTCTATATCCAGAAGCACTACATGTATTTATGTGCATTATATATGTCTGATAATTGCACAGACAGGTTTAATTCATTTGGATAAGCCATGCATTTTTTCCTCTGCAATACTGTTAGGTGTGACTTCATGAACCCCTCTATTTAGAGTTTATATTACCAACAAAGTGGTTACATGCTCACACATCAACCAGCCTTTTTTATAACTTCTTTTTCCAATCCAGGATTTTTTTATATCAATTGTTTTTAATGATATCGCCGTTGTTACCCCTTATTAATAAAGACTTTAGTTTATTTTTTCCCACATTGTATATAGATTATTAACATATGGGTAGTAAATACCTTGGGAACCTAGCATTCCTATCAGACCTAGATTTATAGATGTTTACGAACTAAAAACTTCTTGAAAAAAATATGCTATTTGCTTATATAGAGCCTTATTCGACTGGCCAAATTGCAATAAAATTGAATGAGGCCCTATGTGAGTACATGTTGTTATAATTGTTTATAGTTAAGTTACAATAATTTGACATACCACTTAATTGTATTTTTTATTTTGGGCACGCTCTTATGGTTTATCACCTCCCACTGTGATAATTAACAAATGTAGAATGGGATGATATTTTCATGTAATTTATGCTTTAAATGACAGAACTGTTAAGCTTAAAGGTCCATTGTAGTCCAACGTTTCTAACGTGCATTTAAAAGATCATGTTTTAAACATTACAAAAAAAAAGTATTTTTGTATGAAAAAAATTAGTGGTGTATAGTGTAGATAAATTACATTAAATTCAATCACAGTTGGATTGTTTCTTGACCTCTGTCATGTTGCAAGAAACAACGGGACAGGGAATCTTATGGAACTCTGGACTGCATCTTATTTTACCTGCATTCATTCAATTGAATGTGATCAGAAAACACAACACATTATCCATGAAAGTTTAAATGTTTATGATGCTTTATTGGTGATCTTCTTACATTTGCATAGTTTTGGTAAAAACATGTATTTATATCATAGACCGCTTTGGACTAAAGTGACCCTTTAACTATATAACTTTTCCAATCAATTATTGTACTAACAACCAGCTGCAATTTCATTTATCTATAGGTATAGATTCCATTACTGCAATAACTGGGACCTTTGGCACATCACCTTAATATTGGTTTTGATGATGTTAATATTGTATATCCTATTTTGGTTACATGACTCAAAATCCATTGCTTTAGTTTGGCTGCTGTTAGCTACAAAAGGTCATTCTGAAGGGTCCATATACAAACCTACCATGTTAAACTTACTTTTATAAGAGATTTTGTTCATTCATTACTGGTTTCTAAGTGTAAGGAAAAGTCACTCGCTCCAATCTCTGCAGCCCTGACTGATATATTGATTTACCTTCACATGTTCTTACCAAAGTTCTTTGAGCCTCATTCAATTGTAAGCCTGCATCTCGCGGGATACCATCCATATGTCTGCGGGCTTGGACTCTGCTACAATTACGGAGCAGTTCAATTGAACAAGCCTGCAAGTTACGGGCCGAAAATCTTAACCATGCAATCATGTGTAGCATTTCAGATCGTGAACACGATCAATTAAGCAAGGCCGTAACTACCGATATAGGAACATCCAATAGAAAATGAGACTGTAAAATGTGGAGGGTTACATGTCAATCAGTTAGTGTTTAGAAGTCCGATTATGCGATCAGATTCGCAATTCGCTAATATACAAAATAATAAAAAGGAATGGTGATACTGTTTTAGTCCATGTGGGTGGTCTGATATGTATTAGCAATTTGCAATTTTAACTCTTGCGGACATGAAAGATCCAAGGCTTAGATGGAGTGTAAGTTACGGCTGTAACAACTACAAGGATTTCAAGCCCGTAACCCGTAGATCATTTGCATCTCACAAAGAGACACAATTTGAATAGCAAATTAGTTTTATGGCCTACTTTACTGGCTCCAGTAACTTACAATTGCTCAATTGAATGAGGCCCTTTTTATATAGTAGGTCTCTTAAAGTGCAAGTGCAGTCTAACAGTGGTGGTATTTTACTTAAAGGGCCTTGTATGTGGCCCCTGAGTCCTAAAAAGGTCAGCCAGTGCTTTAAGTTTTTTTATTTTTTTATTTTACCCATGAAAAGCAATGTATTTGTAATATGAGATGTATTTAGTTGGATCTTATTTGCTAGTTTTATAGAGATATAATAGACAATGTATTGTTGATGAGGGGTATGCTGTACCCCTGCAGAAAACAGAAGGGGCCACATGAAAAGTGCCTAAGGGCCACATGCTCTGTCCCGTGGGCCACCAGTGGTCCATTGCTGCTGTAGTGGCAACAACATTATTGAAAATTACAGATTATTGTCTCCAAACCAATAGCTATATATTGTATGCAGATATTATTCATAAGCTTACACAGTCTGGTAGAATTGCTTGTGTCCCAGGTACATTGTGTGTGTATACAAATGGCCTTTTGTTATCAGCTTGCAAAGGACTTTCCAACACGTCTGCATGCCAAAACCATCAATGTGCAAATAAGATATTAAAGGAAATAAAGAGCATGTTGTCAAACCTCCAAAATATGATGTTTTGCATAAAAATATTGAAAGTACCACGGCAAAGTTTGCTATTGAAAATCTCAGTATCCCCTCCTGTCGAAGTTCATATACAGTGGTACCTTGGTTCTTTAAAGGAGTAATGTAAATTGACTCATACAGATCTTAGCAAGTGCAATGAGTACCAAGCATGCAACGAGTGTTGAGGCATTTTTTCCTTAAGAAAATGCGTTGAATACCAATGTTTTGAGGTAGGCGAGTGCTGAGGTACCACTGTAATAGTTATATTGTAAAGACTATAATATTGTATTTGTTTCTTAAACATGTAAATGGTAAATCATGGGACTACAGCGGTGCTTTAACCTCATGACGTTTCAGCAAGAGATTAACAACAAAATATTTATAAATTGCACAAAGAAAACCAACTTCTGGCTGAGGAGCACTGAAAAACTTGAGATGAATCTGTATCACCAGTGGTGAGGGATATCTGGGAAGATCTGCAATTATTGTACATAGACGTATATCGTCAGGGTAAATTATTATTATTATTACTTTTATTTGTAACGCGCCAACATATTCCGCAGCGCTATACAAATGGAAATGAACAAGGAAAAATATACATTTTAACAAACTGCAAAAAATGGGGGGCCCTGTTTTGAGCTTAGAATCTTTGTAGAAAGTGCTTTTTCCCAAAGCACTCTACAAGATTGAAAACTCTCTACTTACAATCTAAAGGGAATGTAAGAGGCAGATAAGGAATAGCAAGGGTCAGGAAGAAAGTGAAGTTTCATTAGGTAGGAGGGTATGCAAAGTTAGAATGTTTTTCATATAGAAGGAAAAGGAAAGCAACTGAGAAAGTAATTTGGTAAGTGATCCTAGTATGTTATATGTTATCTGCCCCTAGTGGTCAGATAGTATAATCTGCGAGTGGGAGGTGAGGGGCCTGTGTTAGGAGGTATGTCCCAAGAAGCCAGCAGAAGAAAGAGAGAGAGAGGGAGAGGAAGTGGGTAAATGACGATGAAAGGTCACATTTTCACCCCCAACTCAATGTGACATTGACACTGATGTTTTTTTTTATATATAGTTAAAAATATCCAGAAATAAGCCTAATATTAGAAATTAAATTGGTTAGATATTCCAGCAGTAATGTCTGCTAGAGCATTCTGTGAACATGGACTATGCTGGAGCAAAGAACAAGTTAAACAAATAATGATCATACTTAAAGCAAAGCTCCGGTCGTCATCACATTTACAGGAAATAACCAATAAAACTACAAGCCTGAACTTTTTTTTTTTGCATGTGTGCTGTATTTGTTTTTGTAGTGATGTGTTTCTCAACCTTGATTGCGATTTCAGTAGCAGAAACACACTCCCTGTACCTAGAGAACAAAGAAGGCAACCGTGGTTATGGTGTGGTCAATCTACATTTCTTAAAATGTTCTTAAACTTGACAAACCAGCTCTATTTAGTCTCCCCCAACAAAATATGTGTCAATAAAGGACAACAAAGGTTGTGGGAGTGAGATTAAATAGTAAGCAGGTTCCAATGTTTCTTTAGAATGTGCTTATAACTTAAGATGCCGGAAGTGCAGTTAGTCTGGGGTTAATAAGGGTCTTTTGGATGTGAGTTTTCTAGAAATGACTGGGACTTAATGACGCTCTATAAACCATGCCAAACAAAGCATTGCATTGCACTTAGGAATTAAAAAAAATATGCCTTCTTTTTTTCTGACATATCAAGAACATAAATCTAAAAGAGGAAGAAGGCATAATAAAACAAACCTCATGACGTGGAGACTTGTGGGAAGTAGGCTGACGGGAAATCTGTAGTTGTTTACTGTTTATTGCTAAGAAAACCAGCCTTGGGTAGAGCTTAGCATGAACTTGATGCAGATTTAGTATATCTTGTAATGAAAACAGTGTAGGACACACAGAAATGGGCCCTTAAGCCACCATCACATAAGGTTGGAGAGCCTTGTGTGGAAAAAAAATCTTGTTCTTAGTTTTTACTTATGAAGTATGATAATTTTTAGGCATTTATTAGCTGTTGTGAAGTGCTTGAATTATCTCCCTGAATCTGCTTTATACATAAAGACGCTGTGCTGGTCTTTGTGATAACATTACAGCTATATCGTTTTTAAACCCTCTTGGTGAAATAGCTTGGTGGTAGGAGTTAAAATGCAAGAAGTTGCTAGTTCAGATTAGATGTTTTTTTTTTTTTTAATGAAACATTTTTTACAAAGACACTGTGTGTGAGGTATAAGACAACTATGGACTTTGCAGTGCATTGACAGTCACTAACTTCTTGCTATACAGCCTTGCACTTGATTGACTGAATGAATGGATCCTTTTGTTGGCTTTGTGGCCATTTGTATTATATCTGCAGTCCTTCTGCTGAAAATGCCTATAATCAAGTCCCGTTATTGATCAATTAGTCAAAATTGATGTGCACATCGAAGCTTGAAAATCATTTTTATAAATTCCATTGCCTTTTAAATGAAAAACATGTGACTTGAGCTCTGTGTCTTTTCATTCTTACATTAAGCCTAGCCATGCACAGATAGCACTGACCCTCCTGTACGAAAAAGACACAGACTAGACAGAAATTGGGTAGTTGAATTTTATCTAACTGTCTTATCTATAACTTATTAGTGTATTGTTACACTGGCTAACACTTATTTTATACTGTACTAAACTGATTTAAAACTATTCATGTAGTGATTTAACAGTAATGTTATCAAATAAAAAACAGAATAAAAGACTGAAAAGGCGTGATTTTTCTCAAGTTTTCCTACACTATGGAAATATATCTTCTTGCACGTTTAAAATTAAAGTAAAGTAAATAAAGGGACAAAAAATTTTTTTAGTCCAAGTTAAACCTTTTTAGATCTCCTCTGATCTGCAATATGAGTGAATAAATTAGCTTGTTAGATGAATCGGTCACTTTTACATCCTGTACACTGTTTATCTAATGGAGAATGGTATTCATTTTCAGTTGAAGTTTGTATATACTGCCCTATAAACCACAAAGGGTTGCACTTTAGCTGATCAAGGAAAAGAGACTAATGTGAGGTGTTTGTTTAAAGCAGAGGTTAATCTGTATTGATGTGGTATATTAAAAAATTAGGAGGATCTGCCCAGGAGGTTGTCCCTTTTTTAAAAAAAAATTTGTACTAGTGTAGGTTTGCCTCTAGTGGACACTGTAGGGAAGGAGACAAATTAAACATTCTATTATGCAGCCTCTTCTGCAGCTCCTCTTCCAATCTCTGGATAGGGGGTGGAGAGAAGCAGATCTACTGAATTCTGAAATACTAAAGGTGAAATGTATGTTTTAATAGCTACATTGATTCCCCCTTAAAATGTTATTGCTACTCCATAATTAAAAAAATCCAAATGAAACCCCATTGTATGAGCACTACAAATTTAGTAATTTAACTTATCTGGGCCTTGGGAACAACACACAAATATTAAATTGAAATGATCTTAAATGTAAGCATAAATTTAAAGATAAGACTGTTTTCTTTAGTACTAGTATGCACTTCCTATGCCATTATATAATTGTCATCATTTCGCCTAAATGTTACATTTTACATTTTTGTAAGCAGGAAACATATTACGATTTTCTTCATATGAATTTGCATTGCAAATACCTTTTTATACTGATTATCTTTCAATGTCTGCTTTAATTATGCATTTGAGGAATTTGAGAAAAAACATTTAACCTTTATGAAATTTTATGATAAAATTATATATAATCATTATTTTAAATTGCTGTTGTAATTAGGTGCAAGAGGCTAATGCTTCTTCTAAGTGTATGCTATCAATAACAGTTATGTTTTATTCCCATTAGCCTCATAAGCTGTATTGTTGGGACTCATTTTCCTTTCATGTCTCTCTAGGTGGTTGGCAGCTTCGCAGTTTGAGCCTCTCTCAGCAAGAAAAGCATTTCCATGCTTTGATGAACCAGCATTTAAATCCCAATTCCAAATCACGATCAAAAGGAATAAAAATTATATTTCACTTTCAAATATGCCGAAGGTAATCTTCTCCTGTCTTGGCCTAGTGACCATACAGACTATTCCAATGCACGCTGCTCTATCTGTAGTATGGAATAAATGGCTGGAGAAAAGCATTTACAGCTCATGTGTGTGGGTCTCTCTTACTATTTATCAGTCTCTTGTGATCTTTCTCTTTCTTTTTCTCTTTCTTTCTTTCTTTTCTTTTTTCTTTCTTTTCTTTTTTCTTTCTTTTCTTTTTTCTTTCTTTTCTTTTTTCTTTCTTTTCTTTCTTTCTTTTTTTCTTTCTTTTTTTCTTTCTTTCTCTCTCACGCTCGCTCGCTCTCGTTTTCTTGTGATCTCTCTGTTTCGTCTTCTTTGCTCTTTCTCTCTCCTTTCCTCTTTCTTTCTCACCATTTTCTCTATCACTACCCATCCCCCGTCTTCCTCTAGCCAGTTAAGACTTTTTTTTTAAGATCCAGACAGGATTTTGAAAATTTGTCTTCTTACTTAGCTAGTTACATAATAAGGCAATATTCCTATTTAAAACTATATGTTTAGTCTTACAGCAGTGCAAGTTAATTATTTTCTCTTAGTGTGAATACATGGTACAGTTTTTTCCATGATTAGAATGGACTTAACATGTAACTGCCATGTTTCCGTTTAATCTTTTGAAAGAGCGTTAATTATTGAGATAAGGCTCTTACAAGTTGTTTGCATTGTTTTTCTTCATTAGTGTTTGGTAGGTGACATAACTGAATGAAATGTCTAATAATACAGGGTAGAACATTTTTGTCCTCCAAACAAACATAATTCTGCCACTTATTAGCATTTTACAAATTAGCCAATCCATGACCAGCATGTTTTGGAATGTTGCCACTGATTGGTCACTATGAGACACTGCACGTTTCGTACTTAGAAAAGTACACTGTCTTCATGAGCTGCTGAGGGGAGAAACCGATTAGCAACTATTTTAGTCAGAAAAAAACAAGTTTTTAAACAAAAAACAAAACAAAGGTAAAGAGATATATTACATTCCTAATGTTGTCCAGAAACCTTCCATATCCATTTAATGTGCAGAATCCAGTAAATAACCGGAAGATCAAGTACCTGAGTACATTTTCTTTAAGTGTCGAGTTCAATTACTGTCTAAAAATGGTGACCCTGCCTGTGTGGTGGTGTTTCCCCCTTAGGCCTGGTATTTATAATCTGCAAAGCCACAATACGCAGCACTGAGGGAGGAAGGTAACAGTAAACAAAACATTTTGCCAACTTTTTTTGCTTAAGAAATACATTAATTAAAAAAAAGCAATAGCCTGTGGGGATACAAATCTTACCAACTCCAAAATGCCACCACCCTCTAGGCCTGATCTTACTTCAGTAGATCCATTACATGCTTTAAGATGGAAAAATCTCAGCAGCTTGAACGATGTTTTTTCAACTCTTAAAATGTTACCAAAATGTGACATTTTAATTCCTAAATATTTTTGCAAACTAATGTAATTGCAACAATGCGCTGGCTAACGGTTTCTGAAAGCTTTGATCTTATTCTATAATTGGGTATTTTTTGCCTTTTGATTTGTTCACTTTTTGCATAAAGCCATGGTATTGTACTCCAGGAATGTGTAGATATGATAAAATAATTGTTATACCATACACATATAAAGTGACCACAATTAACTAATTCATTTTTAAACCTACATGGATAATGAATGATTTGGCCAATAGGTTCCCATGCAGTGGGATTACAAAAAATCTAAAATATATAATAGAAATGTATAAAGTAGAACATATGTGCCTAAATGTAATATATTAGTGATCATAAGTGCATTGAGAAACCATAGACAGAAATATCATGTTATCTATGTGCACTCTCCTTGGAGTGATTGCACTCTCCTTGGAGGGAAAGTTTGGGAACCACTGATGTAAACACTAGAAAACCAGTATATGATTGTGCAGCCCAAAGATTGAAACTAAACAGGCCAAGTGCTCACAAGTAATTTGCTCACAGTAAAGACCTTCTTCTATATTTGTTGTTTTGGCAGTATATCCAACTACCATGAATAAGGATTTCGGGCTATCTGCACTTTGGGTGACTTCAGTGGCCTGTTAAGTTATTAACCCCAGACACAAATGGCTCAGTTACAGTAAAAACACACTTTGTTCTAAAATGATTCCTTTTTCACCCATGTGTATTTGTGTTTATATGGGGTTCTGATGCTCATTGTAGTGACTTTCCAGTGTCCTGTATTAGTAATGATCAGGGCACTACCAGCTATAGGCTGCATGATACATGGTACATTAAAGTCTATGGAGCTGGCTGTGAATCACAACATATGTGTTGGATTTCAGCTTGTTTGATAACCTAATTCCTTGTGTTTTTTTAGACTAAAACAACTGATATATCGGATGATCTTGTCCAGGATGAGTTTGCCACCAGTGTGAAAATGAGCACCTATTTAGTTGCTTTCGTTGTGGCTGATATGAAGTCTATTTCTAAGGATGTAAATGGTACTAAGGTAAGTACAAAAGAAAATCTTCACTCTTTTTCATTAACTTGGTCAGAGATCTACATGTTGAAACGTTAGGAGGAAATTTTCCAGACCAGCTACTGTAAATTATGAACGATGACTAACTGGCTGCCATAGCTTTACTCCCACAGCATAATTTAGAAATGTAGAGTTCTGTTGTTAAAACTATCAGTTTCACAGTCAGGAAATTACCCATATACAGTGGATATAAAAAGTCTACACATCCCTGTTAAAATGTCAGGTTTCTGTGGTGTAAAAAAATGAGACAAAGAAATTATTTCAGAACTTTTTCCACCTTTTAATGTGACCTATAAACTGTACAACTCAATTCAACAACAAACTGAAATCTTTTAGGTAGAGGGAAGAAAAAATATAAAAATAAAATAATATGGTTGCATAAGTATGCACACCCTTAAACTAATACTTTGTTGAGGCACCTTTGGATTTTATTACAGCACTCAGTCTTTTTGGGTATGAGTCTATCAGCATGGCACATTTTGACTTGGCAACATTTGCCCACTCTTCTTTGCAAAAACACTCCAAATCTGTCATATTGCTAGGGGATCTCCTGTGCACAGCCCTCTTCAGATCACCCCACATATTTTCAATCATATTCAGGTCTGGGCTCTGGCTGCGCCATTCCAAAACTTTAATCTTCTTCTGGTGAAGCCATTCCCTTGTTGATTTGGATGTATGCTTTGGGTCGTTGTCATGCTGAAAGATGAAGTTCCTCTTCATGTTCAGCTTTCTAGCAGAAGCCTGAAGATTTTGTGCCAATATTGACTGATATTTGGAACTGTTCATAAATCCCTCTATCTTATCTAAGGCCCCAGTTCCAGCTGAAGAAAAACAGCTCCAAAGCATGATGCTGCCACCACCATGCTTCACTGTGGGTATGGTGTTCTTTTGGTGATGTGCAGTGTTGTTTTTGCGCCAAACCTATCTCTTGGAATTATGGCCAAAAAGTTCAACCTCGGTTTCATTAGACCATAACACCTTTTCCCACATGCTTTTGGGAGACTTCAGATGTGTTTTTGCAAAATGTAGCCTGGCTTAGATGTTTTTCTTTGTAAGAAAAGGCTTTCATCTTGCCACTCTACCCCATAGCCCAGACATATGAAGTACTTGCCAGATATTCCTGCAGCTCCTTTAATGTTGCTGTAGGCCTCTTGGTAGCCTCCCAGACCAGTTTTCTTCTCGTCTTTTCATCAATTTTGGAGGGAGCTCCAGTTCTTGGTAATGTCACTGTTGTGCCATATTTTCTCCACTTGATGATGACGGTCTTCACTGTGTTCCATGGTATATCTAATGCCTTGGAAATTCTTTTGTACCCTTCTCCTGACTGATACCTTTTAACAATGAGATCCCTCTGATGCTTTGGAAGCTCTCTGTGGACCATGGCTTTTGCTGTGGGATGCGTCTAAGAAAATTTCAGGAAAGACCAACTAGAGCAGCTGAACTTTATTTGGGGTTAATCAGAGGCACTTTAAATGATGGCAGGTGTATGCTGACTCCTATTTAACACGATTTTTAATGTGATTGCTTAATTCTGAACACAGCTACATCCCCAGTTATAAGAGGGTGTGCAGACTTATGCAACCACATTATTTTTATTTTTTATTTTTCTTCCCTCTACCTAAAATATTTCAGTTTGTTTTTCAATTGAGTTGTACAGTTTATAGGTCACATTAAAGGTGGAAAAAGTTCTGAAATGATCTATCTTTGTCTCATTTTTTTACAGCACAGAAACCTGACATTTTAACAGGTGTGTTTAGACTTTTTATATCCACAGTAGTTAAAGCTAATTTGTTCTGTAAAATTGCTTGTAAAATAAAAAACTATTATAATGAAAAAAAAATATCTCCCATTGGGTCCTGGGTTAAAATCTGAATTTATGCTCGTAATAGTGACAATTTACTTTCATAATGGATAAATAGCTTTTAATTTATCTTCCTCTTTAAGTCTAAGCCTGTATGTGAGTCGCTTGTTTTTGTGGCTTTGTTTGTCTCCGATGTAAGTGACTTGCAAAACAAAAAACTGAGCATGCACAGGTTCGAAGGTGATTTTTTAAAAATTTTTATAACCTAGTCAGTGCTGACATTTTTGTGCTACAATTTACAGAGCTGCTAGCTCAGTCTGTGTTGGCTATTGGCCTCCTACAGCCAAATCAAGGACACTGTATCTATTGTATGTTTTGTTTATTATTCAAATGTTGGTTATTTGCAGCACCAACATATATTATTATTTAGCTATGCCTTGTATAGGCAGGGATATTATATACCTAGTAAAATCCAGAAAACATCCACATCCCTTTAATCTGAACATAGTTTAGGCTAGAAGTTAGAGGGCCATTGAAGTGTCGTATGATATGATAATGTGCAAAATGTTTGCTCACCATTTTACAAACGTTTTGTTTTACTAAGTGGAATCCTAGGTAGTGCACCTTTCAATGTAAAATAGAGACTTGCAGTCGAAGATAAATCCCCCATGACACAATTCATTATCTAAAGAAAAAATGTTTTTACGTCCTGTTTAGTGTTGGGATGTTTTCACAAGCATGTGAAGTTTTTGCCAAACCACGTTGATCCTTTAATATTCAGATTGGCTAAGAATTTTATGTGTGAAAGCACACAATCTCCAGTTTGTCAGCTACAGTTGATTATTGTTTTTGTGTAGTATTATTAGCTTTTTCTCTAAACCCTGCCTTAGTGAATTACCTGTTTTTTATTATTTATTGAGAAGGTTTCAGGAGCGAGTTCTAATCCGATGAACAGTGCATTGTAATGTTTTTTTTGTTTTGTTTTTTTTTCTACCCAGGTATCTGTCTATGCCGTACCAGAGAAGGCGGATCAGATCCAATATGCTTTGGATGCTGCTGCAAAGATTCTGGAGTTTTATGAAAAATACTTTGAGATTAAATACCCACTCGATAAATTAGGTTTGTGTAATAAAAACACTGGATAGATGTTTCACTACTGTATATCTAAACCTTTTTTGATTTATTTTCCTTTTAAGAGGCAATATCCCATGGCGGACCAATGGCTATTTGTTTCCTAATAACCCTATTTTAGTGGCTATTCAAATGATTGTACATTACAAGCATTAAGCTAGTTTAATTGTGCACTTGTTATAATTTTTTTACTTCTTTTCAATACATTCTGCTTTATAGTCCAGAAACAAATAAGATTCCCAACCCCAATGTGATGTCACATTGACTCTAAGTGACAATGTACTACCAAAGTGTGTATACAGTGTATTGCAATGCAACGTCCTCTCTAGGATGAGTGGCTGAGCATGATAACCCACACAGAGAGCAGCCTCTTTTAGTTCACTTGTGCCCTTCACAGGGAGAAATATCCTGTAGTATATCAGTGATCCAGACCCGAAATACCAGGCAATTCTACCCTGAATAAGAGAAACCGCGAACCCCAGATGCCTGCGGCTTTATTTTGATGTTTAAACAATGCAAAGTTAATTTCTCCATGAAAAATAAAATAATTTGAAGTTTAGAAAACAAACATTAATGTAACACAAACAATTGTAATTCTGGGTTTTAAATATTTTTTCCAAAGTATAATTTACCTTCTATGAAGGGTGTCCTCCCACATTCATATAAAATCTTCCTAAGTGTTAGGTATTTATGTTCACTGCTGTGGATGTCTGTACCATGCTAACTAAGATAAGTTATGTCATTATGTTTTATGTGAATAAAAAAAAAAATCCTTGAAATGTTTTAAACCGGGAGCAAATTTATGTCGTGGGGAGCTCCACACAGTCCTGGATTCCTGTATTTTTCTGCTGTGCACAGGATTGACTCACCTCCCTCCTCAACCTACCTCCTCATCCTCAACCCCCCCATCCTCAACCCCCCCATCCTCAACCTCCACCCATCCTCAACCTCCACCCCTCCTCAACCTCCACCCCTCCTCAACCTCCACCCCTCCTCAACCTCCACCCCTCCTCAACCTCCACCCCTCCTCAACCTCCACCCCTCCTCAACCTCCACCCCTCCTCAACTGTATTTTTATGCAAATGAGTAGGCCGCAAATATTATTTGGCTGCTTTCATATGTTAATTAGTCTATTTTGTCCGTCTTTTTGGTGGCAAAATAATGCCTCTCTAATGTTATCATGCTGTTGGACCCTTATCCCTTATCAAGCACTCTGAGCTGCATGTTAGCCTATTTAACTGCACATTACCATAAAGAAGCCATACATTAAATGCTGAATATGTCAGAAATGATTTACGATGGAGAAAAACAGCTAGTACAATGTATAGAGCGTTTTAATGCTCTTTAGTATGCCCCTTTTTAATTCCTCAACTGTGTTTAACCCTACCTATTCCACTATATTTAAGGGTAATTATTACTGGTGTTATTTGTTTAACATTTCAATAACTATATGGCCAAATGTCTACTATACTTGGAGTTTCAGTTACATGCAACATTACTTTACTTTTCTTATAATTAGTTTTATTAGATTTGTGTAATTTTAAATAAAAATGAAATTCATGTAATTTCAAGTTTCAATCCCATTAGTTTATTCAGGCTACCTGTTTAACATTAGTACTGATAGCGTCAAATGGGTGATTTATTCCAATCAATAATAGCTGGATAAATTGCTGAACGTCTGTTAAATTCTTGCTGTGAAATAAAATAGACTAAAAAAGAAGAAAAAAAACAAGCTAAGCCAGTGTTTCTTAGGTCCAGTCTTCAGGACATCCCAAAAGGCCAATATATAAAGATTGTTCAGGTTAATACCAGAGTTATGCGGTGTCCTGAAAGATGAGAAACCTCTATTCTAAGGATAATTGTTAGTCTGCGTGAAGAACCGATAATGGGGGAAAAAATGGCTCAAAATCGATCATCTTTTTATATGTAAAATGTTGGTACTTCTATTTTGTTGTCATATAGAAATCGAATGTCAGTCACTGCTTTCTTCCCAAACTTTCAGTGATAAAGATCTTACTTGGCACTGACCTTATTGTCTTGTTCTGTGTAATTTAGACTTAGTTGCCATTCCTGACTTCCAAGCAGGAGCCATGGAAAACTGGGGACTAATGACCTTTCGGGAGTCCACCCTTCTCTACAATGAAAATTCATCTTCCGTTATGGATAAACAGTCAATAACCACAGTGATTGCTCATGAATTGGCCCATCAGGTACCTACAGTGTCTTTTATTAATTATCATTTTAAAAGGAATGGGGACCTTCAGGTATTAGGTGGAAACCATAGGACAAGATTAATGAGTGGGCTGTTGATTAGCTTAAATCTGTGGAGTGAATATACTTCAACATCTTTCGGTGTTCAGTAACATTTCTCATAATAATAATTATTATTTGTATCTCATATGTATCTGGAATATCTCTTCATTATATGTTTTTTGTAACGGAAAAAATAGAAATTGGAGGTTATAAACTAATACAGGGGTCTCAACAAAATACACTTTTTTTAGGTGATTTTTCAGCTTAGGGAGTCTACTAAATGACCTTCATTGGGATATTTTCAATGAATAGACATCTACAGTATGCTCACAATGCATATCAAGATGATGAGAAAGCTATGAGTTGGTAACATCATCATGAAGAAAATCGCTTATTCATATTTGTATGAGACTCACATTGCAAGAATATCTTTGAGTTCGCCACCAATTTCAACCTTGGCCATGGTTATAATATAGGATAGAATTGTTATCGACATGGTCAATATCAGAGTTATTGTGTTTATAAAAGAACCTGCATATTAAATATTTATATATACTTTTTAATGATTACCGTATTGGCCCGAATATAAGCCGCACCTTTTTTCCGAATTTTTTTTTGAGCTTGCGAGTCACGGGTGCGGCTTATATTCGCAACCGTAAAAAAAATCATTGCCGATTTGCGAACGTTGCTTTTTCCGTGTGCGGCTTCTATTCGCAAACGCAAAATTACTGCCGATTTGCGCAATTGCAAGTTAAGGGTGCCGATTTTCGTGCTTGAGACTGCGGTATTGAATAACGATTTACGGTTTTAGTGATTCTAACATCCTGTAAAACCTGTAACCTTAAAGCTACAGTGCTAATTAGAAAGCCTGTTTCTTGCAATGGCTGATCACTTTGAGAGTCTTTTTCTCTCCGATTTTACGGGTGCGGCTTATATTTGAGTACTATCTTTTTTCTATTTTTTTCCTCTTGACGGGTGCGGCTTATATGCAGGTGCGGCTTATATTCCGACCAATACGGTAATTTATCTGAAATTGAAGGCAACTCCCTGATTATTATTTTTTTGCCATCACGAACATCTATTCAGGCAGATATGTCCTGATTGCAACTTTAATGGGGGCATAACTGAGCAGCTTTGAATCATTAGGCAGCAGAAGCCATCAGATTAATGTGAATATTTTAACCCAGTGCAGCATTTCCATTCATGAAACTTATTTATCTGGCTTCATCATTCTGTTCCAAAGCAAATCGTGTTGATTTCACATAACAAACTTTAATACTAAACTATTGTTCTAATGTACATCTAATCACATTTTTATGAATATGAACCCATTATATCATATTTCATTATGTTATAGAACAGGGGGAGTAAACCTTCTAATACCTACTGCCAACTTTTTATGGCCAAATGTCCTTATCGACCACCGGTGCCGCAGTAATTCGGTTTTCCCCCATCTCATTTCTGGTTACATAAATCCTATGACCCTAGCTATGTATCGCCCTGTACTTACTAGATAGTGATCCATTCCTGACTGCTGTCCCTAGGCTCTCTCCCCCGCTCTCCAACCAGCCAAGCGTGCTGCCGCGGTTTTGTGACGTCACTCGTCGGTGATGCCACCTAGTGATTATCCCACCGCCCACCATGATTGGCAGTAGGGACAAGGTTGACTACCACTCTTAAAGAATGTTTTTTTTTTTTATTTACCATGTTTCTACTTTTTGATTTTATTCTCTCTCATTGTGTCTATTTTAGTGGTTTGGCAACCTTGTGACCATGCAGTGGTGGAATGACATTTGGCTTAATGAAGGCTTTGCCACATACATGGAATATTTCTCCTTGAGTTCCATCTTTCCAGAGCTGTTTGCTGTAAGTATAAACATCTTTAATTCTCACCACACTAATTTCAAGGATTGATTTCAATTCTGTTTATTAGTAAAAAATATTTAGAAACTTGAACTAATAAAAAGTTTAAACCTCTAAGTGATATTGAAATAAATGATTTCTGTTTATGAATTGAAAGACCTGTACTATAGAGAAAAACAATCATTCTGTGCATTCATATTTAAAATCATAACCTTTTGAACAACTTTTTATTTTGTACCATAGGTCATATGAAAAATAAAATGATTCAGTCAGAGAATAAGCAGAAAAAAGCAACAAAGCAACATTCTAGTAGACTTTTGATGCTTTGAGATTTGTAATTTTGCGAGTTTTCAGTCTTGCAAAGTGCTTTAGGGAAAATACAAGCTTATAAGCTCAATGGCAGTCCCTCCATTCTTTGCAATGTGTTAATATTGTTTCTGCCTTGTACTTTACACTCCGTATAGTGCTAGGGAATATGTTGGTGCATTACAAATAAATGATAATAATAATGTCTCTGCTGATCTTTAGAGATCCATATGTGATACTTTGGTTGCAAGTGTAAGAGGGACATTTACATTGCTGCAGTTTTGCCTTGTGACTCCCTGCTCCTGAGGATGTGTTAGAGTGAGAGTTGGAGGTTAGGGTTAGGATAAGGGTTAGGGTGTAAGCGTCAAAATTGTATACAATCTCGGGAGATCTTAGGAATTGTATACAATCATGACAGCGCCATCTAGGAGCCCCTTGCCGCAAATGCTGTTGCCAGCGGTCAGGTAACAGGAAAGATCCACAGTCTGTAAGGGGCTAGTGCATGTCTTTTCAATAGAACCATTGTATGCATGAGCTGCTGGAGGCAGACCTTTGCAGGGACTCCTTGGAAGGTTTGAGTAGTTGAAATAGAGCTATTAAGCACATTCGTAAAATGATGTTTAGATATGCAAACAAACGCTTATGTAGTTTATTATAAAAACAGGAAAACTTCCATATACCTTTTAAGCAGTCAGATGATGACTTTTTATTACTTGAAGTTGAGTTAAACGTAAGTTGTGGTAAAAATGTATCCGTTGAATTTAGATATTTAGATATCCATTAAAATATAAGTTTGTGTCTACTAAATAAAACATTTATTCATGTTTTGCTTTTAAAGCGTGTGTGCAATGTATAATACAGTCAGGTCCATAAATATTGGGACATCGACATAATTCTAATCTTTTTGGCTCTATACACCACCACAATGGATTTGAAATGAAACTAACAAGATGTGCTTTAACTGCAGACTTTCAGCTTTAATTTGAGGGTATTTACATCCAAATCAGGTGAACGGTGTAGGAATTACAACAGTTTGTATATGTGCCTCCCACTTTTTAAGGGACCAAAAATAATGGGACAGATTAACAGTCATAAAACAAACTTTCACTTTTTAATACTTGGTTGCAAATCCTTTGCAGTCAATTACAGCCTGAAGTCTGGAACGCATAAACATCACCAGACGCTGGGTTTCATCCCTGGTGATGCTCTGCCAGACCTCTATTGCAACTGTCTTCAGTTCCTGCTTGTTCTTGGGGCATTTTCCATTCAGTTTTGTCTTCAGCAAGTGAAATGCATGCTCAATCGGATTCAGGTCAGGAGATTGACTTGGCCATTGCATAACATTCCACTTCTTTCCCTTAAAAAACTCTTTGGTTGCTTTTGCAGTATGCTTCGGGTCATTATCCATCTGCACTGTGAAGCGCCGTCCAATGAGTTCTGAAGCATTTGGCTGTATATGAGCAGATAATATTGCCCGAAACACTTCAGAATTCATCCTGCTGCTTTTGTCAGCAGTCACATCATCAATAAATACAAGAGAACCAGTTCCATTGGCAGCCATACACGCCCACGCCATGACGCTACCACCACCATGCTTCACTGATGAGGTGGTATGCTTTGGATCATGAGCAGTTCCTTTCCGTCTCCATACTCTTCTCTTCCCATCACTCTGGTACAAGTTGATCTTTGTCTCATCTGTCCATAGGACGTTGTTCCAGAACTGTGAAGGCTTTTTTCGATGTTGTTTGGCAAACTCTAATCTGGACATCCGGTTTTTAAAGGCTCACCATTGGTTTACATCTTGTGGTGAACCCTCTGTATTCACTCTGGTGAAGTCTTCTCTTGGTTGTTGACTTTGACACACATACACCTACCTCCTGGAGAGTGTTCTTGATCTGGCCAACTGTTGTGAAGGATGTTTTCTTCACCAGGGAAAGAATTCTTCGGTCATCCACCACAGTTGTTTTCCGTTGTCTTCCGGGTCTTTTGGTGTTGCTGAGCTCACCGGTGCGTTCTTTCTTTTTAGGGATGTTCCAAACAGTTGATTTGGCCACACCTAATGTTTTTGCTATCTCAGTGATGGGTTTGTTTTGTTTTTTCAGCCTAATGATGGCTTGCTTCACTGATAGTGACAGCTCTTTGGATCTCATATTGAGAGTTAACAGCAACAAATGCAAATAGCACACTTGAAATGAACACTGGAGCTTGTATCTGCTCTTTGTAAATGGGATAATGAGGGAATAACACACACCTGGCCATGGAACAGCTGAGCAGCCAATTGTCCCATTACTTTTGGTCCCTTAAAAAGTGGGAGGCACATATACAAACTGTTGTAATTCCTACACCGTTCACCTGATTTGGATGTAAATACCCTCAAATTAAAGCTGAAAGTCTGCAGTTAAAGCACATCTTGTTAGTTTCATTTCAAATCCATTGTGGTGGTGTATAGAGACAAAAGATTAGAATTATGTCGATGTCCCAATATTTATGGACCTGACTGTATATCTGTTCTATAATGAAGATTTATCAGACACACTCCTGATACTGAAGAGAGATCACAGATCCTTCCAAGATGGCCAGAGCATAGCACATGGATGCTGAAGACTTCCTTTTCCACAACTGTACAGTGATTCTATTTATGATAACATTTTTCAGTTGCTTTTCAGAAAATAATTGGTGCATGGGTAAAAAGATGCAGGGATGGTCTAATATAAATGATATATGGACTTGTAATTGTTACATACACATAATAAAATACAAATGTTTTGTTATTTTTTCTTCTTCTCTTACATCAGTATGCATTTGGTGTTCTCTCCCAACTGCTAGAACTATTCTGTATTTTTTAATGACATAAGGACCCCTTCTGGATCGCTACCTTGTTTGGGTGAAGGGGCTTGTGCACTTTAATAAAGCTGGGAGCTAAACCATGTAGGGTCATCCAAGATGAACAAGGCATAGCAGAGATGTCAGACAAATCCCAGTCCACTAGAGAAGGAACTGGCAACCCACTCCAGTATCTTTGCCAAGAAAACCTTATGTATCAGCACAACCAGACACAAGATGTGCCCGGTGTGCTGCGGTCCATAGGGTCACACAAAGTCGGACACAATTGAGTGACTAAACAACAACAATGACATGAGGAAAATGACGTGTCCCAGGTACAGGAGAGACTTATCAAATTAGGAATCTTAAAGTAAAGACCAGTTTGTTCATACACTAGTCATATTTGATTTAATTTTAATAGTCCAACTGCTTGCGGGTTTTACTATACTCACACAGTAGTTGCAACTGATTATACATTATCTGAGTCTTAACTGGATATAGTTCACTTTTCAGAAATTAAATGCATAACTCCTCCCATTGCTTGGGCATTTTTACTTTCTAAAGCTTGTAAAAATAGTAAGGCAGTAACTCAAAATTAAATTGTACATAACTAACCCAAATGCATACAAAGCCACCATTTTTGGTTGTAAAGCAAAATAGCACACTTTCACTTTCAGTTCTTGATTATGTCTCCATTAACCAAAAGCAGCCACAAGATGGCACTATTAACAGCATTTCTTTCTGTTGGTTGGTTATTCTCATACATTCTGTTCTTGTCACTGCAATGTTAGACTCTCCTGTAGTTTTACATACCACATTATGTGTGTTTGGTCATTTTCATATTTAGAAATATAATATATTATGGTTTAGCAAACAATAAAAAGAGAATACATCAGTCCAGCTAGTTTATTGATGAGGCAACATATCAATGTATCATGCCTCAAATCTCTCTCTGTTGTAAACACCAAGTGTCCTATTAAATCATGTCAGGTTGGGAAAGTAAATCATGTCTCCCTACTTTTAATGTATTACACTGCTCTGTCTTTCCCTCCATCGACGTCCCAATATATTGGTAAATCCTTTACACTGTACCCTGTGTATCCCTCTCCTGGTCTCCATGTGTGCCCTGTAACAATCCCCTTTGCTCTGTTCACTAACCCTCTCTTATATTCTGTATCTTATATCGCTGTGTGACATTCCTTGCCTGATCTGCCAGAGTCGATCATTTCAAAGGCTCCATTAATCCCCATCTTTTTCCTTCACATGCAAAAGTATTATCAAAAAGGTAACTGTGTATGTGGTAGATCTCCGGGTAATATACCATACATCATGTTCAACCTGCATGGGAATGGGAATGTCACAGTGCTTGTAGGGTGGCTGTCCCATTGTCACTGGTGTTCTTACTGTGCTGTAGTAGAGAAGTGGAGTACATATAGGTGTGTTATTATAATATTTATGTGTACTCTGCAACCCCATTGATATGTTTTATATAAGTAAGATAACTTCTTATCTCCTTTACATTCATAGGAGTAAGGTATTTATTTATTTATTTTACCACTAATACATTTGGTGAGTTGGCTCTTACTAGAATTTATAAAAAAATGGATCCCATCACATATATAGTTGTGAGCATACGAGTTGTTGCTAATGCTTGCAGGCTCACGTAGCGAGCCATCGCAAAGCGAGGGTCGCAGTTGCTGGCAAGGAGCGCTCCTTGCCAGCAACTGCGACCCTCACAAACTTTACATCGTAACGCAAACAAAAATACGAGACACGTTACAACCCATTACGACCTTGCAAAAAACAGCCGCAACACGCGCACATCAAAACATAAAAAATCCAACAAATACACGCAACAAATATATAAAAAGCTTACCTACAGCAAGAGGGAGCATCCAGGACCTTGAAAACTAAAGTTACACCTCAATTTAACTGAAATTAAAGCAGTTTAGACACTAAAAAATTCTTGAAACAAGAGAAAAAATGGCAGCCGAAAAAAACAGAAAACGAGGCTACAGCAGTCTAAAGACGCAAAACACCACCAAACACCTACGGATTTGCCGAAAAACACCTACGAGATTAGAAAACAAGGACGCAACCCGCGCAACACCAAAAACATTACAAACACAACAAATACAAACAACAAACACATAAAAAGGTTACTCACAGCAAGGGGGGGCACCGAGGACCTCTGCAAGTGAAGTTACACCTCCATTTAAGCACAAATTTCGGAGTTTAGAGACCCGAAAATCACCTTTTGCGAGAGAAAAAATGGCCACCGAACAAAACGAAAACGAGGCTAAAGGTCCCTAAACACGCAAAACACTACCATAAACACACAAAACACCAAACAGCTATGGATATTCCGAATAAGCACAACGACATAGAAAAATAATATTACGAAAAACTCGCACGACATAGAAAACGAACAACGCTACATCAGCCACAGTATATACACCAAACACCCTTAGCTCACTTACACTTTCATTGCCGTCATTTTTTGACGGGCAATTCACTAGTGTCATTATAATCTCGACACCCATGACATACACCAGTAATTTCTATAACTCCAATACTGACCAATTTTCTGGTTGCCTCATGTTCTACAATAAAGCAAAACTATCCTTTTGTCTGAACCATTTTCCTGCGATGCATCCCTCTCCTTTTTGGCATCTCCTCTGTTTTGTAAGATTTTAGGAGTAGGAAACACAACTTGTTTTGAGTATGTAGGTTTAATTTATCAAATTCCATTGTATAGAGATCTGTAGAAATGTTGCTTTTTTATAAAGAATAAAATTATTAATAATGACAGAAATATACAGTAAGCATAAATCACAGCATATCCCTATAGAGAGAGTTTTATATTTTATTCCCTTTGGCTATTCCAACTTAATCTCCATAAAATCCCGTGGCCTCATTGTGGTTTCTCTGATATCTAGCAGTGAAGCATAAACGTCTTTAATATGCAGACTTGGATGAATAGCATTTTGTGCAGTTACAGATAACATCTTGCAGAGTCTGGGAATTTGAAGTCACCTGAAGCTGTACTTCCTGCATTCAGACAACATTGTTTAAAGCAATAGGTTTTTTTTTTCTCCTTTATTTCAAAATGTATGCTAAGGGTTTGTAAGGAAACAGAATATTGTATAGTTTGTGTCTCATAATCAAAATGATAATGATCAGGGCAGTTTTTAATATTTTCACTTGTCAGTGCAAATCATAGATATTTGCTTTGTCTATAAAAATAAATATTCCTTTATAGCATTATCGTAATAATTTGTTTTATAAAGCACCTTCATATTCCGTAGTGCGAAGTACAAGAGTAGCA